>JAOWBC010000711.1:13524401-13537575 GCA_028566105.1 Hypoplectrus providencianus
TGTGTGTGTGTGTGTGTGTGTGTGTGTGTGTGTGTGTGTGTGTGTGTGTGTGTGTGTGTGTGTGTGTGTGTCACTGTCACTGCAGAATTTCTTAGCGACTGTAAGTGTGTAATTGATGTGTGTCAGGTTCATTCTGATTGAGGCAATTCATGCTGTTACCACTCTGAGTCACAGCACGGTAAACAGAATACATTAAGGGCACATTAAGTGCGTTCTTAATCCATGTGACCTCACTGCGAATAAAACCAACGATGACTGACATTCCCATCAGCTGATATGTACCTCATTACTACTACACCTTCCACAAGGACATCGTGTATTGTGTAACTCTCTTTCATTTTGAATATCCTCACATTTAAATACTTTGAATGTCAAAGGAAACAGGACTGAGATATTGTAAGGCAATGAACTGTAAGTCTGAAAGTTTATCTTTTGCCTGAAGGAAAACACAAGAATCACACAACAGCATAGAGATTTCACTCCCTTATTGTAGGCAGCTGCATTCGTTGATTTTTTGCCCGTTTGTTTATACTGAGCGGCATGCTGCATGTGAGTTTGCTTTTGTCTCCTCTTTTCTCTCGTTCAACAAGCTTTGGGTCTATATTCTTTTATATTTAATTAAAGGGGAACATTACCTCTTTGAGAGTGCTTTGATCAGAGGAAAAAAAAAGTTCAACTTGGTTTCTTTGCCAGGATTGCCAGACACAGTCTGGTCCGGTCGCACACCTCTGTTGCTGTAATTTGGCAGACTCCCCATGTCAAGCCAATGTGACATTAGTAGCAGTTGGGATCTTGGTATTTTGGCAAACTCAAAGCAAGCTGACAGGGTGTTTGGGTGTTTTTATCTTTCCCAATTAGTCAAAGACTTGTTCTTCTTTTGTAGAAACGGTTATGCATGTCACAAAGAGCCACCAGTAATTTTTTTTTTTGTAAGGATGAAAATGAGTACAGCTGCATTACTTAAACAACAATAACAACAAACAAAATAAGGGCTGGACTAAAGTTTGACAGAGCCAGGGTTTTTCTGCCTTAGCTGGCTCCATAAGGCCTAACAATCCATTTATAGGTAATTAGTCCCACATTGGTGGTTACCAACTTGTTCTGACTAAGACTTTCTTCTTCAGGCTATGTGTGTGCTCCATCAAAGGGGCATTCATTGCATCACTTAACTCCACTACCAATACAATGGACTAATCAGCTGCCCCCTAATGAAGATTGTGAAAAAATGACTCCAGCTAAAAGCAATCCTGATGCAGAAATGTACCGATTTCTGTGCATTCAAAAGTTGATATTTACCGGTATATCATCACTTTATGCAATTTCAATACCTATAGTTTATTTTGAACATGACAGCTGTAGAGTTTTAGAACTCTAAAACGATTTGCAAAAGTCTTTTTTAATATTTTGCTCCAGAACTGCATTTAGCTTTGACATGAAACGATGTATAGAAATTTCACTGTTAGGGTTGATCCGGATACTCAGATGAAACAAGTTTTCTGGTACGGATGATCTACTTTTTACAAGCACACAAAAAAGGTGTGTTTGGAATTGGGAAATTAAAAATGGGGCCGCGTTTCTCATCAGCCTCTCAACTGATCCAGTTCGGTCAGCAACATAAATCACCGTTGGATTAACAAAAAAAGAGCCAGCTTCATAGCACGTAAAACTCTGGCTTTAGATTCAACATATCTCATTCAGACACTCATCTTGCTTTGCAGAAATAAAAGTTATATTAAATCACCTTGCATAAAACACTAAACTGTATATGTGACCTGAACTAATTGACCTCAGTGATAATGAAGTTGAAAGCATTTAAATACTTTGCAATAAATGCAGAAAAAACATGACTTATTATGGAAATCCTTGAGGCAAGTCTGCCCATTTAATTGCAGTGCAGCCTTACTTATTCAATGTAATGATTGTGCCTTACACTTCAGCAATCAGTTATTCTAAACTTCTAGGCTTCACAAAAAAAGGACTGTTGAAACTGTGAAATTTACTCTGACTACATAACACTCTAAACCCCATCCCAAATCCTACCCTCATCATTCTCATTCAAGCCAACTAATTATTTCCCATGCAAGAATATAGAGAGAGAAGTATAAGTATGAAAGTCTAAAAGAAAAAATAGATAGTTAAGCACCAAGAAACTTCCTTGCTCTCCGTACCTTATGCAACCCATGGCTCTCCATTACTCTGTCTGGTTCTGTTCTCTGTGTGTCTTTCTTTGTCCTTGTTCAGTGTCTGACTTAATGTGTCAGGGACATTGCACTAAGTCAGACTGCTGCCATTGACATTCTGGATACAAGAAAAAAACTTTTAAGAAAACTTTCTCCTCTCCACTTCAGCCTGCCTTATTCTACACCAATGCTATTTCTGCCTTTTCATAAAATCAGGAGTAATGTACATGCCAAGCTGCCCATATTATACTGTGAGGGAGTGATGAATCCTGTGTTTGCAACCTGCTGTAGGCAAGGTCAATTTATTGATGGCTATGTGTCACTTATCACGTTTCCATCAACAAATTCTGATGTGCATTTTGATGATTTGCATACGGAAAGCTTGATGGAAACACCAAAAATGTATAATAATTGCACAAAAGTTATTACATTGTTTGAGTGTTTTTTGTCATTTTCAAAAAAACATATTAATGTGCTAAACAGATGATGGAAAATATTCTTCCAAATGAGTTCCAAAGTCTTGAACATATAATTCACATGATTGAGCAGCTGTTTTCAATTCTGCCAGAACAATTTTAAGTTGCCCAATTGAACATAATTCCAGAAGACATAGTTTCTGTTGTAGGTGGCCAAAAATGTCCAAGTAGAGGCCTTTTTTCATTCTTCTTTCTCTCTTGCTCAGTCTCTATTGTGTGCTGACGAATTGGCATACATCAATATGTTACACTGCCCTCTCCTGACCAAAGCATATTAATGCAGCTTTGTTTATTGATCAAAAATAGTTGATGGGAACTTCCCTAATTCAAAACTTTGCTTCAAATTCAATTTGAAACACAGGTACTGTAATGCAAGCAGTACATGCCAACCACCACACCTCTGTCAATGCTAGAGTAAGAGCACCACCTGTTACCGAAAAATTAGCTGGATGATTGAATAAAGGAACCAATGTGCTGTGTTCGACCTACACAACAGACATAAAGCTGGTTGGAGGCCATTATGGTGCCATCACTGTGGTATAGTACATAACAGACCTCACAGTGTAATAAAGGGGACCTTGAGCACCAATCTGTAAGGAAAGTGTCCTATTATTGTTGTCTTGTTATTATCTTTTTATTAAATACTTTATTTGTATTATATTTAACTTGAACCAATAATGGTTGGTTACTCAGGCTATCCATAGCAAAATTAAGCTGACCCTCCTGGGCTCAGGTACTTCCCAGGATTCCTGATCCAACTTGGAATTGATTGACGAAGGTTGAGGAGTCATCTCTTTTGAAAAATAAAGTGGCTGACATTTTAAATGGATGAGGTCCATAGGTGGCACTCTCCCTAACACCCAATTTCAAACCCTGCAGCTCCCTTTTTCTCTTAAAAAAGAAAAAAAAAAAAAAGCTGTGCATCAACATCTCATCCAATCACTCTATGGGTTCAGTGTGGGTGCTCAGATACATTTTGATTACAGCAGCAAGTCAGAGGCCAACCTGCAGGTTGACCGTCAGTCCATCATACGGGGCCATTAACAGGGCTTAAAAGCTGCGCTTCATAATAAACATCATCAACATTTACTGTCTTAGAGTGCTCTTCATCTAAATGTTGTGTGACCCTTTGCAGCCCTCTGGCTCGGCTTTTTAATTACAGGTGCTTTTTAAGAATGTTTGATGCCTGAACTATGAATTTAAAAATGCCAACCACTGATACCAAACCACACTGACGAGGTGCAACATATTAAAATGCAGAACCTTGTATTTTTTGCTTGTTAGTTGTGGAATTGTTTGTCACATACAGGACATATTTTTGGGGGGTTTAATAGCAAAACTTTGAAAAAAGCAAAAATCTTTCCTTTGTAAGTATCCAGGCTGTTCCATTCACTACTCATAAGACATAAAGCATTGCACTATAATTGCTATGTAACCTATACTTTTGAGCCAGGAGACACAACTTCGAAAACCTAAAGTGACATTTTCCTGACATTTTCCTAATATGACGTGATATGGAGGCAGAGAAAGTCCTCAAAGGAGGAGGTCGATATGGATGGATGAGTTGAAACACAAGACTATCACCAAGTAGGATGGTGTACATTAAAATAAGATAATACTTTTTTAGTCAGAAAGGTCTGAAATTTGTTATACATCCATTGAGGTGCTGCATTAAGACTTAATACACTCATGCAACATTAGTTATCCATAGTGCACACAGGTGAAATGTGCAGTAAATGTAAGTTGTAAATAAGCAAAAAACACTTCAAGATCAACATCACCTATGTGAGTAACCAGTCATTTTGTGCAGAAGTTAATATAACCCTAATCCTGTTCTTTTTTTCTGAACTAAATGAAGTATTTTTGTTTCCTAAGCTTGACCAAGTAGTTATTTGTTACAACCATAACCACAGATCATCACCTATTTAAGACCTTTCAATGGGACTCTCATATTTCAAAAGAAATTGAGCAAATGAGATGTTATAGTTTATATATAAAATGTAGATGCTTTGAATGCTGATCATTTCCTGTAATTAGCTTTAACATTGCTAAAATGTTCGTTTCTCCTTTCCAGTAAATAAATAATCTTATCCATGTGGAAAAAGTTTAGACAGTTAAATGAATCAAACAAAACTTTGCCGCTTTAGTGTTTTCTGGCAGTGATCAAGTATTTTTCATACTTTGAGTCATCTTTCATTTTTCAGCCCATTTGATGTGGTGGAAGACATTGCATTTTTTTTGTTCTAGTATGGACTCTGACAAATTGCCTTTGCTTGTAGTCCAATATGTTTAATGCCATGCCTTGCTTTACCTCTAAACTATTCTTTAGTCAGTTTTCCTTTGCACATCTCTTTCACTGCCATTTGTCCTGTGAGGGGAATAATTTCAAATGATATATAGACAACAGATCACAAAAGTTCTAGACAGCAAAGTTTAAATCTTAATATCCTGTGCTCTGAGAGCAACATCAAGCTCTTCCCAAAATCAATATTAAACCACGAAACGATACATCAACATGCTGTAGCTGTAGCGGGGCTGGCTGGTGCGAATCACTGACGACACACAGTCTGAATTTGTACAACTTTCCGTCATCTCGTTTGGTCATGGTACTTCGATTCTGCCTTCATCAAAACTCAGGTAGTTTCGCACGTCCTATAAAATCAAACAAATCAGCTGGAGAAAATGCATGTCTCTTCCACAACCGGAGCAGCAGATTTGACTTGATTCAAAAACAAATGCAGCTGGTGCCATTTCATGCCTTTATTTTGTGTCATTTTTTACTCAGCCTGGAAGAATATGGAAATAGTTAGATTTTTTTTACAGCGGTTACACTCGCCTCGGCTCTGTTACCACTGTGCACCTGTTAACGGTAAATCAGTTGCTGTGCTATTTGAGGGCCACAAAGCATCCATTATACCTGAATGCTGCTCATATTGATTTTAAATCGTGAGATGACCTTACTGGCCAGTGGGCTCAGGCCCTGCTGAAGCCATTTGTAATTGTTGCCAATCTGAATGGTAGCCATGCTGTTCCCTGACTGTATGGAGCCCCGGGGGAGTTGTTTTCAATGTGGATATTTGGCACTGAAAATAATAATGCACCTGCAGGGCTAAAGTTTAATTTTCTGGATTTTTGATCCATTCACTGTGACCACATGGCATCATGACAGGAAGATAAATCACATAGACGGAGTGAGCAGCAGCAACAGCCGTAACACTCCCCATATGTTGCCCAGCAGGTTTCTATAATTCCTGACTCCCATAGATGCAGAAGTGACTGCAACAGCCCGATCGCTTTCAGTAAGCCCAGCACCTTAGGGAAGGCTAGGAGTTTGCAAACCCGGCTCTGGATCTACTTTATGGTCTACGAAACAGGATGTGAGAGGTGCATACATGTGCATGTGCCAGTTTAACCGTCCATAAATGCATTTTTGGTTTTTCATTTCTTATTGAACTTTGTCAGCATGAGTCACTAAGTTATGATCTGGAGAAAAACACATGAGAGGCCCACCGTTCACCTGCTTTAAACTTTAAACTCTTTTTGTCAGGAAGGGCTCTGATTACTTTGAAGCCATCTTTGAACCATGTCGTACACTGCCCTCAGACTTTGACATCTTCCAGCTGGGTGATGTTCTCTTGGAATCTCTGTGGCTGTGTTGGAAAAAGGCAGAATCATGGGGGGCACCTGCATTTGCACAAAGAACCTCTCAATATTAAGAACATTGAAATATGACTCACACTCTCTTATTCTTATTTTGAAAGGATACAAGTGAAAGCACCTTTTTAAGGTGTCCTCACTCTGAAAGCAACAATTTAATATAAAACATCACACAAGTAAAAGCCAAGTAATAGGGAATATATTTTCCACTGCAGAGTGCACAGTTTCCTATTGTTCACTGGAAATGTATTTCTCCTGTCTCAGAGTTGATTATTCAGTCCCAAATGTTGTTTTTTTTTCAGCAGAACTCACGCCAGCATTTGACCTCTGGCTTTATCAATTTCTCCAAGAAATGTGTTTGTTTACCTTTTTCCTTCCTGGGCGGGTGAGGTTGAGAGGATTTTAATCTGTTGAGCTATTGATGGTGGCTGCTCATTGCTCAGACGATTGGGTATCAATAGGAGGCACAGCCCACACAGCAGTGAGAACAGTGCTTGTTCTGAGGAGTAACACAAGCAAGTTTTTTTCTAATCATCTCTGTCAAACTCAACTATGAGCACCTGTAAAACATTTTAATAATGGATGATAACACACACAGTAATTTTGATATGAACAGATACAAGTTATGTAGCCCAAATGTTAAACAACTGTTCCACAATTTCAACATGTTTAATGCATTTGAAATGGAGACTGTAACATAAAGGTATGAGGACGTGTTCATCTCCTGCCATTTGCATTAATGTTGGAAATGCTCGTGCAGGTTGTAGTTGGTGATGGGGAAAAAATACATGTGGTTTGGAAGATTTTTAAACCTTCTCTTATAGTTTATGTCCATCTTAAAATTGCTGAATAGGGGGACTTATTGTGTTACCCAGTTTTTAAAATCTTTGTCTGAGCTCCATTCTGAAAAATAATTGTCAGTGACAATTAATGTGTTTTAAGATTTATTTCTAATTCATGGTATTGGCTTTGACTTAAATTAATTCACAAGTTCAAGCACTATTTACAATCGAAACTAGCAAAATAAAATACAAATACATAATTACAAGATTAAAGTCTTAAGAAAATATTTAATAACAAGATTAAATTTATTTATTTATTTATTTATTTATTTAACTGTAAGAGCAGTATGGTCATCTTAGAAAATATGTACGAGCTTTAGCAATAGTACTGGTGTTTGGTAATTTCCAAAATAACATCCCCAGCAGTGGTAGCATTAAAATAATTATTTAATTTCATAACTACATATGTCCTCGTGGTCTTTCACGTCACGTTGAAGCATTTAAGTTTTTATAAATCACACATACATACTTTTGGATTAAAAAAAGTTTTCCCTCGAGGTTTTGCATGAAAACCAGATTAACTTTTTATTTGTTTTTTTAATCCTACTCTGGAACCAGCTTACCATAGTATACAACAGGCAAACACAATATTGTTGTTTCTTTGGAAGTTGGAACCAATCCAGATGTAGACGTGTGCCAAGCTTGTAGATAATGCTTTTATGTGGGGCTGGTGCTTTAGAATAATGTTCAATCATAAACTCCCATCTGCCAGCTTTACTCTTGACGAGGCCCTCGATGGTCTACCACAGCCTCTTTGACTATGATCTACAACTTAAATGTCTCGTGGAGAATCCTAGCCATTAACAACTTCAAAGTTCCATAGCTGAAATCAATAATGCATCGTGTTTTGCTTTACTGACTCCGCCACAGCTCATTACAAAAAAGACTTTAAGGAAAATGGGTCCAAGGGCAGACTGTAAGACAAGACAGTTGGATGGATGAAAAAGAGAAAAGCAAAGATAGAGAATGAAAGAAAAACAGAAGGAGAGGTAATCACAGTTGCTAGCCTGGAGAGACTAGTCCAGCGGGAAAAAGCATAAACTTAGGAGCAGTATTACTTCCCAGCTTGCCATCCTGATTTGTCCTGCTGCTACAGGGAGTCCATAAAGTTCCAACCATTTCAGCAGTCATTAATGCCTGCTAAGCAGCTCCTTTCAGAAACCAAAAAAAGTATTTTTTCATTCACTGCTTCACATTATAAATGAGTTTTTTTTTCCACAGGTAGAATTTGACATGACTTTCTTTCAGTATGAGGAAACTGTTATGGCTTCTACTTCTCTTAGACCACATTTCCTCATTCCCTTGTCATCACAAACCTACAAATGCACGCTTAAATGATTTCAAACCAAGTTATATGCAGTACCAGTCAACAGTTTTGGCACCCCTCCTCATTTAATATGTTTCCTTCTTTTTATTCATTTTAACATTGTAGATTAATACTGAAGATGAAAGGACAAATTCAGTAATATGTATTTAAAAAAGTGTTAACAAACCAAAAGTTTTATATTTTAGCTGAAAAAAGCCTTTAACCTTGTGCTTTGATGAAAGCAGTGCTCTTCTGACTTCTCCCAGTCAGATTTATGAGTTGATCACCTGGATTGGTTTTCAATTAATAGTTACACCTCATCAAGAGTTAATTTGGTATGTGTTTGAGACCATCAAAGCAAAAAGTGGTTGCTTTGAAAATGAAAATTATAAAAAAAAAAAAGAATATTATGGGGTTTTTTTGTTGTTGACTACATAATTCCATGTGTATTCCATCATAGTTTTGTTGCCTTAAGTATTAATGTATAATGTTTAAAATCTAAAAAAGATACCACACACAATTTGCACAATTTATTCTCTATATTCAAACATTATGTCTCCATTTTTTAACTATTAAGTATTTTGTGCTGTATTTCATGTAAGAAAGGTGCAATCAAATCATAACACAAACCGCTTATCTTATTGTAGAGAAAAACTTCTCCAACCAGAACATCAGAACAGACCATTTGTCAGTCCTACCCATAACAATATATGAAGCTCTATCGTTTGTTCAGCCCATTTCCTAACTTCCACCTTACACTCTGTAACATTATTTTAATGGTGTTTTTATTCGAGCTATTTAAGTTTAGTTGAGTTAATTAGCTGAGCTTTCCATCCTGGCACCTGCAGAGGTACCCACAGGGTAAGGTTACCCTGCTGGGAGTCACTGTAGCTTCGTGCATGCTGGCTCACTGGCACGACTTACCGTCATGCATAAATGGAAACAAGCTGTCATCATTGTCTTTTCATCTGTGTCTTCTTGCTATGCCAAGTCAAAACAGCGCTGTATTAGAGCATGCGGAGGACATTCTTTCATTAGGCACCGTCATTACATCACCTGTTGGGATCACCTTACCTGACCTTGTGAGGAATGTTAGACACGGCTGAAGGTTGGTGCACAAATGCATCAGAATTGCCTTTCACACTAATGAAGTCCAGTGTGAAATGAAATGCATTTTCTCATCTGCTTTCTTTTTAAGTGGGTGTGCTGCCTTCCTCTTATAAGACTGTTATTTTTGGTTGAGCGCCCATCAAAGGCTTTTTATTCTGTGAAGCACACTTCCACCTCTGCTGAGTGTATGCAATATGCTTTATGCAAAACATTCAGAGTGCATCTGGATATCATTAGTTTGCAGCCAAGATCAGTGCCTTCTTATCTATAAAATTCTGAATATTGATAGCAAACACTGATTGGTGTAGGTAATATATGTAGGTAAAATATATGTCTGCATCAAGGTCACAAGACAAACCTGTAAATGCACCTGCTTATTATTGAAATCCAACAGATTTGTGAAAAAGGACATGAAATTGTTTGCCTCTCATAGCTTAACACTCAGAGATAAGAAAACAATTCCGTTTTGTTTCTGCTTAGGTTCTGCATTTCATGAATTATTAAATGTGGAGCAGCAGCAGTCACTCAGCAGTCAGGAATAGGAAATCAGTGCTCAGAGGAGAGTCACCTAAAAAAAAAAAAAAAAAAAAAAAAAAAAAAAAAAAAAGGGAATTGGAGTCGTCTCCTAATGAAATGCTTGCTCGGGGAGGAAATGAAGGATGGGAGGTGGGAGAGGCAGAACGAAACTGAGTGATGCAGCGCGAGGAGGTCGATGCATTGGATCCGCTCTCTCCCTTCGTCCTCCGCTCCGGTTTCCCCCTGCATGGGTGTAACATGCATGAAATTAGCATACAGTGGTCTGTAGGGCAAAGGTCCAACACTAAATCCTCTGTGTATAACAGATAAAGAAAGTCTTTGAGCGCGAGCATGAGGGGGCATGAGGGGACATCAAACCCACTGAAAAAGACGTTTGAAAACTGTGAATCACATACAGAGACATGCGGTTTTATGTAAGGAAATGTAATACAAGAATTCCAAATAGATTTACATATCCTTTGATACATGAGCTAATAATTACATTTATACTCTGCTTTCTGCTACTAATGAATAAAACTGTTATTTCATAATGAAAGTGAATTGATTCTAACTGTGATTAAGATTAATGATAAAAACCCTATTCTTGTTCTTTTACAATCAAGTGTAGAAATAAAGAAAATGTTCAGTGGTCAGCAGAAAACAGCATGGAGAAGGGCTACAGTATGGTCTGTTTCATTTATAGCGAGGAGCTGACCATGAGGCTGCACTGTATATAAATGTGGTTATAGACAGGACAGGGCACTGCAGTATATAGCACTACAAAATGAAGAAAATAAAGTCAAACATGTAGCAATAAAAAGTCAATTACCTCAAATGAAAAATGGCTTTTAGTTTCCAATACAGTGGCTTAACTCTTTTGCCAACTATAGGCCAATAGCTAGCTGTTTGTGTTCACTGGACCGAAGCAGCAGTGAAATTCAATACAGCCTTCTAAAGAGTAGCCACTTTTTGATATTTAAAAAGTTATAGCAGAAACTTTTTTTCAAGAGTTTGGGAGAAGACAGTAAGACTTATTATCGGTGTATTTTAAATGTGTCAGTGTGTGTAAAACAGGAAGTGCAGTACTCTAACTGGATGTAATTCATCTTTGAAAATTTAAACTTCACAAGCTGGTTAGAAATGAGTTTGCACACTTCTTCTCGCTCACAATATGCATATGATCTTGGCTGGGAGAGCATTGTCAACATCTGTTTTCATTTGTACTCCAGCTGTGAGCCTCATTCATACCACACTGATCGTAGCCTCTCTGCTCGCTGTGATCTTCACCAAATGTAAATGATTTTGTAGACACATGCATACATCATGTAATACATCTCAGATCACACAACTTTGTTATTGATCCATGTGATTTAGTTACCCTTAAACACATTTCATTTCATTTTTTTATGTCTGGAATCAAAGTGACTAAATTTTGTTTGTCACATTCGATAAAAATCATTATGGAGAATTTACTCAACCAAAACATTTGATCAATGTTAAGTTTTGTGCTGAGGAGAAGATAAAAAAAGGATTTTCAGCTCTTGGTTTGGTTGTCCTGCATCTTATCACCCAGTCTGTCATATGATCAGACAGCCGACAGACTCCAGATCAGATATAACCCATGTCCTTATAAAACCTTTCAGTCATATCACAGACACACATTCATGACAAAATATATCAAGGGAAGATATTGTAATTATTAATAAAAGCCAAAGTATGACAATTTAATTCATGTATTATCTTACTCACATCATTTAGAAAAAACATTCTGCATCTGCACTGCAAATCTAATTTCAAAGGATTGTTTTTGACACAATCTTTTCACAGCAAACGTGAATATTTCACACAATAATGCAACCTTATTTCTTTTTCAAATGACATTGGTTTATCTGAGGTTTTTCACAGCAACACAAACTGAAACCAATCATGTTTGTGCAATAGACACATTCAAAACACAGACTATGGTGTAGCCAATGGGTTATGGGCTGCATCAGTGCTTACTTTGCCACTGTGGAAGGATTATAGAAAATACAAAGGCAAAGGTTAAAAATAGCAAACCATTTTACTGCATTAAACATTGGCAAATTCCGCAAATACCAGATAAACATCTTCCATTCTTACCTTTTTACGACAAATACAATAAAAGTACTCAAAATATACAAAACAAAACTGTTTTTTGTACCAGAGAGACCCCAAATTCACATTTTGCCAAAAGGGAACTTGCTTAAAAATTGTTTTAATTTATTATGAAATTCTGAAAATTAATTGTTTGTTCATTTTATTAAGTATTTCATGGGTAATTATATTTATTTAACATGTTGCTTTTATTACATTATATACACAGAATCATCACATTAAAAACAACTGCAACTACATAGCATCTATAAAACTCAAGTCTTCTCTCTGCTATGTAAAAGCAAACGGTTGGTGTAGCGTCCAATTTGTAAAGACCTTGTCAAACCTTGAAGCACTGCAGGACTCAAATTCCATTTCTGTTCATTTCCTATTCCAAACGTATAATTCTCAGGTTGACTGTAATACATTTGGATAATGGGCCGTTCCCATAAATGTTGCTCAACAATACAGTCTAGATGCTGAATGTCAATACTTCAGGAGTAATGTCAAACTCTTTCAAAGTCACGGTACAGATCCAGAGCCAAGTTTCTTCTATCAGAAAGCTTTTCTGCTAACTCCCATTAAAACCCGGCTATATTTATGCATGTGACCTGACCCAGACTGGAAGGCAGTGCTGACTGGATAATGAACACGGAGTCGGGTGAGCCTGATCTGGTATCAGTTCGACAGATTTCGCTCTCTTAGGTAAAGACTGCAGCAATCGGATCCCCCATCAGTCTCCAAAGCTATTACAGCCCTGAGCTAACAAGCGCAGGGCACCAGAGACCGCAAGCTTGTCAGCCATTTTTCCTCACCTCCAGGGGCATGTTCTTCTGAACTTTTAATAACCTTTAAACTACCATCTGATTGGAGGTCACTGGCCTCTGGGCAGGTTGTCTCTAATGGGCTCATTTTCTCCCTTCCTCTTGGTGACATTTCAGGTCCTCACATGTCTGTCACTCCACCCCCCAC
>JAOWBC010000711.1:13537675-13548138 GCA_028566105.1 Hypoplectrus providencianus
CCCCCCCCCCCCCACCCCCCCCCCCCCACCCCCAACCCCCCCGCCTGCCGACTCTAGCTGTCTCTTCCAACAACAGAGGAGCAGCCCCCACTGAGAAAAAGCATTTGGTGCTTCTGAAATTCAATCTCTCTGTTAAGTGCCTGGATGACAGCCTCACTGATTATTGAATTATTTACATCGCAGTGAATTTGTTTTTCTTGCTTTTTGCTATCTAGAAAATGAGTTTGTTGATTTGATTTTCACAATGGCAGAGAGTTAAATTAATGAATTCAGTCAAGGACAAGCGCAATCTACCACAAAAACAAAACAAAAAAAAAATATTCCTGTGCTTTATTTGGTGAAAGAAAAGGTGCCTTTGAGTGCCGAACAAAGATAAAAAAGTATAACTGAGAGGAGAGTGCTGAACAGACGAGAGGACGAATGAGTCATTTCACCTACTAGTTATAAAAGTAGCAGCCCACACATCATTGAAGACATGTTGTGTCCATGACGGTAATTAGCTGAAGAATAAACTGTGTTTGACAGGATATCCACCCACATCTGTCTGATTAGTGCAGACTGTGATGGCTTGCAAGTAAAATACGTTCCTTCAGAGACTTTCTGAGAGGACGCTAACAGGCTTTGTATTACTACCACCCAGGCCCCAGGAATAAATGTTAGTATTTCTACATTGAATCTCTACATCTTTGAACCATTTTTCACTGTGACACATGCAACCACAACTTTAAATGCATTGAAAACCCTTCATGAAGTTAATACGTTGCAACTCTGATGGTCACTTTTTAAACTTTGGATAAGGTTTGGCACCAATAACAAAGCACAGGGTTAGGATTAAAAAAAAACTTCAGAGATAACTTTGAAGAACAGGACACAAACACTGACTGTCCCGTTTAAAGCCCTGGTTTAGTTTATGATTCCCATTCTATCTCCCACCTGCTAAACAGTGGAACCAGTGGCTTTCAATATCTCTCTCTATATAACAAACTTTTTCACTATAAAAGTTTCAGGTCATTGTATCAATGGTTGGAAGGAACCTATATATGCTACTCCATATCAGTTGATCAGTCTAACAACTTTTTATTTTTCTTAAACACAGAGTGACAGGCTACATTGTGCTAAGGAATTTGATCTCATCGCTCTTGTGTGCAGTTGCTAATAACAGCTAACATACCACCATCCATCCATCCATTGTCCAGAACAGCTTATCCCACCTCAGGGAGCAAAAGGCAGGAGCCAGCAGCTGACTTTGGGTTAGAGGCGGGGTACTCCCTGATGGGTCGTCAGACCATCACAGGGCTGACAAAGAGAGACAGACAACCATTTAACATCCAGTCAGATTAACTCTTCCTACTCCTTTTCCAACGTGAACTCTTTAGGTTTCAGAGAATTTGTGTATTGTTTATAATGTTCGTTACATCAATGCACTCAGGCCGTGTTGGTTTTATCTGTTTTGTTTTCAGAATAATGATACTTCATTGATTCATTAATAACAGTTTGGTAATACAGAATTTGCAGTGCTATTTTTTTTTTTAAGATTCTCTTAAAGATTCTCTTGAAGTGTCAATAGGACGTGCCATGAAATACCTAAATAGATCTTCTTTGTCCACCTTGTTATTTCCAGGGACTGAAAGCCACCAATCTCACATAGCATGTGTTAGAGACTATCATTTGTCAGTGGCCATTTGCCATCTCTTGTTGTCCAATTGTGTACCTGGCAGGCGGCAACAGGACTCAGTGTTGCCAAGAGGAGGCGTCTGGCCAGACACGTCCTTGACTGAGAGCAATAATGCTGCACATATGGCGATGAAAAGGACGGGCATCATTGATGGCTGAAGAAGCTGTCTTTCTTTGGTCTGGATGTATCACTTGGCTCTGATCAAACCAAATCTCTGTGTCTGCGTTTGTGAAAGCCCCAATCAGACAACAGACCAGAGCTAATTCATTGGCCTGAAGCAATCCACCAAGAAAGACAGAGGGAACATGAAAGAAGCTTTTCCGCTCTACACTCCACTTCAGTTGCAAAATACTTTGTGACATCCCACCCTGAATCTCACGCTGTCCTCTTTGTTTCTCATTTTTCAGTTTTGTGCCATTGCTTTAACTTTCATTTATATTTATCTTTCGTTTCATCGGCAAGTACCATATTGGGCACAGATTGCAGACTTCTGACCAATTATCTGCCTGGACCAGCTCTAAATTTTGGTTTCTATCATCAGTCCAATTAGTGGCTAAGAACAGAGTGAAATGCAAATGGAGAAAAGGCTCAAATGTGTGTTGTAACGAGTGGTGGCTGGCTTAAGGAAAAAAGTTCACAAATATGCAAGTACTTCTGTGTTAAGAACTTGCTAAGTCTTTTTTAAGCAGTTGAGCCTGGTTCAGGTCTTTTTATGGGGCAATGATAAAGAAATGTCCTAATATCACTGTAAAACTTCCCTATTTGCTTACTTACATTAAGTTATGTAAGTATGTGTATTTTGGACACAAGTCTAACGACACGATATGAAAGGAAAACAGCCCAGAATCACAAAGTTGATGTTTTTGCCTGAAGTGTCCGGCCTTAATCTGCTGCTTCTTCTTTTTTTTTTTTCTTACTTTAAACTTTAAATATTGTGTTGGCCTACTTTCTAGACAGCACACAAAGTAAACATCATTAACCATAAATTAAACAAATCAACTTTCGGTGATGCTGCTGTTTCACATAGCAGACTGGCCCAACTCTTAAAAAAAAAAAAAAAAGCTGGCAGCAACCCAGCGTATAAATGTGCTGTAACAGATTGGCACAGCGGTCACTCACACACACACACACACACACCACACAAGCCCTTAAGAAAGCTGTCAGTCACTGATGAGCTTGGCATGGCACAGAATGGTCACCTTTATAACTGTCCAAACCTCTGATCCTCTCAACAGATATAACATAATTGTCAGTGCGTTCATTCTCTTTGCAGCATGCTGCTCCGTGTGTAATTTTTGATTAGTTTTTATTTGGAAGAAGATCTCTTTGTCTCTGTATCTGCGTGACAGGTGTTAATTTCCCCAGCTGCAGGCCTCCGTCAGACCTCCCAGGGGGAATTCTTCTGAAGTACATTTTTTTAGATTCACTTTTACTCAGCCATAACTTTGTCGAACTTTATGAAGCTCCTTTTAACTGATGGAATTTATAAACTTGAAACAGAACAAATAAGTCAGTGTAAGACTATTCAATACTGTAACCTACTTAGCTTTGCCCTCACTGTTGTCTACCGCAGACACACATACACAGGCGCTCTCCCCTATCTGCATCAAGCTGTATTCTAAATTACAGAGGCCCAAAGCTAACACTGTCAAAATCAAAGCAACAGCAATGCCTCGCAGACACATCACAGAATGTAAATGTTTCAGATAGATGATCAAAGACGAGCATGAGACGAAGGAATTGCTGCTTGGACGCCCCGAGTCCTGTTTTTAATCATCACATCCTAAAGCTAGCCTAGAAGCTTGATTTAATGACAACAGTTAGGGAGCCGTAAACAACAATGAAAATTTAAGAAGTTGGTAGATAGGTCAATATTTTTAGTTTTGGTCAGAAAGGGTAAACAGTGTGTGATCCTTTCATCGCCACCAGAATAAAGCACATATGTACTTTGTTAATTATTCTTAGGTAACCCCCTGTAATTACTGTATTAATTATGATGGGAATAAGGGGGAAGTTGGGTGATGTATTATAAAGATTTAACAAAGTTTGTAAGATTCTTTCAGGTGGATGAGGATGAGGTGGGGATATATGATGAGATGGAAAAATGATCATCATTGAGTTTTGATTACTTTTTCTTTCAAACTCACTAAACACAATAAACTTGGTCCTTTAAGTCTAAAATGTGTTGTTTACCCATTTTCACCAAGAAGGGTGGTGCATTCTATGACCCTTCGATTTGCAATGCATTACTTTCCAAAATTAATATAACCTGAAGGTCCAAGAAAAGACAGGAAAGAAAAATAAATCATTTGCTAATAAAGGAAGTTGACAAAACTGTAAATATTTGATTTTAACTGATAGAAATGTTAAAGACATAATAGAACTTTCTGAAGAGGACTTGTGGGAGCTCAGTTTTCCCCCTCACGGGATCAGAGAGGATCTGTCGCACTAAAACCCGACACTAAAGGAATCTGCCTGAGTCGTATTTCTCTACGAACAGCATTAAAGACCTCTGTGCACCTCCCTTTCATACACTCTTGTCAGTCATCGCCACTCTCCTCAGGTCTTTTTTATTTCCATTTTATGTCCTCTCTCCCTCCTGAAATCACTGGATCGCATAGCTGATATCCTCCCAGCAGCCCTGTTATCAGGACATTTTCAATAGTGCGGTTGAAAATAGAAAGAAGTGGTTGGCAGGTTGCCTTGCTGTTGTCACCTTCGGGTTAAAGATTAAAAAAAAAAAAAAAAAATCTTGCAGTCACCCGTGTGACCAAAAGAATGAGGGGGCAGCTCTTTGAGGACTTAATTTTACTGAATTTATTTCTGACTAATACTGAAGATAACTATTTTCATTTTGAGCCAACTGAAAAACTCCTACACATGTAAACAATTGAGTGCTCTTTCCACCTCTCACAGAACCTCTCAAAGAAACACAAAATTGCTTTCTCAAGCTGTTCACTTCATTATTTTTCATCTGTCTGCTTATTGAGTCTTAACCATATCTTGCATTGACAAAATGGAATGTTAATCTTTACTTTGCGCCACTGATGCATTTAAAGGCGGGTTCTATTCAAACTGTTCTGGCTTATTAGAATACTTCGCTTTTGTCTTTCTGCACTTATAATGATTGCATCTACTGTCATCTCCCGGTGTTATTATGTGATCACACGCTAGGATGCTGAACTTTTAAAGAAATGTGAAATAAGAGATTTACCTGTGTGTTCATGTCAGCCTGGAGCACCGCACAACATCGGTGTCAAAATCCAGGCCTCAGAAAAGCAAAATGACATAAAAGTTTCCGTGCTGTCAGAAAGGATGCCATTGTCAGTGTAACTTTACCTGTCTCAAAAATAATGGAGTATCTTGCACCTTTTGCTGCACAATCTGAGCATTTGTCCTCTCAAGTGTTTCGAGTGTGTCTTTTGAATTCCGTACGGATCCATTTCAAATACTTACAGTGAAAAATTAATGGAATTTTTGGATCCTGTTTGCCCTCGTCCTGGTCGTCAAACTGCTGAATTACTTTAGAGTGTGCACTGCAGAATTTTAAGCACTGTGTTTAAGCAACACTTCATTATTCAGACATTCCATCTACTGCTGTCTCTCATTTTGAGTTTAATTCACTGGATGTGTTAATGCTCTGACACACAGATTATATACATTACCAAAGCTGACAAAATGAAATATATTCACTCCAGGAGAGATCAGTTATGTGAAATGTAATTCATTCAGTGTTTCTCCTTTTTGAGTAACAACTTTAAACTCATTATGCAGCGATTCATTCTTCTCACTACATCAATATTAAAATTGTAGGACCATAAATTGGTAAGCTCGGGTATATTTCTTTAGTTTTTCAGACCAATCGCACTATTATGGGAAGTAAAATTCTGTCTCTTTGGCGTAATACTGGCAGGTGTAAAACTGACACCGTTTCATCGTGTTAATGGAAAGTTTAAATCCAAAACCATGAACTAAGTTTTGAAAACTATGACTTCTTTTCATGTCTCATACCATAAAGCTAGTTAAAGATGCTGATGCCTTTTGATTCTTATTCTAATATACAAGTTTTGCAAATGAAGTCTGTGTTGAAGAAGAAACTAAAACATTGGGTAATTGCAGCACCATGTTTGCTTTCCAGTCAGCAGCAGCCTCATAGTCAGGAGTTAACAGAGGCCGGTTCAGAAGTAGTATAAAGAGCAACAAACTCCATTTCAGGAGTAGGTCCAGGTGGATGGATGAGTCAAACAGACACAGGATGCATGAGATAGTTTCCTGTTTGAAAGTGAAACTTCAGTGACATTGCAAAAGTGTGAGTTCTAACCCAAAACATGACGTTTTCTTAAACCTAACCAACTGTCAACTTGTCTTACAATTCATAAAGTTAACCCCTTTACATGGCCAAGAAGCATATTTGGTATTTGGTAACTTCGACCTCTCTCTGAGTTTGTAGAATCACATGGATTTCTCCCAATAATGAGCAAAGAAAAGGCTAAATCACAGATAGCGACACCATGATATCTGACCAATTGTTCTAATAATGCCCTATGAAAGGCGACCAGCATGTTTCAAATTGCAACACCTGTCAAGTAAATAGATGATAACAGCTTCTACGACCACTAGAAGGTGTCGCAGGCCCCATATCTGAGGCTGATTACCACTGATACGCCCCGCTCAGAGAAATGGGTGGCCTATATGTTAATAGCTGTTGCAGCTTGATGAGAAAGTGGTAGAATGTGTGCATTAAACTAGAAAATGGGATTCATGTCAAGCTCAGGTCATCAGTGGCGCAACACTGAGAACTCATTGCTGCATTTTATCATTCATGGTGTCACCATCATCGGCAACAACATGTTAGAAAGGTGGGCGGGTGAAACAGGATAGATGAGGGAAGGATAATAGATTTCCCAGTCCAGCAGACAGCTGCCTGCCAAATTGTGATCATCGCCTGTTTTTCTCTTTGCGGCGAATTCAAAGCTTTTCCCTTCAGATACAGATTTTTTTTTCTTTTTTGTTTCTTTTTGTGGTTCAGACTCACCGCCCAACTGCCACATCTATGGAGACTTGCCCTGGAGTGTAAAACTGACACCATTCCCAGGTGTCTTGGCTGAGCGATAAGCTTATTGGAGAGTGGAGTACCATTTCTTTCTCTGTGCCAATTGTTTCCCGCTCACAGGTTATGGAGATCGCTGTGAGCCTTTTTCTGATCAGTCACACACTAAATCACGGCGGATCAACAAAGATTGAAATCATTTTCTTTTATATCGCATTCACTCCAAGCAATTTATGAAGAATATCCATGTCACTGCTTTGGAGAATATGTGCAAATTTAATGCAACTCTTAAAAAATGAATGTGATATCTGTTCGAATCGGCAGCAGTGGTGTACTATTTATTTTGTTGAGAGTTTTTTTCAAGTTGTATTAATATTTAGTGTGAGTGGTTATGAGCTATGTCCTGTAGGCTTTTTGAATGCATTAGTGATCGCTATCAGATATTATTATCATGAAATACAAGTTCTTTATCTCTTTGCTCTTCAGATAAAAATTGCAGCTTTGAATTTTGCTTTTTTTCGCTAAGTCGTTTAAAAATAGAGACCAGCGGGCTTCACTCTGCTGATTTTCCTCCTGTGTCTCATTGTGTCACACTTACAAAATTATATCTGACAAGAGTACATTTGAGGATAGTATTTAAAGGACCACTCAGTAGTACTTGACAACCTTGAAGCATCAACACATCAACAGCGTTTAGTGTCAGTGCCTGTCAGCTACTTTCCACCTTGTTTTTGCAGAAATACTCCACGTCTGATCTGTGAGAAAGAAAGATTTAAAATCCTCGAATGAAATTAATTCAAACACACAGATTGAGAAGGATCAGGCACAGGGTTACATTTTCTCTCCCTCTGGATGGGTTACACTTAGAGAAACAGTGTGTATCCCCCCCCCCCAGGTTAAAATACCCTTATGGCTTTGAAGAATTTGTTTACTCTTGAGATCAAAAAATGTTTTTGACCTTGACTTATTTTCTTCTCTACCACACCGAGTTTCTGTATCTTATTTTATTCTGCTCACACACGCTTCAGCATCTGGTGAAGTCTGTAAGCTTGACCAGCCAACAAGGTTCCTTAGCGATATCACACTCAGCTTCCCCTCTACAGTCCAGGACCCCTGGGGCTATTTGGAGTGCAAGGTAAGCCCCAAAGTCTGCCAGCAGTGGATATCCTCTGTAAGTAGGACAATGGAAAAAAACATGGCAAAGACAGTCACATGTTCTGGCCCACTGCAAACAGTTATCTGGAGTAGTTTTCAGACTTTACCTGGACCCTGGTACTACACATGTCCCATCACGTGAAACACTTAAGACTTATTTATGACCTTCATGATCTTTGTTGTAATTGATTGTTCTTTGCTGGTGTCTATAACCAGGAATTAGGGATTGAGAGAGATACATTAGCCATTTTACTATTTAGGTCAAAGTGATTTTGAATCCAAATTAACAAATGTTGCATTAAAGGAAATACAAAATAATTTGAAGCTAAAATAATGAAATTTCTGGTTGCTAAACAAAGCTGCATAAACTATCTTTGGCCAGGTCATTGCAGAGTAATGTTCTGCTTTTGGCTAATCTGTAAGAATAAAAAAGTAGAGGTGAAAAACAACAGCAAAAAAAGGTTGCTAATTTGACAACGATGGCCATAAATGAGAGAAAATTGAGATACGTCTTCAGCAATTGGATTAAATTAGGCATTTTATAATTGTTCTTTCATGTCAGCTCATCCTGACCTGACCGTAAGAGCAAATCTTCAAAATGCATGTACACATTTGTTGATGGAAACATGACCTTTGTTCCTCTGTCAGGGAGGTCATGTTTTTGGTTCATTTTGTTGGTTGGGTTGTCAGCATTCTTTGGGACAAGGTATTGCTACGTTACTAAAGAGGGGAGTCACGTGAGTCAAGTGCAAGCCCAATAAATCTTTGAGCGGATCAGAGTCATATCATACACATTTTCTTGGGTCAACATTGCGACATGGTATGGTCTTGACCAATGGTTGCACAATTGCGATTTTTTAATTTCCGTTTTGGTTTCACTGGGGACATAAACACAGGTCTACTGGTTCTGTTGGTCCCATCCATCACCCATCTACACAGATATTCTCACTTTAATGCCTCACTTTCTTGCTTCCTTTCTGCTGTCATAACTAATGCGGCCAGTAGAGGTTACCATTGCCAGTATAAGTCATAATAAGTGCTGCCTCCTGGCTCCTGGTCGAACAGTTTAAGTATATTCGCCTAGGGGCTTCAAAGGACTCTTAAATCATCAGCAGCTCTCTGAGTGCTCTTTAAATTAGATGCACAGAGCAGTGGAAATAAGTCCAAGTCATAAATTGAGAAAAATTCCAAACGTTCATTCTATTAATATTACAATTTAGTCATTTTTAAGCTACATACGTTAAGTTACATTTGTGTGCCGACACAAACACAGCTATTGTGAACTCAAACATCAACTTTGCATGAGCAGAGCTATTTCATGTTCTCAGTCTCATTGTCAGTGATGAGCTGTTTTAAGCGCAATCATCCATTTTGTATTTTCAGGCTAATCATCAAGAGCTTCTGTAGACTGTACCTGCAAAATTTATAACCCTTCAGCAAATTCTGGTTGTGAATTACAAGTGGATCTTTATGTGTTCTGGGTCCCACACTGCAAGTTTAGTGCCTGCTGTGTATTTTTAAAATTGGGGCCATGTATTTATCCATGACACTTGATTGGCAACACATTAGTATAAACAAATTGCGATACACTGCATAAATGTAAGAACGGATCATCCAATTCTGTGCACGTTCTCAAATTAGTTTCAGTGGCAGTTCTCAAATATTAACTCTTGGTGAATAAATAGATTTTAAGTCTTGATTGGAATCAGAATGTAGAGACTAATACCAATGTAATGAAGCAAGGGGACATTTACCCAACACCAAATATAAACATAATTACATGGTATCTTACAATCCACATCAGTGCTCTTTGTAATGTAAATCAACGCAGAAATGTATCTTTTTGATCCCCAGAGTTATATAAGAGACCCAACCATTAAATACTGCGTAATCACCAAATAATGAACAATGGACTTCGAAAACTTTTTTTCAATAACTTTTCCTTTCCTACAGGGATGGCTCTAAATGTCTTTAAAATCTTATTTTGACCACAAGCATTCGAAAAGTCGCTTTTAACTCGGTTATTCCATTTAGACGGCAATAATATCTCCATACTGCAGCAGAGACAGTGCCCTTTAAGTCGCACAGCTTTGAAAAGCAGGTGCAAAAGATTTATTTTAGTTCTGTTTACCCTGGGTGTTACATTTTCACACCATCTATCACGCGGTGTTAATGGACTGCCCTCAGCAGTGAATTGGCATGGCTGGTCAGGCCGAGTTGGATGAGTTTGTGTATGTCAGACGTTCTGTTTTTCATTGAGAGTAGGCTGTTTCTTTTAAACCTGCCTCAGCTCACAATCATGACTGGAGTCTTATCTTCTCCATCTGTGCGCTCCCCAATGTTCATAGAGGCAACGTGTCGTACTGCCCTCATAGGATCCATTAAAAGTGTGTGACCCAACTCCATTTGCCTCAATGACCTAACTGTTGGACTATATTTGAAAGAGATAGGAAATGCATCTGTTTGCACCCACTTGCTGTTAAATGACCAGGTGTGTGTTTTAGCACAACGCAGCTTTTTCCGTGCAGTGGTTTATGAGTATAACTATTGAAGAGTAGGTGGAGAGAAGCAAAGTCCTGACAT
>JAOWBC010000711.1:13599124-13620165 GCA_028566105.1 Hypoplectrus providencianus
ATATAAAAAAATATATAAAAAGTTTGTGATGTGGTCACAGGATAAATGGGAATGATGCTGGACAAGTAAATTAATTGTCATGGGTTATTGTCATATATAATAACAATTGATTTGTACAGAATATGCCACTTTAGAGTTGGCAGCCAAATACAAGCTAGTCAACCATGATAATATTCCTGTGACAAAACTGAAATGACAATTAAGAGCACGTCTTCTTCTAAATATATGGCACCGTCTATAAGGCCATTATTTGGCTTGCATCGATCATAAATCCGTCATTATAAAGATGACGGACATTGTTTTTTTCATCATTGGCACAAAGGGACTTTTACCAGTCTTGGCATCGGACATAAGATATTTAATATAGGCTTTGTCCAAAATCACTCCGTATTCCCTGCTCCAAACCCACTATATTGTGAGCAGTAAGTAGTGGACTATATAGTGCAATCAACTCAAGATGGTTTCAGACGTGACTCGCTGTTGAACCACAATAATATATATTTTGTATTTTATTTTTTTTGCTGCTAACCCTATGGTCAGTATTGTTTCTCTTGTGACCACCAGCTGCTCCCTACTTTTTACATTGCATTATGGGAAAAACATTTAACTTTTGCTCACGGAAAGCCTATAGTCTGATTATTTAAAAGATCATTTAGATGATAATGCTATATATACATACTACTCTACTACAACCAATAATATTATTAATTAGGAAATAAAAATATTATAAGAGTAAAAAAGTGAGATTCAGTGCCCCTCCCCAATGGTGATCAGAATAGCCATCATTAATCTCATGTAACCACAAATGGATGACATCAAAATAGAGAGGGTTGCCCAACCCTAACCAGTAGTTAATAACCACTAGATTGGAGTATAGATGTGGCATAAGATGGAGTGAACACATGGACTCTGCATGATTTTCGGGCCCTGTTAAAGGCTGTTTTCCAAACTGTACCCATGGCATTGCATGACAAGCCAAGTGCCAAGTGAAATCCGTCAGAATGGAGCAAAGCTGTCTCCTTTAGTGCTGTGAAACTCCCCGCAGTACAACATTAAAAATGTTAATTTGGTTTCCATCTGACCTGTAATTTTTTTTCAAGTGCAGATGGAGGTAAAGGATAGATAATCAAGAGTCCAGTACTGTCATCGTTACATATATTAGTTGAGAGGACGGCATGGAGGAGTTCTTGTGATTCAACCACTTTTAAAATGTTTTAGACAAACAAATTAATCCCAAGTTGATGCTCAACTGGTTATATATCCAGCAGGGTGTATTTATATTTTGTTACAAATGACTAACATGGGTAAATCTCGTTCTTTTCGTCCTAATATTTCTCACATGCATAGAAGAGGCAGAGCCTGAGGAGAGTGAGGAACCATTCGTTGCTCCCCCAGGGCTCGCTATCCCTCCTGATGTGGAACTGGTGAGTGTTAAATATCCAGCTGGCTCGCTGATGTTGTTGCACTACTTTGCTCTCATACACAGAAAATATACCCAGTTAAAAATAATCAGCATATGTACAGTGGGTTTACACAATAACAGGAACATTTTGTACTTGTTGTGACTACTCCTTAATCTACTAATAGGCCTTTTTTATTTGTGCAGAATTGATCCCAGTGCACACTAAGCACGGTAGTTCTGTTTGACTTGATCCTGACTTGCTCCGACATTCAACAAATGTAGGAAACAATAACCTCCCAGGATCAAAGTGGCTGCACTTGTTGGAGCCCCATGCTCCACTTGTTATCCACTGACTTCAAAACTTCAACGCATGGTGGGAAATGCCTGGCACTCCTGATCTAAGAGCTGTTTGGTTTTGATATTTGAGCTATTGGTAACAATGTGAAGATTCTTTGAAAATATCTGACAGATCAATAATGGAAGCTGTCTTGCATTTCTGCTTTTTTCTGTGTATTTTTGCAAGAACATAGCCTACCTAATAAAATAAAGACAACAATAAGTACCTGAATACCTACTGATTAAATTGGCCAAATAACAAAGCTTTTACTTTTGGGATCAGGATGGAAATATTTCTGCGACTTCTTTCTGAATCAGTAGAATGATTGACTGTACTGTATTTCTATCAGATACTGGTGGCGGTGGTAAGCCACCTGGATCCTGACAGCTCTTGTCATTGGATGACAGTCTAATCATTAGCTATTCAGTCATTTGCTTGGTGATACATCAACTCTCCTTTCCCTTTAAAATGAAAGCTTTATGCCATAAACACCTCTGCTACAAAACAAGTTGGAATAAACTTTCTTCACAATAACATAACATCCATAACAAAAAATGCATTTTGCAGTGCTGTTGCTTTGTTTTGTGACAGATAATCTTCCTCCAGGAACATGCCAGACCACAACCAGAAACCTCAATGACCCCCTTCAGCGTCCACTTTCTTATGCATTATGAGTAGAAAGACAAGGTTTAGCGTTATTAAAAGTGTCAAAACACCCTTGTGCAAACATACAGAACACAACATAGCTGCAGTATGTTATATACGTATTATATTATTAGGGAATATTTTTATTTCTGAATACATTTCTTAGTAGCTTTTTACCATTTTTACTTCGTTATTAGTTTTACTTGCATTGGTTGTTTCCTGGTTCGTCACACAAGCTAAGCTAGCTAATGGCTGCATAAGTTTTTTTGAGTCTTTATTCTGGAAATGTGCAAGAATTGAATAGTCATGCTCAAAGTTAATATAAAGGGCTGGTTAAGTGTCAATTGCCGTGGATATACAGAAATTCCTAACATGTTTGTTTTTTTGTTTTTCAGAATTGTGTTTATGGTATTAATCAGTTTTTGTTAATTATGTGCCACAAAGGTCCCAGATTAGATTGGAGAAGAAGCAACAAATTATTAGCCTGTACCTCGGCTGATAGACAAAATGACTTTTTTTCTGGAGTGTAACATGATATAACAAATAGCTGGCATACCTTATGACCCTTACACTTTAGTTTTGTTTTGGGTCTTTGGCACGGCAGCAGTGTTGCTCATTTATCGGCACTGCAGAGGATGCTTTCCCTGTGTATATCAACTCAACAAGTATTTCACCTCCCCTTTTTGCCTAATGGCTAAGTCTGCAAATCGTAGTGCGAAAGGCCCTTGTATGTCAGGAAGTCCTTGGCAGCTTAGAACAGAATAATGGTCTGTTAGAGTTGGACACTGGCATCTTTTTGGCCCATGTCCTGAAAGCTAGTATTTATTAGGACTTTCATCTTGATGAGATATGTGTGCAAGTGTTCTTTTAGAGATTGCTGCACTTCTCTCTGCACTCTCTAGGTAATGACAAGGATTAATCATTAAAAGCACACAAGGGGGACAATAATGAATGAATAATGAACTATTTCTTGTTTCACTGATTTCCACCCCACGTGTATTTTAAGAATTAATGTCATCACAATGAACATAAGAATGCCTTGCATAAAAATGCCTCAGAGCCACAATGGTTTGTGTCCTTGATGTGAAGAAACCATTTATCAGCTGTGCACTGCATCTTAATGCGATGTGCATCTGTTGGGTTCACTCCCTCTTTGTGTAGTACAGATCCTTATTATTCACTATTTCAATTTGAGTGCTTCTGAGAAATATATCCTTTTTTTAAATTTCTCTTTTCTTGCCTTTTTTTTTTAATAGCCGGCAACCATCAAGACCCATAACATCATTGAGAGGACAGCCAACTTTGTATCTCAGCAGGGGGCTCAGTTTGAGATCGTCCTGAAAGCTAAGCAGGCTGGTAACTCACAGTTTGACTTTCTTCGTTTCGACCATTATCTGAACCCTTATTACAAACACATCCTGCGGGCCATGAAGGAAGGCAGATACAACCCAGTCTCCAACAAGAACCAAGAGCAGCCACAGGGTGAGTCGGAGACACAGTCACTGAATCCATAGGTGTCATGTCCTCATACATACATTAAATTTACAGTATGAAGCAGTGTCAGGCACTGTAATGATGCAGTAGTATAACATCTGGAATACATAAGTAATCCAACAGAAGTATGCAGTGAGATCATTAACACAACACATTAATTACAATGTCAAACATTTGTCCATACATATGTTTAAATCTTTTCCTCTTCCTTGCTGTAGAATCCCAATCTGATGATTCAGATGATGACGGTGATGGCAGTTACCTCCACCCCAGTCTGTTTGCCCCTAAGAAGTGCTCTCGCCTGGAGGAGCTGGTGAAGGTAATGTAAATAGGATATAGAGCCCCACCTGTTCTATATAGACACAGTTCCACATTATGATGTAGTCCTGTGAAAGTAATATATATCTAGAATAGCCCAGTTTCTGTCCAGGGATTTAAATGACTGCTAATAAAAGCCAACTTTTCTTGCTTACTTCTTATCATGACTTTAAGCAACATAAGTAGCTAAATCATAATCTTGAAGATATTTAGCGAATATAAGTTCACTATCTGTGTAGAAATTAGGTCACACAATGGTGAAAGCACTTACATTTGCAGTTTTAAAAGCTCGATGTCTTTGGCAACATTTCTGCAGTGGCTGACTATGCACAATCAAACTTTAGAAATAAAGTACAATTCAAATTATAACTTGACACAGGTGGTCCTCAATATGTGGACATTTCACTTGAGGAATGGTTAACATTTGACCATAGGCTGCCCACTGAAAATTGATAAAGACTGTTTAAAAAATATGCTGCAAATGTAAATTCGAGGCAACCACAGCCTGCCATGTGAATTACATTTACATGATGTTATACTGCCTACGTCTGCTACTGTATCCTCTAATAACTACATTCTGTTTGGCTGTCTTCATGCTGTTACAGTTTTTTGTTAGTCCTTTTATGTGCATTGTCAGGACAGCCATTAGGCTTTGACAGAGCAGCAAGCGCAGAGGCTTGTCTTTTTAACAGAACATAGCAAGCTTCTTTTAATAGCAGGCTGTCTGACAGTTGCGTCCCATTAAGAGGGCTTTCCTTTTACAAATCAGCCCTAAGAATTTGTAGTTCATTTTTTATGGGCTCGTCAATTCTGTATGCAATCTTTAAATATTACACTACATTACATGGCTGCAGACTACAGGGCTTTGAATAGTGCAGTATCTATTATATTATTACTGTAAAAGGGTTCTGTCTCGTTGTAATTCACAAGTGGTGTGACCTGATTGGCTTAAAGGGACAGTTCATCCAAAAATGTAAAATACATGTGTTTTTTTTCTCTTTCCCTAAGAACTCTGTATCTTGTTTTGCTGTGAGTTGCAGCTTTTTTTTTATGTTAGAAACAAATTCTCCTGCAAAATGATAATTTTTGTTTTTGGATGAACTGTTTCCTTTTCAGAAAAATCTTAATGGTGTGATAGAATGATTCTTTTCCTGTTTACCAAACTGGTATTTTTCCTCTGCAGCCTCTGAAAGTAATGGACCCAGACCATCCTCTGGCAGCACTAGTCCGTAAAGCCAGACAGGAAAGGAATGGCACTGATGCAATGGCTCCAAAACCAGAGGAAGAGACAGACCCTGCTGCAACCAGCACAACAGCACAGTACACTGCTGACCGTGAGTGTTTGTCACATATTGGGTAGAAATAATGAAGGCTGAGTAATATATTGATATTATGCCCAAATCATCTTCGAGTTTGAATATTTTTCTTTTCTTTTACTTTCTTGACTGTTGAAGCTTTTTCTTCACTATATTTTGCCTCTGAATACCTATGAATATGTTTTGCTTTTTTGTTTTTGGTTTTTTTTTGTCTTAATATTATCATCTCCACCTGTCAAATAGGGTTGCTCTCATTTTAGTACTGCTGAACATGGTGCCCTGTTCTGCAGTTTGTTTGTTTTTTCTGAGAGTACTTGCGAGGACAGAAAATGGCATTAACTTCCTGCTTTGGCACCATTTTCTGCTTATGGTGTTCTGCCACTGCTGGTAGTTCAATACAGCTCCCCAAGACTTAATGCTGACCAGGGGCATAATTGATGCAAAGTCATTTTCAATCTCTTTTAGCAAAGTAAAATTCTGAGGCAGACCAAACCTCCTGAAAGAAGAAGTGAATCTGGTGTTTGATAAACCAAAAATTGTTTAAAATGTTAAAAAGAAAGCAATACAGTCATTATTTATTTAGTGGTCTTCTTGATATTGAGTCTTCTTTGATCCCTAGTCCGGGAATTAACAAGCATTAAATAATCATGATCAAATCAATCAAAATGTCAAAATACATTTATTGTGGCAGATTCAGTTGTGATGATCAAGTTTAGATAATTTGAAAGCATATGTGAAGTCATATCTGACCATGGTGACTCATATCCGCCTCCTATCCATGTAATTCATCACACTTACACTTAAGTACACCTTTTTTATGTATGTCTTCATCCTCCCCGGAAACGCTTGCTTAAATAATCCCATGTACATAGGCTCCTGCTGACCTGTGAGTGTTAACTTGTCCATTAATGTAATTTATTCATCCCGGAGACAGTTGTGGAGTGTGCCTCTGACCTGATCTTTGCTGCTGAAATGGGGCTGTTGATGTTAATAAATTGGTCGTGGATGGCCTAGCTGTTAATGCCGGTGATATGCATTGTTGCTCAAAATGGCCGGCTGTTAATTTGCCCAGCCGTGTAACTACACTGTGCTTGGTCCAATGAGGAAGCCTCCTCTGTTCCTTTTAACATTTTTGTTTTGCCACTTATGCTAATACGGGGCGTAGGTAATAAGTTGCTCGATTACTTCTTTTGTACTGCATTGCCCTCCTTAATTTAGTCTATTTAATCACTTCCTCTGACCTGAATGTATATTAGCATGCTTGAGACCTAACAATAAGGCCAGCTCCAACAACAAATTTTCATATTAAAATCAATCATCTATCTCATCACCCACCAAACTTAATTTCCTTTTTGACCTTCCACTTAAACATCTTTAGTCCTGTCTCCACTGTAACATGTTAACTTTATAAATGAAAGCCCCTGCTGTGATTTCCCATTTTCCTGACTAGAGAAAATTGAATGTGTCATTAGAATCAACCAGCTCACTCTCTAATGTGTTAATGCCACAGTGTCTCCACTTTGACTCTGACCATTTATTTTGTCCCCGTTCCTGTCTTCCCCCTCTTTCTTTTCAGTGAACAGTCTTTATAATGCAGACCTACTGATAAGGGAGATGACCCCTTTGCACATAGGTCTTTCACCTCTCCTGATTTAAATTAATTGCTGTGACTTAAATATTTACATTACATACAAACAGCTTGACAGTGATCAGAACATTTTTCTAAGTGCCCACAAGTGCTCTTAGTATTTGGAGAGTAATCAGCTCAACATACTATCCATATATTTGTTACATTTTTAAATAATTTTAAAATGACAGAATTTAGTTTTTACAGTGTGTAGTTTGTCCAGAGGCTTTCTTTTTGGCAACATTTTGTATGGAACATGTAGAATAAGGTGACTAAGTAAAAAGTTGTTCGTAAGGATTTCTATCAATTAGTTATTATTTATCTTTTGTCCTGATGGAGGGTTTCGTCATGCATGATTCATTGAAGGACCCTCACAAATTGAGAAGTATGACAGATTTATGTTTCTACAATCTCTGGCTATGACATGTTTTTAAGAAAACATGTCCTTTAAAACATTATCAGATTGTGTGGTCCATAGGGTTAAGTCCTCAAAAGGGAAATGTTGCTGTAGTCATAAAATGCTATATCTTTGTCCAGCTTTTCCTGCCTGAAAAATGTAATTCCAACACAATGACGGAGCACAAAAGTAGCAATTTCTTATTTATAGGCTCAGTAAACAAGCCTGGTTTTGACAGTTTCTATTTCCAGTGGCGGATGACTTTTCCCTGACCTGGTGATGTTCTTCACCAAGATTGAGAAAGAAAGATTGTGATGACAAGACTCTGAAATGAAAAAAGTAAATCATTCCTTAACAGATGTGAACATGCCATCATTTCACATAAAATCTAAACAATTGTTTATTTGCACTTCCCACTTTTCAACGTAACACGACAAGAAATCTACCCAAGAGTAATGTTCTACACTATAAAGCATTAAAGCACCATACAAACTTTTGCCTTTAGTATCACTGTAAAGTTGTCATCGTCTGAAACCGGAACATGCCACTGCTCACAGTTGAACCTTCCCTTTATCACACAATTGAAGTATTTCTTGAAAAGAAATTCATCTTCTCATGTCCTCCTAATTTCTTTACAGCAAATGCAGCAGCGATGTACTATGGGTACTACATGCTTCCTGATGGAACATTCTGCTTGGCCCCGCCTCCCCCAGGGATAGATGCCAGCTCCTACTATAACAGTATGCCCTCAGCTGTTATGGCTGCCTCGACGTCGTCTGAAGCTGTGCCTAACCTGGGAACAACACCTGCCCCTTCTGAACCTATTGCCATGGCACCACCAGCTACAGTCCCCTCTCAGGTCACCAGCTCTGCTGCTCCTGCTGCTTTACCAGAAACCAGGTAGGAACTAGAGGACATCCATTTGTGATACATGTACACTTAAGTAGCATTTAAAACGTCTATAATTTCTTGTTTTTGGATATTTAGTCTGATTTAAATGTTGTGGACTCACCTTCTCATTCAGTGTTTTTTGTAATTTATTTGTATAATTTTCGACATTGTAGATTGATACCAATACATCAAAACTATGAAAGAAGCCGTATGGAATTACTTAAAAAAGTGTTAAACACGCCAAAAAAAAGTTTTATATTTTAGTTACGCTATTGTAACCACCTTGCTTTGATGACAGCTCTTTGAACACTTCATGAGGTGATCACCTGGAGTGGTTTTCAGTTGCACCTTTTTAGAAGGTAATTTGTTTGAGTCCATCAGAGCTAAAAGGTGGCTACTTTTAAAATATAAAATATAAAACATTCTGGTATGATTTACGCTTTATTTCTTAATAATTCAAGTTTACTGAATTATACGTTATGTTTTCTTTGAAAGTTGTAATGTCTTTAACATTCATCTACAATATATAAAATATAATAAAATTAAGAAAAAACATTGCATGACAAGGTGTGTCCAAACTTGTGTCTGTTTTTGTACATTAAGACAAAAGATTTTTAGTTAGCTTCATCAACACTATAACTAAATGCTTTTTTTTTTTGGCATAATTAGCCTGAGGGAAAGGGTATGATTTACGATAAACAAGAATAAGACCCAGGTTAGAACAGATTTCACCTGTTTAATAGCTGAAACCTTTCTCTCAGCAGTTCAAAACTTGAAACCCAAGTTTCCACAACACCAGCAACACCAGCAATCATTCCCCCACCACCTGACACCCAGCCAGTCATAGACAAGCTCGCAGAGTATGTCGCTAGGAATGGCCTTAAGTTCGAGGCCAGCGTCCGTGCCAAGAATGATCCACGGTAAGTGGTCTTTCCAGAAATAAATCTCTTGCTCAGGTCAAATCTCGGTTTTAGGAACTCTTATCAGTAACTTTTCCCTTCAGATATAGCAGAAGCTCTTCATCATCCTCTGGCTTATCTTTTATGAGTGTTCACCTCTCATCTTATACAATATACGTTCTTCCCTCTGTCTACTGTAGGTTTGACTTTCTGCAGTCTTGGCATCAGTACAACACCTATTACGAGTTTAAGAAGAATTACTTCTTGCAGAGAGAAGGAAGAGGCTTTCCAGAGGTAATAAGCTTTACATATACAAGTGTGTGTGTCTTTGGCATAACAACTGGCTTCAGAAATAATGTTTTACACGAGGGAATGGGATGGTAAGTTATTGCAGGACCAACAAGCATGTAGAAATTAGCAAGCATATGTGGCTGTAATTAGTGCTGGTGGCAACGAGAACAGAAAATTAAAGAATGCTACTATTATTATTTTATATCCTTTTATTTATTTATTTTATTTTTAGTTCTGTGGCTCAATAGATACTCTCTATAATCCGATATAAAACCCACAAACGACCTTCACACACAGGAGAAACTCCTGTTCTCCCATTTGTCTCCTGTCATCAACCACACTGTTCTCCACACCTGTATATAATTATGTTTAACAGCAGGTGCAGCCAACGTTTAGACATGGGAAAAGGTCGCCTAAGCATTCACTGCACTTACAGTCAACCTTGAAATTAGCTGCTTTTTGTTGCTGATAAGGTTCTGCCGTGCTAAAATTAGAGTAATCCTCAACTGAAATATTGAAATGAAAGATGAGAGTTACATAGAGAATAAGGAGGAGATTAACTCACTGAGTGCGGTCAGAAGACACCACGGCAAGACAAAGCAAAAAAAAAAAAAACCCTCTGTCTTAAACAATCATGCATTCATTTACCACCATAAAGACTTTTAAAGCTCACATTTCAGCCACTGAGGTTATTCTAATTAGTCTCCCTTGTTGTAGGGATTTCATACAATTGAATTCCAACATCTTAGATTAAAACGGATTGCTGCGTCACTATAAAAGTCTCATTCTATTGAGTACCTGGTTTGTTTGCTGCCAATTTGCATACACTTCCCTTGTCTCCTCACTTTACCTACCTTAATCACTGTCAGTACAATGTGTCAGAACTGAGATCCATTCCCGATGAACCAGGACCTCAATGACATTACTCAGCAGATTATGCAGCACTCTCACTGACTCTGCTGTCTGGACCGGGTCCTCAGTGCTTAATGCTTTATGTGCTGTATGGTGTGTCGGTAGTGGTTAGGCAAGGGATGATTAATGACTGGAGCACATTCACCTTAGCCTTTAGGTGCAGCAGAATTTTGGAGGATGTTCTTTATCATTTTTGGGTGAGTTAATTTATGATTTTTTCTTAGTCTTTGAAATCTCAGCTCAGTAAAGTTACAGTTTTATTTATCTTATGCTGGGGTTAAGCCCTTGATTTTATACTTTATAAACCCCCAAATGATTTAGTATGCCTTAATGTTTATAACGGAACTGGACTTAGCTTATGGTGATGGTCACGTTACACAAGATGGCTAGTGTCACACTATGGTATCTACATCACTAGTTATATACAAGCTTCCTTACATGGTACACTGAGGACTCACTAAAATATTTTAAAGTAATTAGTAAATTAGTTTAAAATATTAGTGCAATCTCCACTCCTTCTGGGATCTATTAAGAAGGGAAGTGCTGATCAGAAGGAGAATAATTTGAGCAGCCCTGTTGAAACTGAAGTGGACAACAGTTACCAGACACAAGTGCAAGCGCCAGTGTAGTTTACACAGCACCAGACGAGGGGCTGGCCCTTGTGGAGTATGAAAGCTGTGTAGACGAATTTGAGTGCCATTTCTAGTGCTAACACTTCTGTTCAGCATGACTGTGGCCTAAAATTAATAATCTTCTGATTAGGAAGTAATTCCCTGGTAGATCTATGCTACTGTGTGTTGACAGTTTTCATAGAGGTGGTTAAACAAAGTTTGAATCTTCCAAACTTAGATTCTTTTAGATATCAACAGTCCCTCCTTGTTTTTACTTTAGAGTGGGGTTAAAGGCTTGTGAAATAACAAGTAATTTAAAAATAAAATCTTTGAATGATAAAGATGTAATTTGACTCAGACTGCTGCTTCCTTCAGCTGAGTTTAAGAATGTTAAAAAAAACTGTTGGGTTGCTTTAAAATTCAACGGGCCACCTAATTTAAACTCAGAATAAATGCAAGGACAAGAGATGCATCATATATTTTGTCTGTACTGCTGATAAATGTTACATTCTGCACAGAATGAAAGCAATTATGAGGTCAGCTCCTTCGAAGCACAACTTGTTTTCCTGCCAAGGTCCCTTTCCAATATGATCTCATGGCACCTGAAGATGAATGGACTATGCATATTGTAGCATATTCACCCAGAGTTGTTTCAACATTTGCTGGAGATATTTTTTCATAAAATCCAAGGTAGCGGTTTTAATAAATAAACTGGTTTGTAGTGGAGAATGAAAGCCGAGTTGCAGTTTAGCCTTTGTCGATTAAGACTGCTGCATTAACACATAGCTTTAACAGTTCGTTTAGTGAGTGCAACCCTTTTACATGAGTAAAAAGTCTCCGCTCAAGTGTTTTTCCTGGTCTTACAGTTGAGGTTTGCAGTTAGGTCACCTGAGTGTTTGTAAGTCTACACGAGCAACATCAAGCCATCTCTGGCAAGGGAATCATATGTGGTTTGAGCAGTCAAATTGCTGTGTGGGTAGATGGATAAGTGTTTCTTACATTTGCTCATATTCCCGTGCCTGTGTATACTTGCATATATCGGAGGTTTGTTGAGTCTGCTTTGTGTCGAAGCGAGAGAGGAGAAAGCCAAAAGTGAGCGAGAAAAGTTTTCTAAGGAGCAATTTGTCTTCTGACGAATCAAATCCATTAGCTTGTCAGAGTGCAGAGGAGTGTGGCCCATTATGACACAGCTCAGGCTGCTCCAACAAGCAGCTGCTCGGCTTTTCTATCAGGAAACCTGCCTTGTGTTTGTGATTTGTGCTGTGGGTAATGGGATGCAGATATCGCTGCTCTCAGTCAGCGCTATTATTTATAGTTTCATAGTTAATGAAAAAGCGAGAAAGGGCCAAAATCATTCAAAGCAGACAGCAGCAGGATACGGGTCTGCTGTTGCTTTGTATAGTAATCAATACAATCTGCAGAATCTAGAATTTTTGGTTTAGGTAAATAAAAGTTATCTAAAATTGAGCATTTTGTATGTAGTTTGAATCATCAACAAACATCTGAGATTCCTGCTTAGAGAGCTCTGCGCATAAGGTGTGCCCAACCCCAATTCCATTCGGTGTTCGCTGGAACACCGAATGCAAAAACCAAAGTTTATCAGTTTAAACATGTTCCAGCATCCTGAGATTCAGGTTTGTATGAAGTATCTTAATAATATTATCATGTTCAGATTAATGTGTCCCAGGAGTTCTGATTAACAAACTCATTCTTTACCAATGAAAAGTGATGCTTTCAATCTGCCTGGCATCTAACAGAAGTCCTGCTCTACTTCTGGGAACCCCTCGTTATTTGTTTTGTCAGGATTCAGCAGCAACTGTGTGGCTTTGACTCTGTTCTTGGCAAATTTTTGAAAGGAAAGACTTTGGAAAGGATTCTATTTTAACCAGTCAAAAATAGGTAATTCATTTATGTGAAGTAAAATGCATGTTCACATTATAAAAGGGGGACGAATTAACACTGTACGTTTACTAACGGCATCCAAATAAAGCCTCGAGACAATAGTATTTGGGCACAGCACAGCAGTTTCCATCCCTTCTGCTGTCAGATTTTCTCTGAATGAGTCAATGTAACACATGAAGTACAATGTTCTTTTTTTGGCTGGATATTTTACTATAAGCTGACAGTTTTCATTTCCACCGAACTGACATTTTCTTTTACAAACAAAATATAACAATGGCAGTGCATTTTGTTAAATCCATTTTTGGATTGAGCTGACAATTGAATCGTGGCACTAGGAAACAAAGCAGAAATCTGTCGGAGAGGGGTCAAACACGGGCTATGTGAGAGTATCCATCCTCCAAAATATAAAGCTCGTCTTGGGTTGACTACTTGTCATTTCCATTTTTTATTTACACGAAGCATTTTTCCTTTTACATTCCAGTAAAGCTCATCAGTTCTAACCAGCAGAGGTTTTACATCCCTGCTTTAAACTTCACTTGTGTATATTTTTTTATTCAGAGCAGATGATTATTACCTTCTGAACTGTCGTTTCTACTGCAAATCATGTAAATCAAGGAATCCATGGTTCTCAAGGCTAAGATAAAGTGTGTATGTGAGCACAGTCCAACTGGTGAGGTCTTTCCAGGATGGTTTTGAGTGAGTTTCTTCCTGCTTTGTCTCTTTGTGAACTTTGGTTTTATTTAGGAGTTCTATTCTCCGGGGCCTTTGTAAAGTGCTTTGACTGTTGAAAGCACCGTTCAGTTACAGCTGAATAGTAGGAAGCTGCCTTTGAAGCATTCTTCAAACATGGTAAAATGTACCTCATGAGGTTAGGTTTTTTTTTTTTCTTTTGTGGCATTGGCTTCATTGCATCTTTTCCCTTTCATTCCATCAGCAGTTTATATTTGGGATAGGGGCTAAGGGCACTTGGTCCATAGATATAACTACAGAGGGTTTCTGCTTATCTGGCCAGTGGGCACAAGCCAGCTATTAAGGCTTTTTGAAGATACTTTGTTGATGCGATGATTCCCAATAAATAGGGAAGGGGCTAAGTGAACCTTATTTTTCTTTGTTAACATAGCCAAATTGGTCAGAAAAACTGCACTGGGTTTTAGGGGTGTGTGGTTCCTTGGAAGAGTGGGTTAGGGATCGGAAGTTCCGTGGCTGGTCATGTTAAAGTATCCCAGGGCACATACTCACTGCAAATTGCTCCTGATGCTGCATTGTATAAATGAATTCCTGGCGCTGGCAGGTGGCAACATTGATGGTAGCCTTTGCCACCAGTTTAAATGTGTGAATGGGTGAATCTGTAGTGTATAAGACTTTGAGTAGTAGCATGCTGCTTGCCATTCTCATTGACACAAACCTTACAGGAGTTGGTGTTTGTGCCGGTACAAAGTTAAGCATCATTAACAAGTCGGTTTCAATTATTGTTCACAAACATTTTAATGTCTTCTGCACTTAAATGTTATCTTTCTGCAGTCAGACAATTTTTATCCCAGTTTACAATAAATAAGCCTTTTGCAGTGAGTGCAGCTAATTTGAAGTGATTGACTTGGAAAAAGACCTGTATAAGCAGCCAGTTTCTTCCTTAAATATAGTGCACCCCGCCCTTTCCGCCCTCCTGTAAATTGAGTTTCATACACTAGTTGCACAGTCAACCTGAAATACAGATAAAGAGAGGCAAAATTGTTGGTTTGTCTTGAGAGACTACTGCTGTACACAAATTAATGATTTCCATTATCCACTTTTTTTCATGATTCCCATTAGTGTGTAATGACAGTTGCAGAGTGTAAAATCAATTTTTTCATCTTAGAAGATAGGCTCGACTCTAAAGAGTTTTCTTCTGGTGTTAACGGTCTACTGACCTTTTATATCTTGCTCAACTCCTCCACGTGCTACCACTGAATGTAAAAAGAACTTAGAAGATATGGCAAAGTGGCAAACCTTAACTGCTGATAGATACCGGCTGATGAGAGATCACAGTGTTTAAATGTTTTGGTTTAATTGGAAACTGCTGCAGAGTAGTGACTCATACTGACATTTCAGATCCATCCACTAGTGACGTTATACACCAAAGTGGCTTTCACACCATAGATGAGCTCTGACAGGTACACAGACAACCAGCATATCTGGATATTCCTTCCAAAAACGTTTTTTTTGCACGTATAACTTCTATACTTGCAGCCCATTATGGAAGAATATAATGTTAAAAAAATGAAAGACGTCAGGTTTCAATCGAATCTCATTTTCGGCACCATCTGTCTCTTGTCAAAATCCTATGGGTTTATACAGAATGAAAGTGTAGAACCCTATCAGGTATGTATGCTGTCCATTATTGGCTTACTAGTTAATGGTTTACACTAGAACTGGGCAATTAATTCCTGTAAGTTTACAGTATGTATTTTCTTCTTTTTTCTCCCTTTTCTTCTTCCAGGGTGACACAGCAGATGATGATAAGCTTCAATCTGATACATCAGCCCAGGACTCTAAGCTGACAAAAGGTAGGGCAATATCAAATAAGATTCCACATAACACTTTTCTCTTCTTCTTTTCCTTCATTCGTTAGTAAATAAGATCCAAAGCAGGTTGGTTAATATGTGTATATGTGGCTACACATGCACATACTGTACATGCTGTGTATGTGGGTGTATGTGTCATCTGTTGGTATTTACGCACAGCTGCCTGTGAGTCTGTTGGTATTTATGCTTGCAATTTCATTTGGTGATAATCGGATGGCTGGAAATGTGTATGCAAAGATGAAAGAGTCAGCTTACTACAGGCCTGGCGGGACCCGTCAACATGCCCATATATGCAAATGAAGGCATGCATACTCACAGGCGACTGTGAGGCGACAGGTCACACAGCAGTCCAGGGAAAACTAATAACTAGTTGGAGTCATGCACAAGCAAACTATCAAGTGTTGTACAATGAGGTTCAAGGTCCAATATTAGGGTTATTTCTTTGGGGGATGAGGCACGCCGTCTCCTCTTTCATCTCTCCTTGAGCAAACACATTTGATTACAGAGAGAAATCAGTGACACGCCACTGCAGCTTAATATCCAAGTAGTCTCGCTGTCTTGTTTGTCTAGCTTTATGTCTGTTTCTCTTTCTACATTATATTTTTCCTCTCTGTAATACTTTTTTGGGGTTCTGTCTTCTGCTACTTCGTTCTATTTTTCCATCAGTTTGTTCTCTCTCTGCCCACCCCTCCTTTATCCTTCCCTTCAGTCTCTTCTTTCTTCTTTGTCTTGTGAACTTTTTTATGCACTTGTCATTGTCAAGAAGCAGCTTAATTGCTTTAGTCAATGCATTTTTCATTTTACTTAGAATTTGTCAAACAAAAGAAGGCCAAGATGCACTTGTATACCAGGTATGAAAATGTACTCCTCTGAATCCCTTTTGTTTGTCTGAATCACATTTCTCCTTCTGTCTCTCTCTGCCAACACAGCTTCTTTTGCCCCCATCTGTTTTGCCATCAAGGCGAAGGAAAATGACATGCTGCCACTGGAGAAGAACCGAGTTCGATTAGATGATGACTCGGACGAGGACAAGGTCTAGTTCGGCTTGATTTATTCAAAGCACATAGATCTTTGCCTGGTTTGACTTATATAGAAGTCTATTCTTGAAAATATATGCACAGTACCTTGAAATGAACATAAAAGTATCATACATTTTTGTCTGAAGTTTCTGGAGGAGCACGGGCTGGAAGCTGTGATGAGTGGGGCGGACATGGTTGAGCCTGCACCAGTCAGTGCACCAGAGGAGAAGAGACCTTCCCTTAGTTTGGAGGAGCTGGAGGCGAAACAAGGTAACAATATAAAAGAGATTGTTGGGAAATTTGAAAGCACTGTTAAAATATGTATCATGCACTGCCTAAGCCAATATACCTCTTACAATTTATTATCATATACATTTATACAAGAAACAAAAATAACAATAAGGACAGAAAAAAAATGATTTTGGGTGTTTTATAATCCCATACTTAATGAGTGCTTAGGATGTTTAGAGAAAGATGGCATATAAATTTAAAATGCAACTCATTTTCTCTGTGCCAAAAACATTTTGGTCATAAATAAATAAATGAATACAAATTAATGTATTAATCACATAATGGTCTTTGCCATGCTTACTTCTAAATGTTAGTGTTGATGCCATTTTTCACACAGATTTGGTAGTAAATGTTGACAATTTTTGATCATTAAAGTAGTCAAGGGATGCGTTGAAGTAGCAGTGCAAGTTTTGGAGGATTATTTAAACTCCTTCCTCACAAGTCAGCGTAACAGACAGTAGAAAAAGATTCCTTAGGTCATCACAGTTCATCCATTCTAGCTTTAGAGCTAGAATGGATGAAAGACTTAGCCCATCAGCAGGCCATCAAATTGTTAATAACCTTCAAGTTGAACATGATCCTTTTTAAAATTGAATCTGTGAAGACTCTTATTTTTCCTGTTTCCACTCATCAGTTGGTGCTTTCAGAAAATTGTCGGCCCTATTCTGCCGGCATGATGGACAGAATGTTGATAAAGCATCTGATGTTAGTTTTGACAGAGGTCTTTTTTCAGTTCTTCAGGCTATTTAATGTGGGTGTGCTCGAATTAGATTTTTTGTTTCAGCGTCAGCATGTAAGGAAAGGTGCTTACAAGACATCTCAGTCACACCCACTGGCTTGCTGTTACTTTCTGGGAGTGTTAGAATTGGAGGGAAAAACAAGAAGGGAAGAGAGGAGATGAAAAAATCCACTGAGTCTGAATTATAAATTCTCTCAACAGGGTGTACCCTGCAGTAAGACACAAGCAGTGTAGTACAGCAAACAACAGTCATATATCTCTCCAAAGGCTTAATGGAGATGTATTCTCTCTATTTTTGTCCCGCTCTCTTTTGTTCAGTCATGGTTGTAGAATATTATCCACTGGCTCTCCTGCCTTTTCTAAACTGAAGGAACGCATCAGTGACTTTGCACTCAGAAAGACTTGACACATTCGTCTACGTCAGAATGCATACACAGACAAAAAGCTTTCTTTGTCCTGCAAGAGGACCACACTGCGTTAAGGAGTTTCATAGGATCTTTATCAGTTAAATATTTATGTCAACAAATCAAACTCAACAGATCTAAAGTGATCACCACTTGGTTGGTGACCTTTTTTACACAAGCCCTCTGTATAAACTACTAATACTAATACTAAATCTGCCTTGTGCATGTTGCCAATTTTATTTTCAAGGTGAAATTCACATCTCTAAAATATTCATGTATTCTAATATATCACTGGCTATTAATTTAAAAAATAATAGGCGTCTCTACTTGAAGCTGAAAGCTATTGCACTTGAAGTTGATTCATTGCATCTTGTTATACTGTTACACCCCTCAAAATATGCAATTGCAATCTTTTAGCTACGAAAAATTGGAACAGCTTCACCTTTTTCTGCATGCCTGTTTGAATGATCACAAAGCTGGTGAAATACGAAATGATATTCTAAAACGACATTTTCAAATCTCTGACAACTGACAACCAGCAATGGCTGGTATAAATTGCAATTATCAATGACACATTACCTTACTTGTTAGCCAGATATACAAGCCATCACAGATGTAAAAGGTACAAATTGTACCATCATCTCACTTACAACAATTATTTCTGTATGAGTTGAACAATACTACTGACACAATGGTAATCTCAATAGGCGCCATGATTCCTGCCTCTCAAAGCCCTCTCTATGATAATTAAAGACTGAAAGACAGGAAAAAATCAACAATAAAGTACACTGTGACAACATTTTTTCCTATGATATTGTATATACATGTATTTCTTATACGTCTTTTTTGCTTTGTTGGATCTACAGATCCTCATCAAAATTATCTTTGCATTAGCTCACAGAAATCTCCTGAATTTATAAAGTCTTTATTGTTTAGTAAGAAATTGTATAATATGCAAATTATAGGTCTAGTGTGTTGGTTTAACTGAATACTCCTGCTGCCCCCTCCTTTACAAAGCATAAAGACCTACAGTGTTTCTTAGTTTGAGGACATCATACACTTTTGAAAACATAGTTCTGATTATTTTAAGCAGTGTAAACCACTGGATCTCCATACTGAATGCACCATTTAATGCCTTACCCTTCTTCGGAGGAACTGATTTCAGCTCTCCATGTGCAGGAACCTCTCAAAGACCAGAGGAGTATCTGCAGAATAGAACCTGGAGAAATGGACAGACAGACAGTATCGACAAATGTGCTGCTTTCCAGCATCAAGGGGACTGAATGGTCCCCGTTTAAGTTCAGTGGAACAATCTCAGAGCGTAATGTTCTCTCTCCAAGCTGACAGACGGCCAGAGAAAGAGGCTGGAAAAGCCTAATAAATAGCTGACTGAATTGGCTTTGCTGTGTGGCAAAGTGGCTGTCAGTCAGCAGACCTAACTTGATCAGATAGCAGGAGAATCAGTAGCAGACAGCGGAACGCTAATCTGTATTGATGGTCTGGAATACAGCCACACACTAAATGCATTTTCCAGTGAGAAGTACATGAATCAGATTGGTTGCTGCAAACATATAACAGTAAATGTTTTCTAGTGGTGGGAGACCATAACCAATACATACAAACATTCACATATATAGATTGTACATCTTGAATCATTGTGAAGATTCTGTTCAGGGATTATATTAGTTTTGTTATAAATTAGGACTGTCCATATTTAATCCCAGATTAATCACACATTTCATTGTTTTAGTAGCATTCTTTAAAGGGTAAAACAGAAGTAAAGTATGTACTCTACTCAACATGAGACACGACAAATTAGTTTTTTTTCTATGCAAATGCATTTCTTCATAGTTAAAGTTAGATGGCAAGAGAAGTTAGAGAAACATATATTCATAACAAATTAACAGATGGCAGTGATAGTGATGATGTGAAAATGTTAAGCAGGAACTCATTTTGAGGAGGCTATGGAAAATTTCAGCTTTACATTGAGTTTTAACTCACTGAACCGCAACGTTTCTGTTTGGTTTACTCTCACCTCTCTTATGGTGTCATTTTTTGGGTGCTATTCTCAGAGAAAAAGCTGTTAAAAAGGCTGCGCACTACCTGATCACCACCAACAGACGACATTAGTCACCATAATTTTACAATTATCAGTTAAAGAGCAAAATATTTACCTCATGACTGAGTTGAGACCAAAAATAGAGCAAAAAACATTGCGGATTATAGGTGATATGATAGATGATATGTTATTGTTGACTTCACAGCCAGTTTCTCCTTTTTCAATGAACAAGTTATAAATTAATCTTAAAATCCCTTCAGCACATTGTTGAAAAGATGTATATTATAAAGTCAAATGTATATTTTACTGTACAAGACTGGACAACAAAATAAATCCAGAGTGTCGGTCACAATAAGTTATGTCAAATTAGTCTCTAAATTCAGCAGACAGACTCAGACTGTTATGTGTCACTGTCTGGGGTACAGAGATGGATTCTGCCTCACTTGGCTATTGTTCACACTATACTCAAATATGATTTGCCTCGGCAGCGAGCCTATTTTTAACCCTGAAGATATAACAGTAGCCCCAGCGGTTGCATAACTTAAACAACTTGTTTTCCGCAAGCGTTTGCTTTATACTTTGCTGTCTTGTTGTGTCTTCTTTCTTCTCACCCATTTCATTCTTAGGCTCTTTTTACCTATCTATCCCCCACCCATCTCTGTCACTTCATCTCCGTTCCTCATCTCTCAAAACGGAGCATATTTCCCACCCCCGATTTCACTCAGATGTCTCTCTCCTCTTCTCCACCCACACGTTCCCTCCTACTTTCCTTTTTCTGTATAAACCTTGAATTGTATGAAATTACCCATCACCAGAGACTTAGCCAGGCCATCGTTTAGAACAGGACTTTTGTCAATCCACAGCAGTTAGAAACTTACAAAAATGATATCACTTCACTGTGTGAGATCAAAGGAGGGAAATTACCC
>JAOWBC010000711.1:13669484-13681079 GCA_028566105.1 Hypoplectrus providencianus
TCCTCTACGGCCTTGAATGACAAATGACCTCTGGTCACTCTGGAGTTTCCTCTACTCAAGATGTTTTTTTGTCAATAATCGCTGTTCTTTGCTTTGTTTTACCATCCCTGCTGTCTCTGTTTCTCCACAGCTGTGTGTGTATATTACCTCGGCTTTAAAGTGGCAGCTTTGCAAGTTTCTAGGAGAGGCACAAGTGAAATTACCATAATTATATCACATTGGCTGTAAAGAGCAGATTCTAAGTTTTTAGATACATTTTTCTGATAGCATAAACCATCAACTGTTAAAGCACTGCAGCAGCACTTTCTCCATGTATATATTATAGCTGTGCCATCACAACCTTATCTGACCCTAATGGCTTGTTGACATGGACAGGGAATGAATACAGATTGTGTGTATGCCTCATGGACTTGGCTGCATTTTGATACTTTCACAGTATTTGTACTGCACTTAGACCTGCTTTATAATACAAATGAGAAACATAAATCCCACTTTGAACAATATCACCTTAATGCATTTGAACTAATGAACAAGCGCTGAACGCTTCTTCATGCATCTAATGCTGGATCACAAAGACAGAACAGAAGCTACCCTAAGATCTTAATGAAAACCTAATGTTTCCAGGCAGTCTCCAGATTCCTGCCGATGATGACGGCGGTCCAGATGGCAGATCTGCACTGCTGGTTGTTACTAAGTCAGCATCCCCACGCAGTGTTTCCAGCACCTTGTTGGATCTACGCCTCGCACAATTCTGTTGTGAAAGGAAAGGACGTGTTCCTCACTACAAGGAGGCCATTTCTGCCTGGTGTGCACATTATGAAGTCTTTAGAAGCATCGTAAAAGAAAGCTTCCATTACCCGTGAGACCTTTATTTTTCCTGCATGATGTTTTTTTTTTTTTTTTAATATATATTTTTCTGTTTCGACAAAATGGGAATAAGTATAGTTAATACAGACGTATAGAATAAGTTGTGGGAGCTCCCACAGTGACATCATAATCTATTAAAGATGCTGCAGGTTTTTGTTTCAACCAGTCAAGACCACTCTTGATTCAACTGTTCCCCTGTTAAATCAGTTTATTGTGGTGTTGTTTAGACTTAGTGTCTCAGACAGCATAGAATGGTGGCATACTGTAATTTTACCATAGAGAAGATAGAGATAGAGATAGGCAGAGGGATTCCCCATCTTTTGCTCTTATTGGGAGGGAGTTTTTCCTGTTCCAAGTCAAGCTTTAAGGTAGAGAGATTATAATCAAGGGTTGTTTTTTTTAAAATCAGAATTGAGATCATGATTAATAATCCCGATTATTTGTTGATTTAACAAAAACACATTTTCTAACTGTTTTCACATCCATATTTTGCTATATTGCTAATGTAGAAATATGTGCCTCAATAAAATCAAGCATCTCCTTAAGGAATTATTAAAAAATTAACAAACCAAGCATGTGTGTGTACCTAAGTATTCATACAGACGCAATCAGCAAGTAAATAATAGCAGCACTACATATGGTAACCATAGAAACAGCTTATATATGCTGCTGTATCTCCGCCAGATGGCCAAACTGCTATTCACCTTGTATGTTAATATAAAGACACTAAAAAACATTGTTTGTCTATTGAATTCCAATAGCTATAAAGAGCTCTTGCCAACAGAAGTCTGTTAATTGTGCAGCCCTAGTAGAGGGCACTGTATGCTGTACAGATAGTAGATAGTAAAGCCCCTTGTGGTAACTGCACGGTTTGAGATATTGGACCATAGAACTAAAACTGACTTGACTCGGCTCAAAGAATGATGATGGGCATTTGTGAGCTATAGGGTTCATCTGATCTGCAGCTGTATGTCTCTGCTACTAAGATAAAGAGAAGAGTTAAGTGATTACCAGCAGGTGACGAGATAGATGAGATGGTCACCTCAAGGTCATCGGATTGTGCGGTTGTAGCAACAATTGATAGAAAACTGTGAGAAAGGAGGTCTTTCAGGCATGGGTGGCCCAGTAGACATGTAACAGAATTCAAGTAAAACTGCAGTTTTGGTGGTCACTGAGGCAAAAACAGAGGTACAGGAAGGGTTTCTGCAAGGTCAACTGCATGACCTCATCTGACTACCTGAGACATTAAGAATAATGCAGCTATATGACACCGATTTGAATTTTATCCAAACTTACGGTCTTAACAACATGACAGCCCTAGTTGACAAGCCTTGTTATGGACAGTGCCTACAAACTGGAAAATGCTGATGTTCTCATTTAGAAAGTCTTATGGGAGGATTCTATAGGAGTTCTGGTTAGTTGGCCATTGCTATAAGCCGTGTGACCCTACAGTAATCAGAATTGGAGCTCAGTCCTTATTGTCAGCAGTCTGGCAGGTTTTCACTGGTTGCTTACTCAGTGAGGATTGACTGCTCACTAATTTGGTGATCTCAAGCAATCACGTTGATTGTAAGTGTTTAGTGGCTCACAAGGATGACGCACGTGGAGTTATTCAAAATTATTAGAGCATTCAATTCCGTGCTTCTGTTCGGAAATAATTTCCTGTAATTTTCCTCTGTAATGATTTGTAGACCGAGTTCTGGGGAACACATGGAGATGGAGTTTAGGAACAAGAGTCAACACTGAAAGATACAGCAGCTGCAGAAAAGATACAAATGAGAAATATGCTGCATGCTTCTCGATGTGAGTGGGTCATGGGCTTTATTACTCATGCTCTTTGATGCCCCTCCTGTCTCCTCAGAGTTAGTTGGGTAATTAAGGGAAAAGCCCCAACCCCCCCAACTAGTCCTTTCTGGTACGCTCCGCCCTACCATTTACTTGTATCCAGCTGCTAATTAATGAAGTACTATGAAAGGGTTACCCAATCAAATCACTGGACACATAAATCAAAGCCTTTTTATTTTTCCTATGGGACGCTGTGAATATGATCAGAGCCACCACTCAGCTAAGTACTCGGTTACTTACATGTGTCTGAATGTTCCTGGAAGGGTGCTTCGGTCCAAGAATGTTTCTATTCGAAAAGTGCTTACATGCGTGTGCACGAGCATGGTCGGTACATAGACATCTCTGTGGCACTTGCTCTGCTTGGTTGCACAGAGGCTGGGCCCATTAACCAGATTCAATTGAGAGATTGGATGAACGTGGAAGGATGGATGAAGGGAGAGAGGGAGAGAAACCATGATAGCAAAGAGGGAGGGGAGGATGAGTCGGGCAAAGGAATTGACAGACAGCTGTGTGGGACAGTAAAGAGACCCGGGAGGAAGAGAGGAACAGAGAAAGAGGAAAAATAAAGCAAGATGAAGAGAAATAGCAAGAAAGGAGGATGGGCTCAGGGGAGAAAAAGACAGAAAGAGAGAGTGAAAACAGGTAGGCGGCAGAGGAAGATTACAAAGTGAGACAGTAGGAAGGAAGGGGATATGGATGTGGGATCTTCTTGTGGAGGATAATGGCTCCCCTCTCCTCTCTCCTCTATGGCTCGCTGAAGGGCACATAAGTGTCTGTGGGCAAATATGTATCAGAGTCCGGGCAGCTTAGGCAATTTCATGGAGCTGAAGAAGATGATGATAATCCAGTTAAATTGAAAAATGGGAATGTCTATGGATTGCCGTTCATCCTGTAATTAATCCTTTCTTACATTCATGCAGCCAGATAGTTTATATGATTAGGATTGACTGTGGATAATACTTCCCTCAGTTCTGCCCTGCTGAAACACTACCAGCTGCCTTGTGATGCACAAATGAACATTTATTTCAAGCTGTACATTCAACAAAATAGGTCCTCCGGTGTTTAATGGAACGGTTAAATGGAGTGTCACCGGGCCAGACAGGAGAGCTACTGAGGTCTCACCCTGTCTGTTTGAGTGTGCGTGTGTGGTATGTGAGTCTGTGTGCGTGTGTGTTCGCCCTTTTGTTTAATGATGAGAAATCAGGGCCAATTTTAGACTTTAAATCAGTGTATTGGGTAAAGTGTAACGAAGGACTCGACTTGCACTAGTGGTGTTGGAGGGTACATGGAGGCAAAACAAAAGTGGTTCCGTGGTTCCTTTCAGAGAGTTAGGATTATGTAGATTAGCAGCTATTGACTTTCATTCCAAGGTTTCAATGAGACAATCAACAGCACTCTCTATGTGTCAGTTAACTATGAAGCTAGAGCCAGGAGGTGGGTAGTTTGTATTGGGTTGCTTCTGATGTGTGTTTACTTTGAGCAAAGGCTAGCTGGCTCCTTCTTTAAGCTAAGCTAAGATTGCAATTTTCTGGCTCTAGCCAGTTTTTTTTTTTTTTTTTTAGTCCAAGCTTCAACCAAATCTCTAATTACTGTTATCAGGATATAAATGTGAAATCCTGCTAACGGTAACAGGATAAGAGCATTGTATCAGAGGTCTTTTGGTTACTGTAACCCAGTTTTAATATATTGAAGAAACAATTGGCTTTACATCCATCTTGAATGCAAATGCAAAAATTTGTGTTAAATGGACAAATTAGTGGATTAAATGTACAACCGTGGTAATAATATAATAATAATAATTTGTGGTAATAATATGTATGTATATAATAATATATAGTGTTTTACAATTACAAATTATTTAGTTTATTGCCCTTTTTTTGAAACATATTCTTACTAAGTTGTTAACATAGCTAATAAAAATAATACTCCTCTCTACATGAAGCCATGAACATGAATGCAATATTTTTCATGTCAAAATATGGATATTCAAAAACTGTTTATCCAAGTCTCTCATGATGTTTTTAGCAGTCGCGTCTTTCCTCTACCAAAACTGTGGGCTTTTCTTTTGGGTAGTCATCTCTAATCCATCTTTAAAACCTTTGGCTAACCATAACAATGTACAGCGCTCAATGCTGTGAAAGGGAAGTGTTTGGAATTCAAATAACTAAATGGCCATTGACACAACCCATGATAATTTTTTAATATTGTCATATTTAGAATAATAGTGGACTAATGATCTGCATGTAAAATATAGTCAGTATTTCACATAAATGCATATAAACACCTTGTGCTGTTTTTCATTATGAATTCTCCTCATGAATATGCTTAATCGCCATCCAAAGGGGGATATACATTTTTTGAATCCTGTAAATGATCTGGGCAACATTAAGGCCTCTCCTCTTCAGAGGTGTTACCACTAAGCAGCTGAAGTTGATGAGCTGTGTCTCAGCAGAAGCCTTTGCCTGCCTACGTAAAGTCTCTCTCCGCTCATTTGCGCTTCAAAGAAAGCACAGAGGACATTTTCTAGATTTATGAGGGACAACAACTTCTTAGGGAGGCTGCGTAAAGATTGCCAGTGGGTTATGCTTTACTAAATCTAAGAAGTGACATTTTGAAGGTCTGACCCTTCTGAAGGGTACATTTATCTTTCTGAAAGCATCACACGCTCTTGTGGGGCCGCTGTGCTCTCTATCTCCAGTCAGGTTCTGTAATAATGGAAGCTTCACGAAAAATGGAGCTTTTCTAAACGCTTTTAAAGTCTTTTCAACAAAGAATTGACTATAAAAATGACTGACTGCTTATTTATATAGAGCAGCCTCAGATACTATTCAGACTCTTTACTTTTTACTCAATTTGATATGTGACAGAGTTAATCAAAAAAGCATTCATAAAAAAAGCTATATTGAGTCAAGTTGAGATGCTTTACAAAGGCAGAATGTAACTAAATAAAATGATGGCTCACAATGCCTTGCAGAGCTAAAACATATCTTGCTGTACTCTGAATTATTTTTTGACATTTGACGTGAGGCGGAGATCATCACAGACAAAGGTAATAAAGAAATTGCTGAAGTTTAAAAGGTTGTCAGGAGCACACTGGGCTTCATTATTGTGCATGGAAGCACCAAAACTCTTGCCAGGGCCTGGTGTCCGTCAGAAAAGAAGATTGTTAGTCAGAGAAGAAACCAAGACCCCAGCGGCAACCCTTAAGCCTCATTTATGCTGCCTTTATGAATAAAAATAGATGCATCCATTTGGCGGGGAAGCTGTTTTATATATCTACTAAAGGGCAGCCCAGCCAAGGGTCACACATGGTGACAGTGGGGGATGTCATTATAATGGACCACTTGAAGCAGCGCTGCAGACACCAATGGTATGTGGGGTTATTTAATACTTTTTAAACTCCTATCTCCTTAAAAAGTTTTCCAATGGTTGTGACCCGCTTGAATTATTTGATACGCTGACCCAGTGATATCCAGTGGTACCGTTCCATTTCGTCTGTTTCTGTAAGGTTTCAGAAAATGTTTAAAAACTGGACTGGTCTACCTTAAAATGTCAGTATAGAGTGATCGTCCAGGCAGCAAACTCATATACAGCTAGAATGAACCAAAGACTTTCACTGAGAAGAACAGCTGTGTGAAAACCAAAAACTTTTACATAGCTTCTGTGGCTCATGTTTTATGAACCTTTTTTACATGGCTTACAATAGTTCTATCACTACTTCACTTCTGGCATTTATGCACATGTATTTACTGTTAAAACTGTGAATTTTTCATGAAATCAAGGTCTGTGGTTTTGTGGCATAAATTCACAGAAACTATAGCCTTTTTTTTTACAACTGCAAATCCCACTTGTATCGTACTGTGAGCTCATATGTTTTGTTATGGGTTGATATGACAGAAAGCCTATTCTGTCGTTTAGGTTGGGCATCTTGTTGGAACAAACACTCAGCATGTTGGAACAAAATGCATTGTACAGTGTCTGTTTCCATGTCTATTAGTTGAGCATAATTGAGCCCTAACAAGGGGTCTGAGCTGGGCTTTGCACCAATCAAGAGATTACAATAGCATGGCAAGGTTTTGAACTCGATGGTTCATTATGGCACAACTGTAATTTGTAAGGTAATTTAGGGCATGGGGTTTGAGGGACATTAACTAGGCCTGAATGCATAAATTCAATGGTGGAAATATAGAGGACCCAAAGTCCCCTAAACCAACAAACAAAGGACAACCTGCTCTGAAATGACTTAGTAGAGTGCCTTTTAGTTCTACAACAACAATCCGGAGAGACTGAGGGGGAAAGTCTCTGAATGCTCTGAAGTAATAAAAACTTCCACAGCCACCCACGGTGACAAAATATGGGTGGATGTGGTTGGGCTGCTGAATTCACAAAGCCAGGATCCAGGAGGATTTCTCTCCTGCTACAATTGACAGAGAGGGGCTGAGGATGGGCTGGAGAATAACATTATTTATTTATCAAGCCAAATGGAATTTCAAAATGAAGAGGTGATTGGATGGCTGGTCAGCGCTCTCTGTGTAAAATATATATATAAAATAATCATAAAGTCTAATCAAATGAAGTTGGTTGTTTAAAGCTTAAAAACACCCGGTCACTAAGATGATGGATAAACAGCAGAAAGGCCGGGAACAGAGCCGTGTGCACTCAAGCAGTAAAGAAGCGCTGCACTCTGTTTACTTGCACTCTGATGATTCCATTAATGTTAATTTAAGGGAGAAATCAAAAGAGGAAATGGAATATTTTAGAAAGCCCAGAGCAGGGCACATTTATCTGAACTGTGTTCATATGAATAAGTAATCTGGGAAAAGGTTAAGACAGGTTCTTGGTGTGTGCATGGGAAGAATCTCTAACACCAGACTGACTTCGTTCTCAGCTGACAATCGCGTCAGTAATAAGAGCCGATGTTGCTGGTGTAGAGTGCCTTGTATTTTCATTTAGTATTCCCTTTTTTTGTATGCATCACTTTTTATCATCAATAATTAATTAGGGACAAGGTTAAAAAATGATTTTAATTTATTCATGGAATGTCTCCAGAAGTCCAGATCGACAGACTGAATAATGATTTCTGTACATTTCTGACGACCTCTGTCGACCCCGCTGCTGATGGACAAATCTATATGAAAAATGTAATGTTGTTGAATGATTCTCAACATGTTTTTGATTAAGAAGTAAGCAGTAATATTATGTTTAAGTAATAAAGGAGGCGACCTTAAGCTCAGCACGAAAGGAATGACACATTTTTAGACTGAAATAACAGCAGGCTGTAATTTACAAAATTAATGATGTCTCATTTTCAAAAGAGAAGGTTTTAGCAAGCAAACTAGAACAAAGCTGTCATGGAGAGAAAGTATCATTGTGCAAAAAAAAGGCCCTTTAGCAACACATGAGATACACAAGATATTTCAGTGTCAGCTGCATTCAGTTTTTATGTGCATCATGTGTAAAATGACAAAACAGAGAAACTGCCACAAAATAAGAACATACATACCACATGCAGGAAGAACCTTGAGAGGAAAATGTTGCAGGTTCAGAATATTCTATAAAAAAAGAAGCCTGAATCAATTGTGTTTCTTGGTATACTGACCTTCTCATCACCTTGTGAGGAGGCCACAGTGTACATCAACACTGGAAGCTTCATGGTCGCTGTTTTCTTTTGGTTGCTACTGGCAGAATGTTGCATCACAAACTACTCAGCATGTCCAGTTTGAAACAACATCTTTAGATTTGAATGGAATCGTGGCAGAATTTGAGAGTTTAGAGTTTGTCCTTTTTTGGTTGTTGTTTTGTGTCACATTGAAATTTAGTCGTTTTTTTTTTTATCATCTGCATAATAGGGGGAGTTTGGTGTGACTTCTGCAGTGATGTCAACATTTTACTAGACTGTTGTGTTGAAGAAGGAGGCTCTAAACCATGAGGAGGTATTTTCCTTGGCTGCCAGTCTACCTTCCCACCCTCACTTATGATCATGAGCTTTGGGTATTCACTGAAAGAACATGACTCGGCCTCAGAGCTTGGGTAAGGAGCTCAGACACAATATAAAGTTGATGCCCCTCACGTATAAAGGGGCAAATTGAGGTGGTTCAGCCAGTGGATCAGGATGCCTCCTGGGTGTCTCCCATTGGAGGTTTTCTGGGCACGTCTTACTGGTAAGAGGCTGCAAGGTTAGCCAGAACAGGCTGGAGGGATTATAGATCTCCTCTGGCCTTGGCCCTTTGGGAAGAGCTGGAAAAAGTTGCTGGGGAGTCAAGTCTTAGCTTGCTGCCCCTGCAACTTGGCTGTGGATAAGCCAATGTAGATGGGTGGAGAAATTATTATCTGTCGTTGTGTTGCTTCTTTGTGATCAATATATATATTCTTTGTCGCTGCTTTGTGCGCCTGTGTAAGTATTTTGTGTTTCCCTGTGTCTCTGTGCAGCAGTTTTGCATCTTTATACTTAATTTGGTCTCTTGTGTCTCTTTATAGTAGTCTATGTTTCTTCATGGGCATATTAAGTGTCCTTATGATTGATATATTTGTCTTGAGTGACATATTTTAGGTGAAGGCCAGGAAGGCCCATGACTATTTGGGACTTGCCTGCCAATAAGTATACCATCTAGTACAAGCTAACAAACAAGTAGAGACTGTATTAAGAATTCCAAGTTGAAAAGTTTTCTCAGTCTGTGTGTGCCTTACAAATGTAGGCTTTCAAAAAGCTATTGTGCCCTACTTTGGTGCAAGTGGTAGCTGTTCAAGCCTAATAAATGTCATATTTCACTGTCTTCTTCCTGTTCTCTTATACTCTCTTATCGGAGCCAAGAGGTCTTGCCATGTAAATTTGAACTTGTGATTAAAACATTGTGAGTCACTGGCCATCTATCAATTAGTTAGTAATCAGCTGATCTTCAGGTGGGAGCTGGTTAAATATTCATGTAATTATGCTCATTCTCACGAGCATTGTTTCTTGGGATTTAGAAAAGATGACCTTGATGTACTTCCACTGAAAGTCTTCATCCAGTCAAATCATATAACATAACTGTATCTCATATGAGGAATGCAAGGGCAGAAACTGACTGGTGAAGTTCTGGGCTGACTAATTGATGCCTTTTTTAATAAATTCTCAGGGGTAATGCCTGTATGTAATGAATTCATTCATTAAAAAAGGGTATTACTGATGTTTTTATGCACTTACATTTTTGGTGTTTTTTTTCCTGCATATGTATAAGCTTTAACTACATCAAGGAGACACGGGAGAGCCTTTTAAGCATACTTTCTTGATGCATTTTATGACATTTAATAGCAGAACTCCTATCCTTCAAGGATGTCAGTCTTCCAACTTTCACATATTTGGGCAAGGACACATACAGAAGCAGGAGCTGGCAGCCGGTGCAGCACTGTGAGAACTTCCTGCTGTCTTTCCCCTTATCAGCATTTGCTAAACTGCCAGAGGACATGTCAAGAGTTTAACACGGCCTGCAAAACTGTCAACGCCAAACCATTTGGCATTGTAAACTCGTTCACGAAAGTAATGGGCAATGCCTTATGGGCACTCCTAAAAACAATCTCCAAAGTATCTCTACCTCATTCTTTTCCTTCTCCCTTTAATATTCCACTCTCTTTTCTCATTGTGTCACTTTGTCTTCCCTCTACTCTCAAAAAAGAAAATCACTTTAAGGGAGTTATTAAACAATTTAGAAGGTTATTTTATATATATATATGTGTGTGTGTGTGTGTGTGTGTGTGTGTGAGTTTGACCAAATCTGCACCTCCTGTACTCCATGCCAGGATAAGACTTAATAGAATCGCAGGTCTTTTAAACACACCACTGTGCAAACCTGTGCTTTGCAGGAAGCTGCAGGCTGGTAATTAAGCTGGATAACTAAATAGCTATTAACCTCACCGTTTTTACTGTTACTTGCTAATATTAGAGCCTTTAATTGGACTCCTTAGGGTGTTTCCATGGCCTAATTCTGTCTGTTGTCTGAGAGCCATGTGAGAAGCTACCATAATAAATTGTAAGCAAGCCTTTTAGGGAACAGTGCATTTAGTTTTGAGCTGATAATAATAATAGCCTTACAGGATGGTGTTTGTCTTTCCATATGTTCTTCCTGTACCTTAAATACTCTTTTAAGTGGTTACTCTTGTAGAATGTCACCTAGAGAACTTAATGACAGTTATTCTTGTTAATCTAAGTACTTGTACTTTCAGGGCGGCGACACGCCTTTGGTTTCTGAATAAAGAGTAACCTTGTAGCACTTAGGCACTGCCTCACATACAGAGAGTATGCAAATGAGATAGGATTGATCTTTTTCTTTGAACTGCTCTTCTTTCTAAACACTAGTTGCTGCTGTTTTTTATTGTCTTGCAGGTGAGACACAGCAGGCCTTCAAAGGCAAGCTGCGTACACTGACAAATACAAATTATGGGAATCACATGGGCGATGGAAAAGCGGGATGTGATGAAAGGGGGATATTGAGAAGAAGGAGGAGGAGGGCAGGGTGACTAGACCATTGCTTCCATGATGCATTGCTTTGCAGCATCCCCTATGGTGCAGCTGTTTGTTATCTGTCAGAGACCCAGCATTGTTGAACTGAGGGAAAGCAAGCAATGCTAACTAGCCCTCCCTGTGCTGGCACTTATTAACACTGAAGGATGGAAGCTGAATAGACCACCCAGATAGTACATTTTGAAGTGATACTAATAAGCATTTTCGGGGGAAAATATGAGATTGCGCACCAGTGAATGTTGCATTTAACTGAATTGGGAAAGAGGAAAGAGACAGATCGGGCAAACCAGCAGCAAGTGATGTAACGCCCCAACGTTTGATCATGTTGATGTGAAATGTCCCTGTTTGTAAAATCAGACTCTTGGCTATAACAAGCCATATTGACA
>JAOWBC010000711.1:13697686-13718904 GCA_028566105.1 Hypoplectrus providencianus
CCCAGCGGGGGATCCCTGGAGCCGGAGCGCCGACCTTCAGCAAGATAATCGCTTGTACTTTGCATTTCAAACTCCACCCCCCTTCTGCTCCCCTCTCACCGCCAATCATTCTCCCTCCCTGCCAGAAATCAACATGATGAGTTCTTAAAGAAAAAAAAACAATCAACAACCAATACAAACAAATTGTTTTCAGGAATATGTGAGGACATAGGGTTTAAAGGTGGAATACCAAACCACATGCTCCAAACTAATGGGTGGCAGCATTTCACTTCCTTCCAGCATGAACATTTGTAACAAACCTTACAATATCCTTAAAAGCATATGGGGAAACTGTTGAGACTTTCATGCATGCCATATCTCATAATAGTAAGGGTGGAAAAAATATGGAGAATATTGTCTGTCCTGATAACAGGGAGTGTTTCCCACAGGTTTTTATCAGACTATGGTGGGTGAACTCTGGACCATCTTAACGTCTCACAGAGTAAACCCCCTCAGATATTTTTTTTGCAGTTAAATCCCAATTTGGTGATTCAGAGTAAAGAAAAAAAGAAGAAAAGACAACCGAAAATTATCTTTATACTATATATATTGTAAAAATAACTTTAGTACTGTATTAAAATGTAACATTACTGGGACAGATTGGACTATGGTGGGACAGATCAAACTATGGTGGGCTGCAACCGTCTAGGTTATTAATTTGAAACACTGATCAGTCATGTTATATATTGATAATAACTTGTCAGAATATACCAATAGTTCTGCTGGATGGTTGCTTGGTAATCATGCTACTGGAAAGACAATGAAGAAAACCCTCACTAATACCCATAATATGTTCATGTTAATTAGGTCATTGGTGTTTTAAAGAGAAGCATAATAATGCCCCAAAGAGACTTCAGCGCCAAAATGAAATCATAGCTTCAAACGTGCTCATGGAGAAAAATCCACCCACCCTCTGCCATTTGAATCTCGACTCTTCAAGTACCATTAATCCTCTACCCTCCGCCCGACAATGGCTCAGAAACTTTTAGTGCAACGCAAGATGGAGAATGTTCACTTTAATAATTAATTTTTTGTTCTGAAGGGTATAATAGGGAAATCATTTCATTTCCAAGCCCCATTTCTCTGGCCGCCAACAGTACCACAACCATCATTAGCACTGTGTTTGCATGAAATTTGTGTACATTTCTTGAGCATTACATCTAGTCCTTTCTCTGTCTCAGTCTCTTTCCTTCCATTTCTACTCTTGCAGTTTACGTAGGAAGCCTTCTTTCTACCGGCACCTCATGGGCTCTTCTGATTACGCCCAGAGGCCCATGGAAAGAGGGGACTCAAAAAGAAAATGGGATGCATTGGCAGGGGAATGTACAGTTTTCCTGTGACAAAGAAGTAAAAAGCATGTGCTAAATGAAAAGGAAGATGTTTCAGCTAAGAGCATTCAATGGGAAATATTTTGAGTTTGATTGATGGATATTATACCTGTTAAATTAATTGATTGTTGGCAGCGGCTGAGTGGTTGCAGTTACAGTAGAATGTTACTCTAGATACTGATTTCCATGTAAATCTTCTATTACACTCTTAGCCTGGATCATTAGGATACTTTTAGCACCACTGTCCCACTTCCATCAAGCTGTGTGACCTTCTATCTGTAGAAACGCATCGTGGGACTCAAATTCAGGGCGAGGAGATTATTTCAGGAACAATGTCATGTGGGAGAGGACTTGAATTTTGGAGAGAGTATATTTCTTCATGAAGCCGGACAAAGAGGGGATGTTCAACATGTAATACACAAGGCATTCCCAGCTTCTCAGGAAGAGGGAAGCCAGTCCGTCATCATGCTCCTATCCAATCTGTCACCTCGGCCTTGTTAAGCGTAAAAGTTCTCCAGAGACATTTCTGAGGAGACTGTCAGCATTACTGAGGAGTTTATGATTTCCTCAGAAACCAATTCAACAAGGGTCTCAAAAGCCCTGACACCTCATTGGCTGCCACTGTAGCATGGCGGTTTGGGACTGATGCGTGGCAGCTGCAGGACTTCTGCGTGACTCTCAGACAACGACAACACATTGATTCCCAGATAGAGTTTGACAGTGTGAATTCAGATTTATGTAGGCAATCCTCATGTCGACTCATGAGTAGAATAAACTGGGATTGTAAAGCCTTGTGGGATGTTTGGCCACATACTCCCTACTGTAGAAGTTGAGTGAAGCAGTTTGATGCCTGAAGAGTGATCAGCAGCTATTGGGCAGAGGTTTTTTTGACTGGGGAAAAAACAACAGCTGGATGCATTCATGATTATTTTTTGTATGTTTGTGTGACGTTTGATGACATGGACTGGGACACAGTATGAGATAATCATAAGTTGTGTTTCCATAACTTTCTATGTGCATTTTGAAGATTCGCTTGGTTAAAGTTATATGATTAGCAAGATCTTTTTCCATGATTATTTCCTCTTACATGCAATCTCTACTTCTACTCTTTACTGACAGATTAACTTGAGGCAATACAGGACAATGCCATCTTCTGACAAAAGTGATGTTATGCAGCTTTGTTAATTCCCTTCAGTTTTAATGAAAACGAAGCTATGGTCTATACCTATATGTGTAATGATTTAATGAATTCATAACCCATTTTAATCCAGAAAGCACAACAAACAGTCCACAAAGTCTTTTGAACAAAATCTTACAAAAATAAATTGCCAATCAAGTATGATGACACCAATCTGACGCTATTTTAGTTTTAATGGTACTTTTTTGAACATCTGTATCTCATGCTTTATTGCATTTCATTCAGACAATAAATGTAAAAATCAAACTATGCACAGGATTGATTCTATGTTTGCTGCTTAAGCAAGCAGACTACCAATCTGTGTGGTTATTAAGTAGCAGCCCGGTGTCGTTTGCATGTGATTCAATCAAAGTAAACAGTCGAGCTTAATGGCAATGCAGCACAATCGAAGGCTGCAGATTTATCACATATATCAGTCCTGATGGCAGATGGCTGCAGGGACTTAATGAACTGAAGAAGAAGGTTGTTAAGCGGTGTACAGCAGCTGAATTGCATACTGATTTACAAACATTGTCGCTTTAACTGCGATTAACTTTCTTTGAATGCATCTGGGTGTTGAAGATTATTTAATTAAAGTAATGTCATTATATTTGAAGCATTGTTTTGTTTCCCGCACAATAGATAGAAGATATATACAACCCTAATTCAAAAATAGTTGGGACAGGGTGCAATGTCAATGCGCTGTCAATGACCTTATTTCTACCAAAATAACTAACACTGTGCCACCTCATTTGAATAAACCATCCGCCTCTCTTCCCACCTGTGCACTGTGTGCTCTGTTCTGGGCACCAAAATACCACACAGACGGGAAAAGCTCATTTTAAGGTCACGACTAGGGACGCCATGAAAATCGAGCCCTATGGGCGCCAGCGCCATACATAGAGATTGGTGCTCTGGTGCTGATTGAGAACTTAGCCAGTGCATGAAAATGTGTTTCATCGAGGGGCTGGGGAAGTACATAGAGGCATTTCATATGCAAACAGTCCATTCAGGGCCTGTACATCCATCTATGGTGAGCCATGAGAGTGCTTTTGCATTTACGCCCACGTTCACAATGAGTGAGAATTATGAAACGCAACTATGCAAATGCATGGATTTATAAATCTGAAGCGATAATGTGTATACATATCTCTGCTGTGTTTGACATTTGCTTGTGCCAAATTCTGTATGGACAGTTTTAAATCTCCTGTGTACAGAGTAGGTGAGTTTACAGAGGTAATGAACCTAACTGTGTAAGCAGGAATTACTGTTTTCCTCAGCTGCATGTGATTCTTTTTATTCTCCCTCCCGTTGGCTCTTACTGGTTTCATGACTTACTTTAACTGTGGGTTAGAAGCGAGCTGGCTCTCTCTTAGGCTCCCCATGTAGAAAACCCCAAATCAACTCCATGTGGAAGTCCTATTTTAATGATGGCATCCCGCCCCTTTCTAGTTGTACACCCGATAAAGGTTTTGGTTGCCAAAGCTATTCAAAGGAATGAACAGATCTTGTAATTATGGTGGTCTCTGGAACTGTGCTGCCTGCATGTTAAGTTTAAAATAATCCAGAGACCCGCCAAGTGAACTGGAGGAAACCCCAAAGCGATGACAGAGTTCCTCTGAAGTTTTTCCTTCTGAAACTTTCAGAATTGTAATAAATACAATATGCATGTGAGGTTGTAGGCGTGCGAGGATTTAAAGGAAAAAAGAAAGGCTGTTGCTTCTCCAGAGCGGGATGCATACCGAGTTTCATCACTGACATTGGCACAGGAGTGATCGGCACTGCTTGCTTTTAGTTTATTTCCCATCAAAGTGAAGGACAGTTTGTGCAAAAAAAAACAGAGGAAAGGCAAAGATAAACAGTTTTTGTGGAAATGCGTGATGTAGGCTTTGGAATTTTGAGCACTGTATACTCTTGAAATAAAGGTGCATTGGTCTGTATGTTGAAGTGAAATGAAGAAATAAAGACAGACAGAGAAAACTGCACAACTGGGAGGCATTCAGTGGTTGGCCAATGCCTGTGAGTAATGTGTTTATTAGAATTATGATAAAAGCTTGGATTCAATAAGCATTAAGGCATAAAAATCTGACTTTGCTACCGAGAGCAGAACCACTTTGTCCCACAACACAATACACAGCCCCATTAATTTGGAGAGTGACTGTTACATTCAAGACTGTATCTTGAGGTGGCCATTAACTCAGCAATTATTCATTGCCTAATTAGGTATTTGCAGTGTTTTTTTTTCCTCTCCAGCCCATGGGAGACAAACAAAAAGAGTTATTTCTCAGTATGCCTCTCCCTAAGTGACAATTAAACTAATTACATATCCTCCACAAAAGAACAAGTTATTTAGTGATCACACTGTTTTCCAAGCACTGCAAAGTCCACACAAACAGAAGTCAGAATGACATCAAAGGTCAGGATCACGGCTGAAGAGCAGAAGCTACTTGGGGCAGGTACCCACAGTCATCACATTGCATGTATGGATTCATGAGTGGGCCCAGGCACAGGCCCAGGGGCTCTATTAAAGCCGCTTTTTCCATTACAGCAGGGCCACCCGCTGGAAGGTGCCTCTTATCTTGAGCCAAAAACATTTGCTCTACTTGATTTTATGATAGTACTCTTCATTACTTGTAGACTTTTTTAATGCAGAATAGCTGCTAGCAAAACTCTTCTAATTCATTAAATTTGCTATATATTCATAAGAATAAAGTACCTCAGTTATTAAGTAATTTTAAAGCTTTTATTTTGAAGCAGTGAAATCAGAAAGTGTTGGGTATTCAGAAGCAATATATTCGACTTTAAAGAGAATAAGAAACCGGCAAATACAACAGACTTCTGAAAGTGCAAACCGGGAAATAGTTAGAAGCTACATAAATAACTTTTATGATTACTTTTCTCTCTTTTTTTCTCTCCTACACTCATATGAGTTGGTTCTTGCAACACACACTTGCCTGGGGGGGTGAAGGGAGGTCGTCACGGGTTGGGCATGGTCATCAGCACAGTCTGCTTGGAGGCACATTGGTTGCACTTTGGCCCTACTTAAAACTGTCAGGGGTGCCTGATGTTCACCTTAAAAATGTCAGTCAAAGAAACCTACTAACCAGAAAGAGGCTTGCAATGATTAGAAAGAAGCAAAAAATGACTACAGTGATACCGAAACAGCTACAAAGAGAAGCAAAACAGCTGCCAAGAAACCACAAAGAAATGTGGCGACGGTTGTTTTGCCCACTCAAAATGACTACAAAGATACACAAATTATAAACAAAAAAGAGAAAGGAAAAAAACATATATAAAACTACTTCAAAGAGACAAAGTATCACTTCTCTCCGTTGCATACATCTAGGATTGGGAAAATATTTGATTCTTTGTTGGGATTCTATTTTGATTGATTGGTGCATCGGTGCAGAAAAATCCTCCGTCTTAATTCAAAGAGCTGGCCATGCATCGGCTGCCTGGTAAACAGCCAACCACTCTCCTCCGTCCGTCCATTTATTTTAATACACCATAATGAAGTCACGTTTAACTGATATGATATAATGAATGTAATATTAATTAGGGACAGCCATTGATCTTGTTTAGTTTAATTAACTGATCCTGATAAGTGTTCTATGGCTCTTTCAAGGACTTTATTCTTTATTATCCTTACTGACAAAAATATCCCTCTGTGCATAGCTATTATGAATAAAGTCTGACTCATCTTATAATATAAACTATTCAGATAAATGAACACTTCATTGTTATTTCTTTTGTTGTCATTTTATATAGAAGGACCAAACCTATTTAGTGACTCATCATCCTGCTCCTGTTTCTCACTCTGATGGGTTTCTGACTGAATTCAAATTTAAGCCAACTCCAGAACAGTCTACAGCCGTTTCTTTCTGGCTCAGTCTGAGCTGTCATTTTGGATTTTCCAGCAATCCAAGTGGACACATTTTGGATTTTACAAATTGGAAGGGTGGGGGGGGGGAAGGAGTCGGATAAGAGCTAAACAGGAAGCAAACTGGGTCAGGGTAAGATCAAATATTTCAGCAAAACAACTAACATTCATAATACACATTTTTACCTGGAGCTGGGTGAGTTGCTGATGCCAAGAAGAGAAGCCTGAAGCACGTGTCAAAGAAGCACATTGTGTTTTTGTCTATCTGAATCTTCACTCTGTTGCTGTGTTTTAAGCACAACACTGAAAATGAACAGAGATGCACTTCCTGCTGATAATATGTACCTCCGTCCACTGTCTTCTCACATCGTCTTTCATGAGAAATGCCAGCATTTAACACAGGCTATGACTGCGTATTGATTTTATTCTCGAAGCTGACATTTATTAAAAGCTTGTAGATGCAAAACAAACCCCTCAGATCAGACAGCCTGTCTTGCTTTGACACTCGCATTCATTATTATGGGCACAGAATTGGAGCTCCACTTAGTGAGTAAATGGTACACCGTGGCCTGTGCAGATCCTTGTTCAGAGTGCAGGGTGTCTGCAGTGAGGCAGCAGAAGTGACAAGACAGATGTAAGCATATGGCAGCATATGCACCGTCGTACACAGGGTATTTATGTTTTCCTAGGTTTTTTTATGCCTTCACAGCCAGATCTATGGATGCAAGATCAGGGAGCTATACCATACAGCAGTTATTTGATCAAACTAACTGCTGATCAAATCAAATCCTCAGACAACTAGCGCTGCATGCAAATGAATAGTTCACCATCAAAATTTATTTTTCATCCAGTTAGAATGACTGTGATGTATCAAAAAATGACTGGTCTTTGCAACTCCCAAGAGTCTAAGGTGTTTTTCTGCTTATTTAATATGAATGAAAACATTTGATTTTTAATTATCTAAAAGAGAGGCTGCAAATGCTTTCATCAGAGAGTTATTAAATTGTACATTTTAGAGATTTTTAAGGATAAACTATGAACAGTAAGAAAAAGTGCCTTCATTTTTCCCAGCTCATTGCTCAAATGGCCCTCCTTTCAAAGACAACTTTATGTCCTTTGTATTCCTGCGTGTGCTAGAAGCTATTGTCTAAATCAGGGTAGGGTTGTTGGAGTGCATTGCAACTTTTAATGCATTTTTAATGCATGTAAAATTAGAACCAAGGTGCACTTTTACATCACTGCACAACCAAGCTGTATTGTTTGAAGTCCTGCTGAGGTAAACTAAAACCCTGTAGCTCCACAAACCGACTCATACCTCTATGATTCTCCAGACTCCTATCCTATCTAGTGGTTTTATCAGATTTTGTCAGCATGATAAAAACATATTCATTATATTCCAGGACTGTAGGGCTTTCTCTCTACTTTCATCTGGCTTTCCATATCTTTGTTCCATGAACACAGGCTTAGTCTAAATCTTTACTTTTTTTTATCTTCTGTGCAATTGTCAAGCAGATTTAGTTAGATATGGAACTTGTGCCTAAGGTGACGATGAGAAACCATTGTGCTGTGGTTTCTTTTCCTATAGATACAGTATATGTGTACATGTGTAGTTTCTTATACATGTTTGTTTTTGTTGATTGGCAGGTTGGTTGTTTACTTGGGCTAATATGTTGTTAGTAGCAGCTTTTATTAATGTTATGATCTGTTTTTAATCTTAGGGAGAATCTTCAGGAAAGGAATCTAAAGCCGAACACAACAAATGCAGGTTCAAGGCCATGACTGCGTAAAATATGCACACTAATGGTCAACCAAAGGTTTCCCCAAAGCCAAAATGAAGCTCACAGTGGTGGCTTCCATTGGCATCTTGGCAGTGCCTGACTATCCTAACTCTAGCTAATCCCAATAAGAGGTGCAGTGGGACTGAGCTGAGTCTGGCTGATTGACGGAGTGAGCCACTTAAGGAGGTGGGAGCTTGTCATTCAAGGCATCCTTAATCATGCATAACTTTAAGTCTTAACATTAATTAAATGGGTAAGTTTTTGCAAAAAATTCTCACTTCTTGTAACTGTCATGAGGGAGGAAATTAGAAATGGAGACCAAATGAGGTAATTCTACCAGGCTACAAACATGTTTAATTTAGCTGTAAAGTTTGGCATTCTAACATAAGGGGTCTATGAGGATTGACTCCCTTTGGAGCCAGTATTCAAACAAAATAGCTTTATATCCAGAATATAACTTGTTAGGAACTCAGTTACAGTTGGTGGCTGCATGCATGCTTACAAACATTGGTTTGTTGTTATGGAATTGCTACACTCTGATTCAAACAGCTGCTTATGAAGTGCGACAAATTGTTCAAATCTCTTATACTGCTCTGGTACTAACCAATCCAAATTGTTCACCATAAGTACATGATCAGTGGAAAGAAAAATTTTTCGATGACAGCTTTTGGTTTGATTATAAAATCTTGATTTAATGAGGTGCTGGAAATGCCCAGATATGATGGAATGTGGATATATGCTGCATAAACCTCTGTCTCTGTTGGTGTGCCATATCATGGTTTTGTATTTATTCATCCTCTGTGCATTGCACATACTAGCAGATACACGTGGTATTTCAGCTGTGCATTTTTAGTGCTGTCTTACCCTCTGCGGACATTGTAAAAAAACAACAGTTATTGAACTGGAATATTTCTTTCCCCGACTGCTACACTGTGTAATAAGAGCTGCACTTGGATTTCTCTCCTACTACTGACTAGGATTCTCCTGGTATACAGTTCCACACTTTGCTATGCAGCTGGACTGTGCTATGCTTGAGAAGCATCTTATTACCATACAGAATCACAGCTTTATCCACAGGAGGTGAGTTGAAAACACACACGCACACAGACCCCACCACTATCCCCCGCTGGCATCCAACGTGGAGAACGAGATGCATCGGGAATGAAGACATAGAAGAGTAACTGATACACTTGTTCCAGCACCTGTCTGTGTGTACACATGGGGAAGCTGCTGGTGTCAGTCTGGAGGTTTGGTTATGTCTCAACACCCCATTTCATTCCCAGGCCACAAGTACTGCTACAGTTTGAACCTTGACCTCATTTTCAGGGTACAGCTGTGTCGAATAGCAAAGCAAGCAAACTCCCTCTGCACCTCATTTTGTCCAATTAAACGTTCCATTCTTCAGCCTTGAAGTTTGACTTTGTTGTGTTCTGAACTCACTACTGCAAGTGTCTGACAGTGGAAGAGTCAGCTGATCTACGGCGCGGCTGTCGTTTCTTTTGCTATAGGTCGAGTACAGCTCCTCTCAGCTCCACTTCCTAATGGAACAGCACATATCCAGACAGCTCATGCCTTTCTGTAGGTGCAGCACACACACACACACACACACACACACACACACACACACACACACACACCAACACCCCACTTTTTCTTCTCTTCTCCTTTTTTGTCAGATAACGCTTCAGTGATGCCACAAAAACTGCCCGTCACCAAGCAGTGTGTGTTTTTCACAGCTGGGAGCTGTGTGGGTTTTCAAGTAAACTGCTGAAACCCTTGTTTTTCTTTGTTTGATGACCTTCTTTCGGGGAGAAAAGCAGCAAGATAACAGGTGATGAAGTTTTTTTGCGTGCTGGAGGGTGACATGGCTTGCGTGTGAAAGTGAACCGACTAAAGTTTGAAGCCTTGTAGGGATGAGAAGTTTGTTTGACAGCCAAGGAGGTGTTTTGTTTTGTCAGAAGCACTAGCATGCATGAGGTATCACATAGAGAGACAGCATACAGGCATACAAAATGTTTGGCTGCATTCAGAGTGGCAATATCTCTGCATGCAGCCTCGAATAGAGTTAGAGGAAAAAAAAGTCAAGATGAGGCTGCTGGAACTTTAAATCTGCTTCAAATTGTGCTAGTTCAATTAACTGGGTAAATACTTGCTAATGCCATCTCCAGGTTGATTACACTGTGGCAAAAACCTTGTGCGTTGTATTTGTTCTGCTGTTTGCCATGCAGGCTTTGGGACTGATCGGCAAATTGTTGCTGCATCTAGTATTGTCAGATCCTGCCTCTGGAGAACCCGCCTTCACACCAAACACCCCAGTCTGACGGTACGCGCAGCTAGGTCAGTGATTTTAATGGAAAGTGAGGCTTTGCTCTCCTGAGCAGTTAAACCAGCATATTGGTGTCAATTGCCCTGATTTTCCATGTGTTTTTTAGGGTCAAGGCTCAAGAAAATATGATGAGACTCAGAAGTAATATTTTAAACTTTGATCCTGAGTATTCTCACCTCCATGACATGATTTTCTGGGATTTCAGCAGGCAGATGTCATGATAACAAAAAGTTTGGGCACCAAAAAAAAAAGTTTGCTTTGTGTACCTTGGAATTCCAGGAGATCTGTATCTCCTCTCTTTTTGAGACAGCAGAAAGTGGATAGAGACACAAGATTTAAAATGTAATCACTGTTTGCATTTTAATGCAGCCCACAGCATCCTGGTTGTTTTGCAGAATTGTAATGCTATACAGGTACCATATTGTAAAAAAAAAATAGCTTTTTTCATTATAAAGAAAGCGTGTGTGCTATTTTATTGAGTTGTCAGGACTTTTGTGAGGTTGTGCTGTCAGAACGTAAATGGAAAGTGGCGTAGTAGTCATTCCTCTGCTGCAGTAATGGTGCAGAAAACGTGGATGTAGATGAGCATAATATATCCTCTTTAAGTTAAAAGGCTCTCTCAAACTATCTTCTTCTATCATGTGACGTGAAACTAGGAAACCACTCATTTTGCGTCTTGGCAACTGGAAGTAAAAACTCGACTTCCTGATAGGCATGTCACAGTACCAACAATTAAGTTGGAAATACCAGTACCAGTAAATGTCAACTATTCTCAATACCCAATTCAATACAATGGTGAAAAAAAAATAACGAAAAGTCGTATCCTTTTCTTTTAAAGCGTATCCTTTTTTCCCTGATGCATAGCTTAGAGAAAGGTGCACTGATGACTTGGCTGTCCATTACCATCTTGATCTCACTACTGATATTCACTGTACTGTTTTAATAAAGTTAGAATGAAAACACATGCAGGCTGAAATCCAACCATGGTGGTTTTGTTGGGAATAAAGCAAAACTTACCCTGGTCTCCTTCCATGCTGAAGCAGACACAACTCACATCACCCAAAGGACTTTAAGCAGATAAGCAGGAAGGAGCTCCGTACACTGCAGGAATCGCCTGTCCCTTGCTGTACCCGTCCTACTGTAGACATTTACAGTGGTCTTGTGAGATCCCTATATTCTGGGCTTTATTTTAAGTTCTCAACTGTACCCACAGCAATATGCTTACACCAACAGAGTCCTATCCATTTGGTATGAATTTTTTATAGGTTTTCAGGGGAAAGAAAACTCAGCCTGGGAAGAGGTGTGGATAGTGTGTGTCTTTGTGTTTAAGACCAGTTGCCACCAGTTCTCACTGTGTGTTGTCATGTTCTGGCCCCATAGCTAGACCCCTCAGGCCTATAAATTACATACGAGATCCATAAATACACTCGTATATATTCCTGTGGCTTGTTTGAACTTGGGAGCTGACAGAGATCACATCTCTCATAACTTCACACAAATGCAATGCGGGCAAATAAACCTATAAATAAAACTAAATGGAAAGGAAACACATCTGTCTTCATTCACTGGATTTATTTTGACTGTCGTGCATAAAACTTTTGTGCATGCTGAAATCCACTCACAAATTCACTCACTCAGGCAAACATTCGAAAGTTTGCTCATAAAAGATTGCTTATGTGACAGCTGATCCGCACGCAATCAAGCATGTGTGTGTCTCCTTGTATTTGTATGCATATCTGTGTGTGTGTGACTTTGCATATTTCTTCTTTATTGTGGCATATGGGATGAATGCCACAGCGGGGACGCTGGGCCGGCGTTATTCAATCCTTGTGTTTGTGGGCTTTGGCTGGGTGCCATGCCACATTACCGCCCACAGAGAGAGGAACTTCAAAGAAGGTTTGGGGGCTTTTTCCCTGAGTGGAGCCACTGAATCTTCTGCCTGTTAAAATAAACTCCAGTTACAGGGGCATGTCCTAATTGGCTCCAAAAGCCATCAGTTTGTTTATCTTTAAACCTAGGCTGACTTATTTTTACTGCGTGCACTCTGTTTGAATCCCCCTCGGAGCTAGCATAAAATATGCCATTTGGTGGATAATTTTGTCCAATGTTCCTCAGAAGTCCACAGCACTCTGACAGCTGCAGGAAGACTGACACCTTTGTAGTGTCAGTGCTGAGCTCTCCACTCAGCAGGATCCATGAAGTCATATATAGTGGCTCACAGATATAGCGTGCATAGGTTTCTATGTTATGTTGCATTACAATAAACCGATTTTTTAATCAGGCAGCGTAAGGTCATTATAAAGGGCCATTTTTCCAACATGTTAATGGCACTCTTTAGCTTCAGATGACATCACAGGAATGTAGACCAACTGCTACTTGGTCTTCAAAACAAACACAGATGTTAAGATGTCAAGGGGGATAATGAGGGCCGTGCGGCAACTTCCTTTTTGGAAGCAGAGGGATTCATTCACATGCTTTTTTAGAATTGTATTATGCAATTAAATGTTTATTGTAAAAAGGAAGTCCAGACCTCAGGTTTTCCTATATAAACAAACTAAACTTACACCGCTGCCTCATGGAAACATGTTATGACTCTCTCCAGCAGTGGTAAGGACTATGGCTATGGCTGGTATTAAAGTGTTGTGTGCAGTGCACATTTGGTAGACATTTACACTTGGAAGCAACACAGTCTGGCTCCAGAGTGATTTCTCTTTTATCCAGGTAACTTTTCTTCCCTCGGGCAATCGTAGTAATCATAGTATGACCCAGACCATGATACTTCATACAACCTATACCCGTCTTACAGTATCTGATGATTGGATATTTACCATAAGAAAAAACTCAAAACTTGCCTTTAACAAATCAAAACTTTCAGCAAACTGGGACATTGGGATGTTGAAAGAAGCTTGTCTTTTGCTTTGTCTCTTCAGTGGACAAATATTTTATCTCTCAGTCCCTTTAGATTTTCAACTTGGAATTATTCTTGCTTACATCCTCCACACCTTTATACATATTCACTGAACGACTTAAGCTGCATTGACATTCTCATAAAGAAGAGAAAAGCAGCCTTACTCTTCCTGTCACTCTTTCCCCTTCCGTTGACATCAGAAACATCATTAGAAGGTAGTTATAAACTTGTACACCTGGTTACAGGGGCAGCCGGGGTTCAAGAGATAGATCAGTGTGCCGTTTTTTAGCCACTGGTTTGTGGCTTTGTATGTTCAAGGACAAAAAAAAGGCATCTGTTCAATTTACTGAGGTCCAGATAGTGTAGTGATATGCCATCCTACTGGTATAAATCTTTGGAAACAAATGAGCCTCATTGTCCACAGATTTGATAAGTTAAAACCAGTAAATACACTGAATAAAGCAGTTTCTCCAATGCTGGTGGGCGCGTCAGCAGAGGCTCGACTAGAAAAAGGTGCCACTAATGCTCGCTGAGCTTGTTTCTCTGATAACGTAAGACCCAGAGTTTCTGGAGATTTTCCAACAGGAGCCAAATTATCTAGCCAAATTATCTGGATGGATGGATGGATGGATGGATGGATGGATGGATGGATGGATGGATACTGTATTAGGCTAATCCTTCGGAAAGCTTCCCTTAGGAAATTGAACTCTGGTGTAAACCAGTAGGAAGACTAAATAAAGTAGTTCACATTAAAAATCGATGCTGCTTGGCTTTTCAGCAGAGGCACTACTGGCCAAGCTGCCACTCAAGCAAAGATCTAGATATCTTATGAGTAAAATATTCCATCTGTCTCTATCTGTCTATAGTTAAAATGGCCGAGTGAAGGTCTGAAATCGTTAATATTAGGCTTAAAACTGGATAAAAAGCCCATTTATGAGACCTGGCAGAAAACCACAGCGCTGTACTAAAATATAAAGCCTGAGTCTTGTCAGTTTTTAAAGACATTTTTTCAGTAAAATGTGTTATTTTCTATTCTGTTAAAACCATTGTTACCATCAGGTCACACTGCCCTGTGTGCACGGCTTGAGAGTCATTACTTGCATTACATTAGATGGGTGTCTCCGATGGTTACCTCCAGCGCTGCTGCCCTTACCTCCATCAACAACTCTCCCTCAATGCCTCCATCCATCCCTCCTTCACCGCTCCATATGTAACAGGATTGAACAAATGGCAGCCTCCATTAACCAGACATGTCGAGGGCACTCAGTGGCAGAGATCTAGGAGAGAGAGAGAGAGCGGGAGAGAGAGACACCAATTTTATATCTCTCCCCTCCTTCTCTTTCACTATCCGTCTCTCTCTTTTCTCTCCGTCAGTCAGGAGACAGGGGTTGTGTCTCAACTCTCCGCAGAACCAGCTGTCTCTAAGCCAGGGATTAAATGATTCACTTACCAGCCGTATTTTAATCCTCGCTGTCACACTCTCACTCTCAGACGTGCACATACTCACACTTTGTTGCTTTTACGTGGGTCCACTAAATTGAATTATATTTGAATTATATCTGAGAGTTAGATATGTGTAATTAAACATTGACATTCGGCTGCGAGTGGAAACCGGGTGTTAAAGCAGGCACATCCAGCAGAACATATCCTTACAACAAGTCAGCCATGTGTTCCATTATAAGCACATTAGATGGAAGCACTTGTCTAATGAGGTGATTGAGTGCTTCAGCAGGCTGGGGTGTGTGCCATCTGCTTGCAGAATAGTGGCTTTGAATCCAACAGACGAAATTTCTGACATGTCACTCCTTGGCTGTCAGTAAACTGCATGTACAGTAATGGAAATGAAATTTCCGTAATTTTCGATATAACGGAGAATAAAATTAATCAAGCTTTTGCTTTGTTTTACCTTCTTCACCATCATGTTAAGTTGTATACCTCATACAGTCAAGACAATGGTATTTTATAGATACAAGATCCTCATCATCCCCTTCTGACTAAATATTTAGAGGAAGATAAACATCCAAATACTGACTCATTCAGTCTCAACCTTGGCTCCCCACATTTACTGCTTCTGCTTATTCAACATTTCTTTCTTTTTTAGGTTTAAGTCTTTGCCATGTGCTTTTTCTTTATTCAATATGAGCTTGTGACTGTGCCAGCTTGCTCTTGTTTTTCTCTGTTGTCCCAAGGATATTATATGAGTAAACCCAGCATTTGGTGAAGAGGAATGTAAGACAGAAAGGAAGAAGAAAGAATGCCGGTTCTCTTCGCTGCTGGAGGAAATACAGATTTCATGTGGTCTTTGTGGCGTCCTGTTCAGATGCCACATAAAGCAGCGGCCAGCTCTGCCGCACCGCAGGACTTCTCCTGCTTCTTCCTGTAAACTACTGATTGTTCTGTATGTCAGCTCTGGTGATGTTTGCTGATGACACACCCCCACTGGCCTTACTGATGTTAGGTGACCCACTTGGCAAGTTTTGTGTTGTTCAGATAGAAACTTAGAAACTATTTCCAGCTCTCTGACATGGGAGGCAACCAAGCCGCCATCATCAGCCTTCTTGAACTTCGAGACATTGTTGTTTCAACACTCAACGGATATGACAATCTCAACATTTCTTCACGTCTATATCTCTTTAATGGCAAATTGCAATGGGACGGAGCAATTCTGAAAACGTTTGACAGCAATTATTGCCCGCCAAAATGTCTGCCAGCTTGTTGGCACTCTTGTCAGTTGTATTAAATCTCAATAAGAATGAATGGTATTTTACTTCTGTTTCCACAGCTGCAGCTTTCTCTCCTGCCATTTCCACCATTGTTGGCATCCCCTCCACTTTGACTAGATTGCCAAGAGGGTGACGGTTGAAGAAGTCCAACACTCAGGTTTTAGTCTGGGGACGGGGCAGGGGGGAGACTACTGTCTGAAAAAAAAATGCAACCAAAGTGCCATCTTGGATGTCATTGTGTCCTCTATAGTGCACCTTCCATAGAGAAAACTTGATGGATTGCCCACTAGGGCCCTCATAAAGTGAGAAAACATGATAAAGTAACATATAGACGATGCACTGTGCTAGAACTCAGCTGTTAAGCATAAGTACACCATCCTTTTTTCATATGCTCTTATAAAGGCAATTGTATGGAAGGGCATACACTGAAACACAGTATGTGGCTTCTTCACCTCTGTGGAAATCTTCCAGCACACCACAAGTGTGTGTCATAACCCACACTTGTGCCAAGGACAAACATCCTGTACTGTTGTACACCAGGCAAAGAGGCCAAGCAACCACTGACTGCTCTCAGCTGAGCATCTACACCAGGGCAGAGCCAAGAAATAAGAAAGAAAGTGCTCAGTTGACCCTTTCCACCCAGGAAATCATCCCCCCCCCCCCCAGGAAAATGATACTGTTCTATCTCAGCCAGCCATATTTACCACATCAACTGCTTCTTATCCAATGCGGACTGTCTCTCAGCTCGCCAACTAAGATTAAATAAAGTCATATCAAGTGAGACACTGTTATGTAAAGATTAGATTCTATTAATTACAACTAAAGTAGAAAGGGAGCACAGAGAAGTGATATTTAAACCAAATCGTAGATGATATCTGGTCTCATATCACTCCATCATTAATTAACATGCAGAATGGCCCAGGGTAAGCAAAGTCTTTATTCAGCCGGGTAGTTGCTGGTCTGGTCATAATGTGGCCTGCACCCCCCACACAAAGATAATTACATCCCTCCTCCATTTTCCGTTTTATTTACTGGAAGGCACAGACGGCGCAGATTCCCACTGCTGTGTTAGTGATTATTTGCTCTCCGGTGTCCACTTGTAAAGCGACATAAGAGCTTATATGTATCATCTCTGAAGCCTACAATTTATTAGATAATAACTGCAATATATCAGATTCAGTGTGGGAGCTCTGTGGCTCCAAGTATGTAAGGCTGAGTGTGTTGTGTGTGTGTGTTTTACTTATAGTGAGCTTTCTCTGTACATGCACCCCAGTGTTATGGGGCTGAGCACACTCCCAGTCCCAATTTTCACATTTAACTAACACATTATCAGGGATTCTGTATTTTAATTTAGAAAATAATACGTGTAAAGTGTTGCTGTTTGCCTACATGGGCGATTTCTATTATATTTTTTCATGGTTTTGTGCATGGTGACCATAACCATTTGTTTCAAGGTTATGGTTTCTATTTTTGGTTTGACTTTCATGCACACTTTTAAGGTTAGGCACATTGGTGTCTACATTAAAATACTCAAGAGAAAATTGTGATGCATAATAAAACCTTGAAACATGTGCAGACCCCCATGAAATAAGCAATACTATGAACTATCACTAGTAAGTGGATAGCAATAAACTTGTGCACTAAATTGCCTGAAAGAGCCAAAAAATGTAGACCACTGTCCCTGCAGAAGGATGTAAAAAAAAAAGAATAAAATAAAATAAATACAACTTGCTTCATTAGAGATAGTGATCATATCATCTAAAGTTTGGATATGGAAGTTTAAGCAGCAGCATTAGAGCTCCAGATAAGCACAAACCATTTCTAAAAAAATCCCCTCTCGCTGTTAATGCTGCATCAGCTGGAAACTACACAAAGAAATGAACTGATGAATAAAGAAATGGTTTGATTTAAAATTTTATGTGCAAGTCTCACAGCCAAGATGAGGAGAGGAGAAGGTCAACACAATAGAAATGGATAAGAGATGGTGTGCATTTGGAGAGGTTTGCATTGATGGGTATGAACTCCAGCTGCCCCCTGGATTGAACTTATTACATTACGCTACAACTGTAGTACAAAGTGCTAAAAAAGTTATGAGCAACTTAAAATGATTGCAAGATGCATACCGAGTTATGAAGCCTTAGAGCAGAATCCAGCTTGCCCACTTGTTTTGCACTTTCCATGCCCTTTTGGAAATGAGTTTATTATTTTTATAATATACTGAAGTAGAAGAGGTTGTGGATGAAATGGCAGTTGAAAGAAACCAAGTCAAATGTCTTGCTCTTTCATAATGTGAAACAGCTTGTGCAACATGATTCATATTTACTGAAACAACAGTAGTCTTGAGGAATTGTAGATTTTGTTCTCACTCATGAACAAATTGAAAATAAGAAAATGTTTATCAGTGTTTGAACACTTACTGTGTGGAGATTAGGGATGGATGTGATTGATTTATAATTTATAAATATCAACACCATTATCAGTAATTCATAATTGTCAGATTCTTCAACAATTCTGTTATTGATTATATATTAATTTTCTGTGTGTAAGTACACCAGCACAGCTGTTTATAATCTCCTGAGTTAACAGATTATAGATGAAATTAAAGACTGCATTTGTTTTAATTGCTTTTTTTTGATAGAAAAGAAAAATAATGCTCTGCTTGCCTTTGTGGTGGCTATATTATTGCAACATAGGATATTTCTCCTCTAAAAAGGAAGTGCTGCTTATTTGGGAAGCAGTGGCACTATCTATGAAATGCATGGCATTCCTGGAATTTAATTCCATGTGAAATAGTAAGGTACAGCCTATTGCTGTGTGTTTCCAGCTGAACTTGAAAGTATAATTTTACAGTCATATGGAAGTATTTTCTTTGTGAAATGAAGACATTCTTGAAGCTTTCTTCTTCTCTGCTCTAACTCCATGCTAAGCTTAAGCTATATCTGCTTTTTTCATACCGTCCTTCCTTCCTGGCTTTTCATCATGCTATACGGAAAATGACGGTATTTTTGTGCGTATGTAAAATAAATAAATCCTTAATTTGACAAATGTTATGTAAAAATATGCTGCTGGCTACATGCTGCTCCTCCCCTGCTGTCTCCCTGCCTTGTCCTGGTTGCCAGCTAATCAGCTGTCTGCTGAACAGCACAGCAGCAGCTCCCTTGTTCTTTGGAGCAAACTATAAAAAAATAAAAATGACAAGAAAAAAAGCCCCTAAACAGCTTGACTCATTCGTCTTTATCTTCAAGATATCAACCTAAAATGCTCCCAAACATTTTACTTTTTAAAGTCCTGTAAATTGCCATGTTACACCTTTAGAGACTGACCTCTACTGGCAGGTGCCATGTACTACAAATTAATTTTTTTTTTTTTTTTTTAATTTAATCCAGACTGAAGATGAGTGTACTTTTATACTTAAAATCACACCTTCACGGTTACAAAACACTCTGGTTTGCCTTTGTATCACCAGAGCCTGTTCAGTACCATGGACGCGTATGTTTGATGTCCTTGCCATCCCCAAAAAGAATAATCCAAATGCCATCAAACATCTCAGTCTTTGAAACGCCTTAATTTGAAAATTGTTCAGCTTTGCATGATGCTCCTTCATGAACCGTGAATCTTATTGGACTTCAGCTGAATTTAATCTTACAATGAAAAGTCAAAAATGTATGAGGTCCGGTCCGTATTAAAACTTCATATGCTTTGAGAAGTGTGATCATTATCATGCACATTATGAATGGGTTTAATATTTATGTGAAATGAAGATGTTGAAGGCAGGATTTCCAATCCCTTTCTGAATGGCTTCCTGACACCGCAGTCCATTACCCATAATTCCTCCATTGTGTTTGTCCCTTTCAGAGCCAGAAGTGCTTTGCCCTCAATCTGTGGCCCACAGGCTGTGTCACTTTTTTGTGTCCTTTCCCCCTCTTCTACCCCACATCAAACAATTTCTTATTTTATTTTATCTACTGTACGGAGCTCTGCCGACACCACGTTCCCGCATATCAAATTCCTCACCATGCTGACTGACTTTTTTTCTTTGGAAAAAGGTCTTCCTTTGATAAGCAACTTCAGTTATTTGAACTACAATCTGAGATGTGGAAGTCAGCATGCCTTTTCAATATCTGCATGTGCTTAGCATAATTATATAAAGTGTTGGTAACCCAAAAGCCTGTGTTGTTTAGTTACCACTCTTCACTACACTGGGTGTATGCAAAATTCAGGGTGTACATTTTTTGAATCCCCACAGGTTTTTGTGTGATACTTTTCATGAAACTAAAGGAAGAACATGTTAGGAAATAGTGTGGTGAACTAGAATCGGTATGGCAAATGCAAATTTGTCAACACTTAACAAAAGGGCTTTTGTACATCTTGCTGGACAGAAAGGAAAGAGTAAAAACCTCCAGTCAAATAAAAAATACACTAGTGCAACTTTTTGGGCATCTTCAAACATCTGAGCTTTTTTATATATATATATATATATAATGTTTTAGAAGATTCTAAATGTTCCTTTTTGCAGACATGTTTTTGAAAGCTTTTGAAAGTGAAGAACCACTTCGCTGTCATCAGCCACCAAAGTACGCTTTCCAAAGTGTTCCTTATTCTATTTTAATCTTCCATCAGTCACACATCTTCCTAAAAAGTGTCTGTGAGGCATCAAGAGGAAGCAGAAGAATGATGGAAAGGTGCAAAAAGACAGACAGTGTTTAGGCAGGCATTAACACTTTTTTGTTGCCTACTTCAATTTTGTGTAATGTGTCTCCAAGGTAGCACTCATGTCACCTTTTCAGAAAGCAGACGCTCACAATTTTCCTCAGCGAGATTTACATGTTGATGGGTGACATGGATTGACAGAGTGCAATAATGTGATCCACTCTCTCAAAATGCTTACAATTACAAACTTTTGACAGAATTCAAGCAGAACTTTTTTTTTCTGATGGAACCCTCATGTCAATTTAATACGTACAGATGGCTTCAAAAAGTTCCGCCCACGACTCAGAAACATTTCTGTGGATATTATGCAAAAATGTTCCATGTGAATATCACCTATAGCTGTCCAACA
>JAOWBC010000711.1:13730448-13741119 GCA_028566105.1 Hypoplectrus providencianus
ACCTAGTCATATTATATTATATATTTCTAATGATATTATATTTCTGGAACACTAATCAGCATTATATTTCAGGCTCCCACATACTACATATGGTAGTCAATGGGAACATAGGTAGTATTTTGTAAGATATCATAGGACACTCCTGAGGATGCGATGCAAATTTCAAGCCGAGATTTTTTTTAATAACCCTGTATTTCAGAATTAAAGCAAGTGTTTGATGATCACGCCCACCATGCGCTATAATTTGCCAGCTGTACAGAGTGTTTCAAGCAGCCCCCAACTTTCCTTCTCCAGCTTCCTTTATCATTCTTTACACAACTGTTTGTGGCACTTTTAATGAGCATGTACAACCAAGTGAAATGTTATGAATGTTTTCCTGGAAAGACTCTCTTAAAAAACGGTGTGTTGTTTTCCCCTGTCAACGATATCAGCTCTCCTCCCTCTCCTTGACAACTGTCTGACTTTGTTGGACCAGGCATCGTAAGAACTACTTATTTTCTACCATAACCCGGCCCTTCCAGAGAGTAGGTGATGTTTTTGAGTAATTGCTCATTCATCATACAGAAATAACAGGTATGATAAATAAACAAGGCTCTTGTATTTGTATATGTGGTGGTGTGCCTCCCTGCTTTTTTTTGGCCGGGTGTTGTACGCCCAGCTTGTGAAAACCAGTGTTTAATTAACAGTGTGCCATCTTTGTGAAGCAGTGTGCTGAATGATTGGAAGTATAATGGTGTTATATAACCACTATCATTATCAGTGAACACTTTGCTGGATTTTTTTTTCTTCTATTTTTTCCCCAAGAGTCTAATCTGAGCACTAAGTGGTTCTATCTATTGCACATGTTGGCTCATGGATGCAGATAAATTAGCAAATGGTCAGAGGAGGAATTAAGGAAAAGGCATGATGACACCAGGAAAAAGAAAATATGTTGTTTACGACTCCTTATTAAACTGTTATATTGCAAAATGTTTGATGCTTTGATGATTCCGTATGTACTTCTCATCTTTATCCTGCTGTTGCAGAAGTTCCTCCGTACGGCTTCATTTCTAAATTAAAACAACTGTGGGAGATCAAAGTGTCTCATTAAGAGGCAGATACAAATCCCACAAAAAGCAGCGATATGTCAGACAACCACACTTTCATCACAAAGTATGCAGGGAATGCAAAGTGAGTGTCAAGCAAAATTCTTTTCCTGCAAATAAACAACCTCAAACATCATTTTCAATAAAGGCCTGCTACTGTTGTGCTAATTGTGATCTCAATACATCCAGTTTTGACATGCCTCTTACTGTGCAGTGATAGTTGGATATCATGCCACCTCATCTGTCTGACACCCGCTCGCCGTCTCTGCTCCTTTCGAAAATCCACTCCGCCTTTTGTCCGTCTGACTCCTTGACCTGTTAGACATAGGGAGGATCAGCTGACAAGATCCTCTTTGTGTTTCTGTCTGTCAGCTGCTCTCTTCAATCTCCATCCTTACTCTTTCCCCATGCCTCCATTTTATAGGAGACTGATTCAAATCATGTTCACTGGCCACCCTCATGTCGAGATGTGCCAGAGCCACGCTGTGTCAGGGAGGGAGGAGGTGAGAGAGAGTGAAACAGGACGATGGAGCCTCTTGGTCTCTGTAACTCAGCTTTTTATAATATGTCAGTAACACGACCCAGATTGTGTTAGGAAGAGACAAAACCAGTGATAAATTAGATAGATAATGAAATGACATGAAAATGCATCAGTTATGTCAGCTGCACCTTACAAAGACCCCTGCTGGATTGCTCTCCATGAAATCTGCTTGATTCCTATGAATGATGCTGTGTAGTGAAGGTTGTTACTCTTCTCTGGCCTCTGGGGACGAGGGCTGATATTTCTGGGGCTCTGGTTCATCCGGCGGATATCTGGATAATGAATATCTAGGCAAATACTTCCTCTTCTGCGCCCCACTCATTGTTTACAGTCCAATTATTATTATGCAGAGTCCACACAAAACATCTTTAGCCCTAATTTTCTACTCTCCAACAGTTTTTCAAAATCCTTGACAAAACTTGCAGATTTGAGGCCAATTGGTGCTCTCTCCCATGAATCATAGCTGCTATGTGTGAGCTGTTGAAAGACATGAACTGAAAATCTCACCTGTGCCATGTGGATGCATTTCAGATAAAAAGCAGGGTAAAGTTTTAGACCTGTAGAGGAGTTTTGGGCTACATGCTGGTTGTCTCACAGCAAGAGGGTCGCACTTTTATTTGAATTTTCTCCATGTGTCATAATTGGTTCTCCAGTGTCCTCTCACAGTCCCAAAATATGCCGCCGAGGTATAAATGGTGACTTTAAATTGCCCATAGAAATGAATTTGAGTGTCAGTGGTTGTCTGTCTGCCTGAAGTCCTGTCCCGGGTGTACCCTGCCCCCAACCCAATGTCAAATGGCATTGGCTCCCACCCTGAGTTTTGATAAAAGATGGGTGAACGGACACATGACTGGTCAGTACTCCTCTGGAAACAGAAACCAGACTGCTTCTGATATCTATATACGGTCCAATTGCCTTTAGATTTTGCATTCATAGGCAGAATCTGTTAATAGAAATGCTCTTTCTTTGCCATTTTCTTGACCCATCTATTTGCTACTGTCAAGAAACCCATCCATCACTTGATTAAAAAATCCTGTTAAGATTCTTGGCCCCTCCATGCTACCCAAGCCTCTCTTCATTCCCTGTAAAGCCAGTCTATATTCCGCAGTGCGTGCACAATGAATTACCAAGCTTTAACATTATTGTCAATACCTCTTATCCTGCTAAGACTTTCATCATTAAACTCTTAAACAGACCCAAATGACTCTTTGCGTTTATCAAACTCCAGAATGAACTATAAAACCACCTTTTTATAAATTGAAACGCTTTCTCGGTTTTCAATTATTCCTCCTTAATGATTTCCACATTTGGCTTTTTCTCTTTAAGATATGGTCAGTCTGAATTTTTATTATAAACCCATAAACCCTTTAAATGTAGCTTTTTATTACAAATGCTTTCTTTGCTGGCTTGAAAAGTGGATGTTAAAAAGTTGGGTGTTTTTGTCCTCTGTATAAAACCAGTAGTTGCGGTCAGCTTGAATTAGGAAACATGTTTTTACACTGGAAAAAAGTAGCAAAGTACTCACAGGAACTTATAAAACCAGTCTGGCAACAGACTCTATACCAACAGCACCCTCGCTTTAGCGATTCCAATTTCTGTAAAAGTTGGTATTAAAACAAACAGCATGCGATGCAGCTACCTGTCACACACTGACCCGCTGAAAGACTATACATCAATTTTTAGGAACGCCAGATGGAATAAGGCCAGTAGAATCCACGGGATGCCCTTCATGTCTGCTTTTTCTTCACTTTTTTCCTTCTTCTGGTCGATGTTATTCATGCTGCTCATGCATGATTCACGTTTACACACTCCTCTCTATATCTGGTGATGTGTGAAATCATAGTCAGTGGTTTGGTTTGATGTTTACAAGGCTTTACAACAGAAGGCTCCCTTGAGGATGAGGAGATCTTAAGAGCCCTCCTCATCAGAGGTCTCCTTCTATCTCCCTCAGTGTCTTTCTCCATCTTCCCTTTCTTCTGTTCCCCCCCCCCCACGTCTTCTCACCTTTTCCCTCTGTTGTGTGTCTCCTCAGAGTGAGGTGATTTGTGGGGTTAAGTTCTGACTTTATTTTGCTACTACACACACTCTTGCTCACACATACATGCTGACACAAACACTTACTGTACAGTCACCTTTCTGAGCAGCAGGCAGTCCTGACAGTTAGATAGATGGCTGAGTTTGGGATTGGTGACAGCGTCAAACAACGACCTTGCTCTGCGTCCACCAAGACACACCACAATGACATACCGCTTTCTAATAAACAACCCTATCCACAGACAGAATGTTGATGTTGGCCGATTCTGTAAAACTCCTGATTATGTTCAATGACAAAGTTTTAACATTCAGCGGCAGCCTTTTTAGTTCTACTTCCACGCCCTTACTCACCTGCTTTGTTAAATCAAGGTCGCACTACATCATGCAATGGATGCTGGCACCCAGTGTAAATTTGGCACTGCAGAAATGTTAAATATACACATAATTTCTATGGGAAGTGGACTGCTGAGACCTTCATGGCACCCGGAGAATGACCCCTTTATTGTTTTGGGTAAACTTTTGACCTTTCATTTAACACAATCAAGGTTAGTTAAAGTAAGCTAAAGTTGGATGGATTGATGAGAAATTTGGCATGCACATGATTTGTCTCCTTGAATTTGATTTGCACAGTGGTTCTTAACCTGGATAATTAAGGTAATTTCCAGCCCTTTCTATAGGTCATGTTTTTCATTCATTAATTTACCATTTCCTGTTATCTTCTCTATATCTATCTCACTATATATTCACTTGCTGTCCCTGTTTGATTCCCACCTGTTTGAGTCTTTTACATTTTCAATTTATTTAGCAATGAGATTCAGTGTTGAAGTCTCTTCATCACATCAGTCCTCAGTTCAACCGTAATTTTGTTCTAATACGTTCAGCACCCAATCCACAATTTTAAAGCATTTGCAGATGAAAGGCCAAGTCAATAATCATGGTAAATGATTAAATATCTTGATTGATAAACATACTTGCCAACCACCAGGCATCAGAGCCCAAATGATGCTGATTAATCACCATGAGTTCACTTAAAATCTTAAAACTGGCCAAGTGTGAAAACAGCCTTAAATTTAGCATCCTTCTAAATGGGTATCAGGAGAATATTTCCAATCAGCAAAGTTCTCCTGTTATAGTGAAATATGTCAGCATGTAAACTTGCTGAATTATGTGTGGTGTTTTATGGTTCTTGAGGTAATTTAGTTAATGGCTTAGACAACAAAGTTGAACTTTATTGTAGATTTTTTAGCCATCCATAATGGCATTAATTCCACCTAAGCAGAACAAAGCTCCTCCTGTTTGCAGCCATCAGAAGACGGGCTATCTGTTCCATCTGCCATCTCTAACTGGAGCAGTGTTGTGCACTGCCAACCCATGGTTACACATGACGGATCTGCTGTTTACATTTTGTGCAACCAGCGTTGGATTAAATTACCACAGACCTCCTCTGTGATTATGTTCCCCATTGTGATTTTTGTGCACATTACCAGGCGAGTTTGAGACTGGCACAGCTCCACAGAAACTGTCAGTCATTGTGGCTTCAATTCCTTTAGGAATGTTCTTTGTGATCCCAACCCCTGCACAAGCACCCTAAAATTAAGATTCAGTTATCTTCCACTCACACACTGAAACAGCGAGCAGTGAATTTTACCCCTCCTTTAACTTACCAGTGAACACATCATGCTTAGAAGCAGTGGGAAGCACATTATATGTGCCTGGGTAGGGTGTGTGGGGGGGGTGCCTTCCTAAAGGGTACTTTAGTCCGTGTCCTGTCAGTCCTGGGATTTGAACTGATAACCTTCTGGATGCAAGCTTGATTCCTAACCTCAAGGCTACTACTTGAAGAAATCTAACCCTCAAACTACCACAAGTGCTACTTCAGTTGACTCCAAATCATGACAAACAAAACAAAAAAACACCCTGTGGTTTTCTCGAGTGCAAAAAGCATCAGTTTTCTGATGGACATCTGACACATAATGAAGACTATTATGTTTATGGAAAGACTGCACAGCCAGTAGCAATCAGTTCGCCGGTATGTTTAAGAATTTATCCTTTTGTTTTTTGAAACATCTCACAGTAAGCGGTAATCATCCTTTCCCTGTGTTTAAGACATTTTTTTTCTTTTCTTTTTTTGATGAAATACCGCACAGTAAGTGGTACTCATCCTTTTTCTCTTTACCTTTCAGCAGCCGCTGAGCTTGTTACAGATTTAAACATCCTCCGCCATGTGGATCCTATTGTTTATCTCACTTCAGTAAACACAGTTTCCTAGTTTCAGATTTGTCAGCTGTTTATTCTCAGCATGACAATACACATACATGGTCATGCATGCATGTCCAGCTACATATTTTCTATATGTTTTCAGTCACTAGTGTGTTTTTCTCTGTGGGGGATGGAATGGTTGTGTTGTGAGAAAGCGTGTGAAACATGCCAATTGCGTTGGCAGCCCTTTTAGTTTCATCTGTCCCTTATTATCTTTCCCTCCCTGGTGTATTCAGTGTGTGTGTTTCCTTCGCTCAGTGCCAGTTCGTCTTTGCACCCTGTGTCAAGCATTTCGACAATTTTTCTTTGTTCGGTGTTCCTGTTTTTTTAATCTCTGTTAAAGTTCCCTGACCCCCTGTCTGCCTTCTCCCTGCTGGAAGTGCCTGCTTTTACCTCTGATAATCAGAGCACTGAACCTTTTTTGAAGTGAAGTGAAGACTTTTTTTTTTAATCAAGCCTCTATGAGTCTTCTGCTTGTGGTTTCTCCAGTAGGCAGTTTTTGTACCAAGTGATAATATGTCATGGGCAATTATCCCTCAGTTTACCTCTATTCTCCTCTCATGTAGCCTTTTTGAGAATGTGAAACACAAGAAACTCTTGAGCCAGTTGTTTACGTGTTTGCAGAATCAGCTGTTCTTTGGTTTTCTTCTACAACTCGGACAAGGCTCTTAAAGAAACTTTTGTGCCGACCGCTGCCGAGCAAGCGAAACACGACAGCTTACCACTGTACAAAGAGATTTGATTGTTGAGCAGAAAGAGCTTGCTACAGTGGCAGCAGGCTTTGGCAGGGCATGTTTTCTGAAAACACCATTTGAGGTACAAGAATATGGAAATTCTGGAGTGTCAGACATAATTTTGTGCCTTTGCCTTCTGTGACTGCATGTCTTAATAATGCATGATTAAGGAAGACCGGAGTCTCAGCCATCCTCGTGCTGCAGTTAATCACAAATTGAGAGAGAATGAACTCACGCGGGGCGGCTTCGATTCTTTCATCATATAGGAGGCTTTTCTGTCTCAGTGTGAGAGAGGGATGTTTTCCTCCCTCTTCACACCACCTTCCTCTTTTCTTCTTCCTCCTTTTTGAATTCACTGTAATCAAATGTGGCCTTTGGTGGCATTCATTCAACTACTGAAGATTTCTTTCCCGAAGAAATCCGAGCATCAGCAGCACTTTACAGTGTCTGACAATAATTTATGGATTATAAGACTCTGATTGCTGTTCAACTATGCACGGCAATAATATATGCCTGTCTAACAACCTACTATAAATAAATACATATTTACAACAATTATACACAAACTGTATTTCATTTTCCTGTTCAGCATGTCCTTAGTGCTCTAATGCATTCCTTATGTAAAGCACCATAAATTGCCTTTGTTGTTAAAGGTAAATGCAATTTGCCTTGCATTGCAAGTCTACTCCTTTGATTGATACTCACTTTGGGATTTCAACTCCAAATTGTCTGCAGAAAATGCTGTGTTTTAGTCAAAGTTCCACCAAGGCAAACAAGCCTCGTGTGGGAGTATGTACAGTGAATACGATTTCTTTTCGCTTGTGTGAAGCACATAGTTTGAAATCTATACAGACCGTAGGGGATAACACATCCATGTTCTTCTCTGGACCACATATGGTACTTTTTATTTAGCAGTAGCGGGGAGCTGAAGTAATATCGCTGTTCTGCTGAAGGGGCTGGGTTCAAGTGTCTGGTCAAGCTGGTCTTTGAGCAGGATGTTGAATGTGTAGCAGCTGCGGGGGAGTTATTCTGTAGCAGACCCTGTGCTGCGACTGCCCTGCTGATAGGAAGAGACCTGCATGGAAATTCTACATCGATCAATATTGCCTCATATCACTTTTCTTTTCTTTACATCCTGCCAAAACGGTCAGTGTGCTGACAAATCCATATGAAAGTCACTGAAAAGCAGGCCGGGTTGGCTGTTGAACCTTAAAGTGCTTCGATAGAACCTCCAGCTCAGCATAACCTGCTCCAGAAGCCCAGCGCCTTTGACCCAGACCACACATATACAACACGCAAACTGGATCAGACTGACACTTTAAGATCAGCTGGGTTTTTTTGTATTTCCACCCACATTTTTTTCTCAATCACTATTTTTCTTATTCACTTCTCATCATCCTTACTCTTTAAAAAACCAGATATGTGATAATATGCTTAACCAAAAACCTGCCCACATCAACTTTTTATATCTAAAACAGCTTACAAACACCAGGGATAGTTGCTAAAAGCAATTCATGACATAGACAGTTACTTCGGTTTTATTAGTAAATGAAAAGAGGCCTGTCTAGTTTACTTTGATCAGAGAATTGGAATAAAAGATAGCATTTGTATGAACACAGTGAGTAGGTATTGTAGACAGATTTACAATTCAGTGCTCATGTGAGATTACAGTAAACAAGAACTTTACTCTGTTGACAGTTAATTGTCTCAGTTGTTTTTCAGGCACATCCGTTGCCCCCTTGTCCCTGTCAGACTTCTTCAAGAATATTTTTTCTCTCTGTGATCTTGTATAATACTTATCACTCTGTAAACTTTGCTCTTTCCGTCGAGAAAAGCCATGGATGAGGAGGCAAATATCAGCTGTCAACAGGCAGCTAAAGTCAATTATTACGTTAATGGAACTTTCCAAGTGTTGTCGATGGAGAGCAGTTGACTTACCATCGATCAGCATCACTCATTTGTGATGAGTGCTGATCAAAAAGCCATTAGAAAACTGATGTGTCAGGCTGCTGATCAGATTATGGAAGGGGGGGCTGAGATGGACGGAGGACAGTGAGAACAAGAGACAGCAAAGAGAAAGAGATTGCGTTCATAATAATTTACTTGAAATGAAAATTGAATTGGATGATGGGAAGGAAACTAATGAATAGGGCCTTTTTTAAAGAAGGCATTTTGACTTGTCACAGAGGGATCATTAATTAAGATGATGATCTTCTGGGATATTTAGATAGAACGAAGCCTTCATTAATGTTCTTAGTAACACCTGCGCTTTTTCCATTATTACAAGTCTAAATGTCTGCTTTGAAGAACACCTATGGATTTCAGAAACAGCCAGGTTCTTCCTTCAGGTTCCTCCAGCGTTTATTTCTCACCATTAAAAATTTAGTTCACACAAAATGCAGAAAATCAATTGGTGAAATTGTGCTGTTTTCTTACCTTCATACTTGAACAATTGACCTAGCAATTGACTCCAGTGTTTGTATTTGTCTCAGCAATGTGTGATGGTTTGACTACTGTCACTGTGCATATGTGGGTCATTGGAAAGCGAAGTTTAAATTATAGACACAATTGCCCTTTTACAGACTTGTCGTCACCTCTGAACTCATTGCCAATGGTTCACATCAAATTTGTCCTACTTGTGTTAAAAATTACAGGTCTGATATTACATTTTTCTAAAGTAATATTGTTTACTTGGCCCCAGTTCAAACTGGCAAGTTTAAGCCCTTAGTCATTTTTTAGAGTTACTGCACACAGAGTCAGGGCCAACAGGGCTAGCTTTCATGCTGGCACAATCTTGGAAAATTCCAAAGTGGGTTTAACTGTGACTTTAGCTGAGAGCTTGCCGTCCCTGGGTTAGCCTGGTCTTGTCTGAAAAACATCGCTAAAAGTTGGCAATATGGCTAATACTAAATTAGTATCAGTCCCAAATGGATGAAGACTACTAGAGGTGCAGTGTGAATTGTATAGTGCTGGTTTAGGTTAACCGTGTATGTGAAACGGGGCTCAGAATATTCAGATCTGCAGAATTGTGCCTTTGTGTTGGGAAATAAAGCTTTAACATAACCTGAATGTACATATGTGCATAGACAGTAAACATGAACATGTGTCTGGTCTTTTTGGAGGATACTTGGAGTCCTTGAAAAGCCTGGAATGACTCCTTAACCCTGTCTTCTGTTTCCCTTCCAGGACTGGCTGAGTAAGTTTGGCTACCTCCCGCCCCCTGACCCAGTGACTGGCCAGCTTCAGACCAAGGAGGCCCTGACCAAGGCCATCAAAGCCATGCAGAAGTACGGAGGGCTGAAGGAGACCGGAGTCTTAGGTACGTTTCTCTGTGTGACTGTGGTTAAGTACACTCGGGATGAATGGAGCCACTGTGTACATTCACTTCCCGACTACAATATGTGAGAATGAGTGAGTGACTTGTATTTTAACGTAAAGTGTACCCAGGAAAGAAAATGTAAGCTATATCCTACAATATAATGCAATCCAAGCTACACAATACACGGCTTTAGAAACAGCCAGTGAGTTGAGTCAATCATTCTGACACAACAATTGAACATTAGAAAGGTATTTCAGCTCTTTTGTATTGGATTGCATGGGCTTGCACAGTACACGCCTTGAGACACCTTGTAAATATAAATCATGCTTTTCTGACGCACACACACAAACACACACAGACACACACACACACATACAGTAGGATGACAGTACCGCATGCTATGTGATTGATAGCGGTGTGTGTAAAACAGTTTATTGATTTGTGTACCTTCTGCGTCCTCTTGTACACATCACTTTGTGGACATACAGTACACCTGTCAGCCACACACACACACACAGAAACACACACACACACACACACACACACTACAGTTATCTTCAACAAACTATGACATTCTTTACAGGACCACTCTTTCTCACATAAACAACTGAAGAGGGTAGAAAGCGTGAAACCTACTGTGTGAATGTCTTTAAGACAGTACTGAATGTGTGTGTGTGTGTGTGTGTGTGTGTGTGTGTG
>JAOWBC010000711.1:13741620-13753794 GCA_028566105.1 Hypoplectrus providencianus
AGCGTGAAACCTACTGTGTGAATGTCTTTAAGACAGTACTGAATGTGTGTGTGTGTGTGTGTGTGTGTGTGTGTGTGAGAATAATTTATGACCAGCAATGTGTGGCCGACAGTGTGTATGTGAGAGGGTATGATACAGAGCATGAATGATTTATTCTCTCATAACCTTCCATACATGCACATATGCATGCATTGTTGCACACACAGTCTGAATCAGTCATTTGTAAGCAGTTGTTTAACCGCGGTGGTGGATGTTCTCCACTGTGTTTATGTTGAATGTAATCTGTATTCAAGCTGGAACTTTGTTTTCCAGCTGTCATAAACTAAAGTAATAATGTTCTATTTATGGTGTTATATTAATATTAGGTTTAATTAACGTTCCTCCATTAGTCTGTATCTTAATTACCTCTCCTCTCCTATAGATCAAGCCACACTGGGTCTCATGAAAACACCCAGATGTTCCCTGCCAGATGTTGCCGAGGCAGAGGTGACAATGGGCCGCAGGAAACGAAGCTTGAACCCTCAGAACAAATGGAGTAAGAGGCATCTGTCCTGGAGGTAGGGATGAAAGAAAAGCACCGTTTCACATTTACACCTGAAACAAAGTCAAAAACATTCAGCATTTACATCTGCTGGGTGCTGAAGGGTGCTTAACGTAGATCATAGCATTGAGTCAATTCATGCTGCCAGGATGGATGGAACAAAGGACTACAACTAAGGATACAATTCACTTTTTTATAAGCATGATATTGTACGTATAAATCCTACAGTGTTTCACTGTTTGGGTGTCAATGTCATTCAATCTGTGTGAAATGAGACAGAAGCCTGAACACAATTCTGTTCAGTCCAACCCGGTACATCACATTAGTGCAATACACAGAGCTAGAAGTCATAAGCCATCACATTTTCACTATATTCCCCTCCATCTGTGCACCCTTTGCTAGATTAGATTAGGTGACTCTTCCTCAAGGCGGAAATCTTTTCGTTCCTCAATCAATTTTGGCTCAGAGAAAGAGCATGAAATGCATGGAGTGGGTTTGCACCACAGACAGTAATTGCATCCATGTAGTTCCACTCTGACACAAGTCCTTTGTATGATTCCGAAAGATAAACAGGCTTTCCTTACAGAGTCATTCCACGGTTTATTCTGTGCATGATAAAATAATATGGTTACGTTAAGTGCAGCTGGACCATCTGTCAGGGATATAGCTTAGTGTTAGACAGCAGAGGAAGAGGCAGTGGAACATATGGTTGGCCTGTGCTGATTCACACGCGCTATCAGGGCTGATTCAACAAGGAGATGATCTAAGCTGGTTTGTCGCCAGCGTGTGTAATATGTGTCTACACATATGGCAAAGGACAGCAGCCTCGCAGTTCGTACACACACATGCAGAAAAAACACAATACAAACACATCCACACTGTCCACTTTAATATGAGGATGGATTTCCCATATCCTCTCTCTCTTTCTGCTGTGAGAGGTGTTTGTAAAGGGTCAGTGCCTCCAAGTCAGTCAGCTCTCAGACAGACGTCATGACAGTCTCACCACAACTTCTGATAAAATCTCCACACTGTTGTCTTTGCCTCTCCAAGACAGTGATCTCTCTCAGTGATTTCAGCCAGCAGTAGGGTTTCAGATGAGAGGATTCAGTGTTAGAGTAACTTGTTTAACAGCATTTGTTTGCAAATTAAAACCAGATATTGTTGCCATTTGGTTCAAAGCAAAATTGTGAACACATGTATTACAGCTTCACAAGCCACTGGCTTGGCTATAAACTTGTCTTGTTGAATATCAAGTGATGTGATTTTCAGAGCATTATAGCCACAAAGATCTGCATGCAGTTGCCCTGTCATAGTTGCCCAACACCAAGCACAGCTGTCACTTGCTCAGCCAAAAGTAGATTTAATTTATGGCCTACAAAGTCTATAATTACACATGAAATAAAAATGTGCTTACAGCTGCAGAATGTATGAAATTACGGTTTGCTAATAAAATGTTTTGGAAAAAAATAGCCTAAAATAATGAAAACAACTAGACTGAAGTTGAATTTGTGATATATGCAAAGTATTACCCATTCATTGTTTAGTGGATTATCGTTTTGAAACCTTGGGATTTCCAACTTTCAACAAAGGTTTTGGAACCAGCAAATGCGTAGAACAGATCAGGAACGACAGAAGGAAATTGTTATCTGCTCACACCCTCCTCCTTGTAAGGTGGATTCATAAACACAGATACACACAGTGCATTGTGTTAGCACAGAAGCTAGCTCCACCCAAAAGTACACTCCTGATTTATTGTCTTTTACTCTATATGCGACCATAATTTAGAGATTGATCATCATGCTGTATTGCAGAAGACTCGAAGCAAGTAAGAAATAGACTTCTGTATAATTTGACTTCTCTCTGCAAGCAGAGGAGTCGCCCCCTACTGGGCATTTGTCATTTTAAGGCAGTTCCACATGGCTTCACTTTATAGACCCAAAAATTGCCTCAGCAACATTTTATGTTGCTCTACAAAAAATGGATGGTACTGTCTGTCTTTGTAATCTTTTTTTTCCCCAGTTTTATTCCTCTCTTGATATTACTAAACTGGAGCCATTTTTCACAAGCCTAAGTGTTCAAATTGCCTTAGTATAGATGAGGAGCGGGCTGTTTACTGTTGACAGGTCAGCATGGCATCTCAGCTCAGCGGGGTGTTGCTTTCCCAAGAGCTGTAGTGTGTACCTGACAGCAGGAACATGCTGAAACAGACAGGTAGGGGGGTTGAAAAATCTTGTCTATGCTTTCAGAATATCTGATGCTGAGATATTGTTTTTTCTTAAGAAAGTAAATTTGGTTTGCAAGCGTAAACAGAGCACAGAGAAGACTTGTGAGAGCAAAGCAAAGATAGCAGTCATCTGTTTGGTGGACAGCTACTGCTTGAACATGTATTCATGTGTCTGAGGAAAGCGTTTATTTCAGCCATTGCAGCCCAAGTTAAGGAGAGTGAGAACACATGCCATGTGGGCCAAAGCAACCTGCAGAGGAATGATGACCTGAGGAGGCTAATAGATCTTAGAGAAGAACAGCAAAATGAAGCGAGATGCGAAGGGAAAGCAGGACACCAGGACACCAGAGGATTGAAGAAACAGGTCGATAAGCAGGAGCGATGGGAAGGCTGTAGGAGCACGAGGGAGTGAGGGGGCTGCGGTAGTTACTGCAAAAGCAGGACGGAAGGAAAAAGGAAAGAATAAATAACAGCTCGGACTGAGAGAAGGTGGTGAAGATGACGAGGCAGCAGGATGAAGTCGAGGTTCTTTCTAAGAGAAACAAACACTATAAAGCATGCATTGCACTGATTCACTGGCATGCCTGGGCTCAGCAGTGATTTCTCACTGGTGAAGGTGAGTCTGTACTTAAGCATGCCCCCCTCCATAACTCAAGTCGTGTTTAGGAGGCTTTGTGTGTTTGTATGTGTAAGCATGCATACACTCATGAATGTGCATACATGTTCTCTGACTGCCTAGCCAACTGTCATTCAAAATTAGTATATTTTTCTATTTAGTGAAATTGAACACTTAACCTGACTCTTTTGAGTAACCAAATGTAACTTTCAGAAGTGAAAACACAAGATTCAGTGAACCAAGGCAGCAGCTTGTCAGCATGCATTCATTTATCTTTTATTCTCTTCTAAATGGGACCATCATTTACAAAATGAACAAAACAACAAAAAAGAACTAGTGATTATGACGATTAGTTTATTAGGATAATGTTTACTGAAGTTACAATCCAACTGAGACGGTCTGTTTCCTCTCATATAGTAAGTCTCCTTTATCAAGAAATGGAGTCGCCCCAGCTGGTTATTTGAAAGAATGCAGATTTAAGGCACTCCCACATTGGCTTCACTTTGCTAACCCAATTGTTGCCTCTTGGTTCTCGCAGCTACAGAATTTCCTGCTCCACTTTGCAGCAGCAGAAGCAATAGATCCGGCTGCAAGAAGGATGAGTTCAGAGGGATGAATCACTTGTCACCGGGGGCAGGATAGCTATGGCTTATTGATAACAAATTACCTGGTGACTTTGTCCCTGTGGCATTGCCTTGTTGAACTAATCCCCTACATCCACCTGGAGGTTTTCAAACAGAGATACAGACATTTGTTTGGGGTCAGGATATGATTGCATGGGGGCTTTCAAAGGGTCCCAGTTGACCTGGAAAACCAAGTGGCAGCAATCCAGCATCGCACTGCACCGAAACTGCTGAACAGAGCCAACATCTGCTTCAGGGGGAACCAGCATGCGCACTGCTACGAAGACCTGCTGTTTTATGACTGGAACATTTTCCTTTTTCTCATCACTGGCTCTCTTTTACTCTTCTCTTCATGCCCCTCCTGCCAGCCTTCCACTGCCCGTCATGCGATGCCTTAAGCTTGGCCCCACTCGTCTCTGGAAATAAGGCAGGCTGTCTTTTCAGTCGAGTGAAGCCACCTCTCTACTCGCAGCTCTCACATTTCTGTGCAAAGAAGCCAAGTTTTACTGAAAATCAAGATGTACAGTACAGACCTTGTGTCTTTTGTATTTTTCCTTTTTTCGCCTGGGGCGCTTGCCAAGAAACAGATGGTAAATTCAGAGTGCTTTTATTATAAACACTTGTGGAAGTTTTGTTCATTTCACATTTCGTCACTTTTTGAGAGGGTGCCATATGGTGGGCTTTATCAATGAGGCGACATCGTAAATTACTGATATTCTATACAGAACTGCATCCTCGGGACTGTTTGCTGTAATTTATTGAAAGGATTTTTTTTATCCAGGTCTGTCATTTAATGTGGAAAACGTATAGTTTCTCACTTGCTTCTTTTTTATACATAAGTATTTCTGATTTATAACTCATTTATGAAGTAAGAATTCATCACCTACACGCTCAAACACTCAGAAACATCCACCTTACACTCACACACAGTCCTACACATTTTGCCTTTTGTGTCTTGTGCCTTTATTCAACTCCAAGGTCTCCAGAGTATTGTGGACACCAGGCAGACAACACCTATTCATCCTGAGCAGATGAAATACTGAAGTACTGAATTGTGCTCAAGTACTTTTATGTCAGTTTAAAGTAATTTCAGAGGGAAAACACCAACTTCAACTATTCACTTAGGACTGTATTGGTGTGAGTTGAATCGTAGTGTTCAACCCAATCTTAACACAAATGCACAGTGTTTGCAACCACTTCCAGGCTTGTTGGTTGAGGAGTTGTAGGCTGCATGATGTGTAACACATGATGTGTAATTTTTTTTTCAACTTTTCAATTTTTTTTAAATTAAAACTGAAGACAACAAAACAATGAAAGAATTCATAAGGAATTATGTAGAAACACAGATTTCCAAATATGTTCCACCACAGTTAAAAAGATTTTTAAAAAATATTAATCTGCAATTTATAGAATTAAATAAAAAAAATAATGAACAAATATTGAATAAGAGGGTGTGTCCAAACTTTTGACTAGTACTGTATACTGACTGCTCCATTAAATGCATGCAAACAGACTTTTTTTTCACATCTTATTACACAAATGCCAACTTTTCCTAAATGAGTTAAACTAACATTGGCATAAGCACGCTTTAGGGAAAGTGGATTAGCGCTGCTTACGGCCTTTAAAAAAACAGCAAATATACCGAAATGCTAAATAAATGTCCTGTTTGGTGAGAAATAACTAGTTTTAGTAACAGTTCATCAGATGCACAAACACTTCACATTACTTGGATTCAGTTAAGTGCACTTCCAGCGACACATTTCCTGCTACACCTGATTGTTACTGACTGCACAGCTCCATCCACTCAGTAGCACAGCAAAGCAATTTGCCACAAGAGGGCACTTGGACAGCAGTCAAAAGACTTCCTACACTTTCCACAGGTGATCGAAAGCATTATCCCAATATTCAAAAAGCAACATATTGTGATTGCAATGTTGAGAAAATATTCTGTAATGGAGTTTGTAAAGGCATTGTAATTTCCTTCCTCATTATATATTTATAGCACAGTTTGGCTTAAGACTTGCAAGGAGGGTTTCATAGACTTTCATCAGATAATAAAACTTTGTATAAGCACACAGTGGCTCTAAAAGAAGCTGTGGAAAAGAACTCCCTACAGCCATTTTATTTACATGAAATCAGGGAAGTTTATAAGGTTAACTTGCAGTAATATAGTTTCGCTTGCTCATATAAATGTCATTGCATCCATTATCTTGGCTGTTGGGAACTTCATCTCTCTCTGTTCCAATGCAGAAATGTGGCGTTGTTAAAGCGTATATTGCATTGCAGATTAATATAATAATATATCTCAATGGAGGGCTTTATTTGTAATCTGTGCCTCCAAAAACGGTTGCTTTGGCATCATGGCTTTTTGTAGGGGATAAGAATAGGTGGTGTTATGGTGCACAGACATTCATTTGACTAGATAATGCATTGCACAGTAAATGCATTGCAATGCCACTGCCCTCCTCTTATTGATTAAAGGTAAAAAGATTTGTCGCCAAAACCAGTGTTCAAATCCATTTAATAGCTTTCCTTTCCTTGTGACTTGCTGAATGGAAGACCTCCTTTAAAGTCGAGGGAAAATAAGAGAGACTAATAAATCCAATTTGTCAGAAAAAAGCATCCCCGGCTTTAAAAGAAGTCAATTGGTTTTTTGAGTCAAATAAAAAAGAATCTTATTATGCATATTCTGATAACCTCTGTTATTTGCAAAACACTCAGTTATAAAACATTATTATTACTATATATATTGTTAAATTTATAACAAATTGTATGTGTAATATGCCCATATTAATGTTTCTACCATGTTGTTTTTGAAATTGTAGACCTCATTATACTTCATCTTTGATAGATTTTATACATTGAATTGATCTTCCAATAAAAAGGGCAAAAGAACTCACCGAGGAAGTTTCAGTTACAAAGCATCAAACTCTGATACAACCAGAATGGCAGTCAGAGAGCCCAGACAGCCATTAAGGTTACCAAAGTGAGCAATAATTTGTGGAACCACCCCTTGATTTCCATCCTCTGCAAATGTGTTCTTCCTAACCCCTTGCTACCAAATAAATCAATTGTCTTTCCTTAAATCATTGGCAGAATAACAAGCAAACAAAATGAACCAAACCAAAACATCACCTCCTTGGTGGCGGTAACAATTAAACTGTTCCATTTGTTAAGACAAAAATAAACCAGAAAGCAGAAAGAAATTTGTTTTCATGTGGTCTCTCCATCTGTCCATCACATTTTCAGGACTGTGAAATCACAGGAACGCCTGAAGTAATATCTTTAAATGTTGCACAAACATCCACTTAGCCTTAAGGATGAACTGATTGTCAAGGTCATGTGAAGACATTTCTGTCCATAATGTTTCTATTATATATTTAAAAGGTCAAAGGTGAACCACAGAGTGACATCATGGTGTTCTGCAAAAACGCTTAAATAGTCAGGCACAAATGGAAAGATTGTGACCATATGTGGTCTGATACTGAAGTGGTGATAGGAAACTCGCATGGCCATGTTGAAGCTGTGCTGACTGTATGGATCCTCTGTGCTGCCAGGTTGAAGATATGTGTTATTATCATAGTTTTAGAATTTGTTGCTACTTTGTCTTGGCTGTAACTCTCTCTATCGTCTTGAGGCTATCTACCCAGCTACTGTGTATTTATGAAATATGTAACATAGTGGAGATGTAGTCTATTCACTCAGAGAATCAAGGTTATAACGTAATCAAACATTCTATCATCTGTGCCTCTGGTAGTCCACTATTGGTTTTCTTCAGGAGATTGCCATTGCACAATGTGACTGAGCTCTCTATCTGTCCTTTTTTCACTGGAAAGCATTCATTGTCATCATACAAGTCAATAGAGTCTTATATGAGTCTGGACAAACAGTTCATGGATATAGCATACAACTTGACTGGTTGTTTTCTGCATACAGCTATAAGGCAGTTATTGTACTTTTGACCATCAAGGGCAAAATTAATAGTCAGGTTTAAATGTAATGAGATTTTAATAATGCATAAATAAGTGTCAAATCACCAGAAATACCGTGACATTGACTTGCATATTTATTTATTTCTGCTTGCAAACTCTCATCCCTCCTCCATTCCCATCAACCTGTAACAATGCCCCTTTCTCTTCCTCCCTCATGCTTTTTCCTCCTCTTCCATCCTCTGTTTGTCAGTTAAGCACCGCAGCGAAAGATTCACAGTCTGTCTAGGACTGCCTGCTCAGTAGTGTCAGGGTGTGCTTTGATGTAAGCAGTTCTTTATGGAGGTATTATATTTGATTGATGTGGAAACGTCTGACAGTACACTCTGTTCTCAGATATTTATTTGTGAGTCAATGATGCACACTCAGAAGCTCTGCTGCTGCTGCTAAACAGCCCTCAGCCCTGAGCCAGTGATGACTCCTGCTTTATGCCACAGCCAAAAACTCTTACATCTGCACTTTTTTGCTCCAAACTCTGCTGGCTCGTGCGCTTATCACTCTCTAACTGCTCATCAGTCACGGTCATGAAATTTGGAGAAAATAAACATTCATGACGTGATCACACAACCATCAGCTTTGATCAGCCACCAGTTTATTCTTTCAGAGCTGAGATCAGTGAACCATGCAATGATATGACCTGACCACAACGTCTGACTTCTGATCAGTCAGGATTTTTGTTTCAGACTTGTTTCAAGTTCATAGTCAGACTGATGCAGGATTTTTGAGACCGATACTGATTTGAAAGGGGGAGCTGGAATGAAATTAGACTTTATTATGTAGATTTTGCACCAGTTTTTCATCAATTTGCAAAAGTTTCCTGAGAGTCACTCAAACATAAACTTTATTATATCATGACCACACCAAAAAAATGTGATAAATTGGAACTTTTATGTATTATAATGTGTCATTCCACCCTGAGTAATTGCCCTAGCTACAAAAACCAACACCCTTCCACCAACTTCCATGAAAAACTGGCCTGCAGTTTTTCCATAATCCTGCTGAAAAACGGACACACAAGTAGCAAATAAACCAAACAGGAAACATGACATCATCCACTGATCAAGAAAGAGTAGCACAGGGACAGAATAATCTGGCCTTGGCTCGATTTCCTGCTAAATCTTTATGGTCTTCTGTACACAATGGTTTCCCTGTTGTCTTCAGTTGGACGAGGTACCACCATAATGTGGAGCTTAATGTGTTTTTCTTTTTTGTTTGTTTTTTTTCCAATGGAAGGCTGCTTGGCTCCAACCTTAGTACTTAATCTCTCCCCACAAACAAAACCAAAATTTCCTCCCCAAATAATTATTTTCCTGTACGCTCCCAGTGCCATGCTCCTCTACCCCAGACAGGAACTGAGCAGCCAACCAGTGGTGACATACTGAAGGCCACAAGTTAAAGCATGGGTGAGAGGGACACCATGCTCCAGAGGTTTAACCTCCCAAGACGTTTTATTCATAAACCGTCTGATGTTAACATGTGCATATTATTTCCATGACATATATGGTTGTGTCACTCAGTGACAACAGTTCTGAATACATTCATTATAATAGATTCATTAGGTTAAGCTCTCTTGGCTGGTCTAGGAAAAAAAATATCTATTTTCATTCATTTGTTCATTATGGTTAACCACCGGCTGGAAACAGTCCCAGCTGACATTGGGCAAGAGGCAGAGTACACCCTGGACACATCGCCAGACTATCACAGGGCAGACAAATCAAAACAGAGAACCACTTGAACTGTCATTCACTCCTAAGGAGCAATTTTAGAGTCACCAATTAAACCTAAGCTGCACCACTTTGAACTGTGGGAGGAAGCCAGAGGACCTGCAGACAACCCACGCTGACACAGGGGGAAATGCAAACTCCACGAAGAAGAGCTGCAAACAGGATTCAGACCTACAGCCCTCTTGCTGTGAAAGCTATATTCTATATTTTAGGCATATTTTATCTCTATGTCATCTATCAAACTCCTCGTGTTAATAAAAAAAAACAACACAAATTTGGTTAAACAAGACCTCCAACCAAAATGTCACTGCCAGATGTAAATTCCAGAAGTGAAGTACTTAGAACATGACCATTGGAAATTACATAGTCATGTATAAATGTTATGTATAGAAGTTCAGCAACGTTTAAATCATATGGTTTACTTTTGTTTTAACATGGGACATGAACCCTGTGAAAGTCCTGTTTTACCCACCCATTAAACTTTTTAATAAACTTATTTGAGGAGGTCAAGTGAATATAACCCAGCTAATCAATACAGCTGTAAGATCGACAAACTGACAAGTTCCCCGCCATGCTCTGTGCAGTTTAAAGGCCACGCCACTGGGTTGTTACCCCGGGTTCTATTTCCATGCATCTACAGGCTCCTTATGTAAACACTAGCAGTTCCCCGGGGCTCCTCAGTTCATCTGAGATGCAGGGCAGGAATGATCTGACCTTGGTCGACCTACCCGCAATTACATGCACACACTCACAAACACTCGCACATAATGGATGCACATGCATACTTACACAGTGACAAATCCAGGCACTCGGCCTCTCCATCTTTCCCTCTCATCAACATTCTCCCAAACACTCACACACACAAACACACGACATACACAATTGCCCACCCTCGTCCGTCTGAATTAGGACTAATAAGCAGGTGAATTGTCTGTGGAGGTTGAGCCATTTGCAGTGACCTTGGCTAACAGTGGTTTGCACTCTCAGGCAGTGTGAATAAGTGGACTGCGTGGGTATGTTTTTTTTGTGCACAAATCAATGCAAAAAAAAACATGAAAACTGAGTGCACGCTACAGTTCTCCTTACACAATAGGTGATATGATTAGGTTTTGAATTGACTTCCTGCACAAATTTTCATCTTAATGAGGTATTTTCCAAACTGCCTCTAACCACCTTATTGCTTCAAGCTAATACCACCCATGTGTTTTGTGACAACATGTTGACATAGACATATTTGCTAATTAATACATTAATTAGCCGCACTAATGAACTCATTTGCATCACTGGGTGTTAAAGACAGCGTGCTTACAGCAGAACAGGCTGCTCAAGTGTTGACTGCAGTGATAAGCAGGAGGAAATATCAGCAGATGTAGGCTAAAGCTATGAAGATAGGCCACAGTTGTAGTGCTTTTTATAATAAAAGACTTATAATACCCATCTCCATTTCTGTTGCTGAATAATAAGAGTCTTCATAGAAATACTCTCCAGTGCACTTACTCATGAGTGTACTGAGAACCAGACAGTGGTGACTATAAACACAAATGGACCTACTGCACATTATGCCATTGAGATATAATCTATCATTGAAATGAATGTAAATGTATATTTTTCACCATTTATTTGAATGTTGTTTGAAATGAAAATTGTTAACTCGTTTTTTTTATGCAATGCAACATGAAATTCATACAAGATCAGTTTCTTCTATGCATCCATTTGTGTGTTTTCATCCCTCTATTCATCAGTCCATTCATTTATCCATCCTTCTATGTCATCCATCTATCGTATAGCCACCCATACATTCAGCTATTTAACCATCTGTGTATTTGTGCAAAGATACTTCGGTTTTCACATTTAAGGTATCCATTTTTCGTTGACATTCTAATTCTCCTTTGCACAAAGTGTTGCCACTTGACAAAATACCTATCTTATTTATATCATTTCATTGAAACAAAAATTGTATCGTCAAAACAGGTCATAATTTACCAGCTACTGAGGTGATTTCAATGACCTGATGTAGGTGTATTTCTGCTTGGTTGAATCAGCTTGAGACCCATCAACAGGTACAAATAAATTTAGCATTCATTTGGAGTCTTGTTTCTGTCCACTTGGAAAATAATCCAAAAGTCCAGTAATCACTGCTCTTTTAGCTTTGTTTTGTTCTGCGCCAACTCCTGAGGGAAATATCTGTCTCTTTAGCTGCTAATGGATCCTCAATTAGTCAAAAACTTTGCCTGTCTAGTTTTGGGCAGGTTTTAAGTCCTTTTTAAACATTTCTAACAGTTGCCTGAAAAGAAGGTTGATGAGTGGCCAAAATGTAAAGGCTAGAAATCCAAAATAATTAACTGAAAGATGATGAAAAGCGGGCCCCATGGTGGCGCATTGGTTAGCACTCATGCCTTACAGCAAGAGTGCTTGGTGCCGAGGGTCGCGAGTTCGAATCCCGGGCAGCCGGGCACT
>JAOWBC010000711.1:13761354-13772524 GCA_028566105.1 Hypoplectrus providencianus
TAATAGATGTGCCTGCATTGAGGAGTTTACCTTTTGAATAGAAATAACACTCAGAACATGTTTTGGTCAACAGTCTCTGATTTCTAAACTTCTAGTACCATAACTCAATGAAATATGAATGAGAGTTCAAGAATCTGACTCAAATTTTCATTTCACTGTGTGGAGCTAAGGAGTTCAATAATCTTTGATAAATATTTCAAAATTCTAGAGGTCTAATTTTCATTTCTCTTGAAACCTTTTTCACAGATTTTCAACAGTTCAAGTTGGTCCCTCCTCAGGAATTTTAATTAATCATGATCAGCTCCCCATCTGAGTCTCAGTGAGTAAGAGTTAGAGTCTGAGCTGTAGTGGAGCATGGAATACAATTAAGCTTTCACTTTCCAATAATAAATATGGGTAACGGTATCTTCACCAGGGAGTAAAAAGGTGTAGGAAGGAAATAAGTGGGTCAACTTGGCTGCAGATATCACCAGAATGGATTTCTGGGAGCTCATGAAGTTTATTTCATTAAAAAAAAGAAAAGAAAAGAAAAACAATAACAGCATTTCTTCTGCTTGAACAATTCTTCCATTAAAATTGAGACCCCTAATGTTTTTGCTGGACCATTTGCACTATGTTAAACTGAGAGAATCAATGTTTGTCTCCAGTTTAAAGATTTCTAAAAGTGAAGCTGCCATCTCTCATCTTGTGTCACTGTGAACTGGGGGAATGCACAATCATTCACTTTGCCATGACTTTTGGCATGCAACTCTACTCATGTTTCGCTTTGTTTCATCTTAAGAATGATGAAATCACACAAAACAAATGAAGTGGATGTGTTGCTTCATCTCAGCATTTTGTGTGTGTGTTTTTCCCCACTTCAAACATTAAAAAACTATCGTATGTCTTGAGAGAAATATTGATTCCTACGTCATTATGCCACCTGGGAATGCAAGGTCACGCTACTACAAGGATGCACATCAAATGGAAAGGATAGCCCTCGGCTAGTTGTGCTCCTGCTTCTTTCCATTAAACTTTTAACTAAATGCTGCAGGCTATGTTTGTAGCATTCTGGATACATCAGGGTTTATGCAAGGTAAAGGGCCCCCTTGAGTAAATGTCTTTACTGTGCTTCAAAATAATGAGTGTTTTCTTAGTCTTGTGATTCCCTGAAAATAAATATATGTTACTGATCATGCAGTCATGTCATTTTGCTGCTGTGTCTGTCTTTTCCCTGCTCTCTGTCTTCCTGCCACAGATGTCTAACTCAATGAGTCTCGTTCATCCACTCAAATCTCTCCACTCTGACTTTGTCCACAGGCGTTAGGATTTTTTTCTGTCAACCTCAGATGGACTCTAAATACGATGACATGGTAGCTACTTTGTTCTGAATCCCAGTTCTCTCCCCCTCGATCCCTCCTTTTATCCACCTTCCCTCTGTGCGCCATGTGCTCCTCTAGATTAGAGTTGGCATTTGGCTTCCGAGTATCCCAGGTGTTGTAAGCACAAGTGCATGTCTCCAATTGTCCTTTGTCTTTTGACAGAGCGGAGCACTGAGATGTTCCCGAGTCGAGGCCAACATAAGGTTAACAGAAGACTTCAGACTTCAGCCGAACCACCGAGGAACTCTAAGCTAGCTTGGCTCGACACGCTAGCACTCACATTTTTGCAAAACTAAATCTCTAAACCCCAGGTTTTGTCTTGCTTAGCGGAGCCAGACAAGGAGTTTTTCGAAGCTTTGCCTTTTCTTTTTTAGTTGAACATCGAGGGAAATGTGCTTTAATAGCCTGCAGCCTCTTTAGGTGTCTTTCCGCGCTCAGGTTTTTGATTGGCAGCCCAGGGGCTCAGGCAGTATTACCATAGTTATCTCACTACACCACATGCCTAACAGCACTCACAGCCACCAGAGCTGTCTGTCACGCCTCTTAACTTGCAACCTATGGAGTTCACTCATAAAAGGGATAAACATGCAAACAGGGGTTGTATTGGCTCTACAAAAGTCCCAAACTTTTAAGCAGCAAGCTGATCTCTGTAAAAGCTGGAGCTCAGACAGTAGCTTTTTAAACTAACAGTGATGATTTATACAAGGAACTCTTACCGTTTCATTTTTGACACGAAATCATATCACTCTCATTATGATTCACTCAAGAATATTTACATTTCTTTTTTCTGTCTGCTTTTTTCATATTGAAATCTTGCGAGTAAAAAAAAAGTAAGCTGTGTTTAAGATTTAGAGCATGCAGTTGAAGTAATTTACTACTACAGCCACTATTGTAGGGATGAGAAATATGCTGTGTGCACCACTCTGTCACTGCCTCTTTGATTGAATTGACCGCTCACCTAAATACAGTAACTCAGAAGTGGAGGATGTTTGTCTTGCTGTCGTATTCCTGCTTCAAGTTCAAATATACATATTAACAATTTCAAGTACAAAGCGCCTTTCAAACCTTCATATTAATTTTACCACTGCTATCATGTTCCTCACCATGGATCATATTTGGGTCCGGACATTCGCTGTTGTTTTGCTTTCACTGCAAATAAGACTATCACCATCAATCCTTTTCTTTATGTTAATATTATAACTGATACTACTGCTATTTGATTTTATCTACCAGCACCAACAACTGCCATCATTAGTCACGGACTTCATTGTAGGGTTGGTGCTATTATTATTGTCATTATTCATCCCTCTGTCTCTTTCTCCCCCTCTCAAGACCTCCTCTCTGCCTTCCCACACTCTATCTACCCTAGTCTAATATGTTCATCTGTTCCGTACAAATGATCTATTGCACGGCTGTCTGTCCTGGGAGGGGGATCCCTCCTCTGTAGCTTCTATCTTTCTTTCCTTTTTCCTCCTTAATGATGTATTGTTTTTCCTTGTCGCGAGGGTAAAAAGACTGATGCACATGTACCCTGCACAATCTATAAAGACTTTTGTGGCAAATCTGTGATTCGGGATTCTGGGCTATAGAAAAAAAAAACAATGGATGTGAAATATTTAATTTTCATTACTGTACAGGAAAACAGAAAACAACACAAATCACAAAGATCTATAATTACACTCAGAGATTGCAGACCTCTGCCATGCCAGTGGTTCATCACCTGCCCCTCAGGTGGTCCCATCTCTCCACTTTCGGAAGACCTTTTTCCAACTTTATGGAGCTTTCTGCTGTAACACGCAAACAAGATGGAAACTGCAAAAAAGATGTGTTTTATTTCATTAGTCAGAAATTGAAATAACACGTTGTAAGCCTTCGCCAGTATTCACGTGACATGAAGAGCAAAGAAAATTAATCAAGTGAGCCATGAAGAATGTATTTACACAGACTGTCCAAGTCACGTTTGAGGGGGCATTCACATAATAAATTTTCCCAACTGGGAGTTTTTTTTTTTTTTTGACAGCACATGCATACAGCATCAAGTCCCTATCTGCTCATGGTCATGTAAAATAAAAACAAATACATTGGGTATCTGCTCCCTGATTTGAAGTTTTATGAAAATCTGGCCAGGAGTTTTTCTGTAATCCTGTTGGCAAACAATCAACCCTAAATATGAATTGTGTGTTATTAATTAAAGGAGCTGGATGAATGTTTTTTAAAACAAGTTAACTTGAGTTTAGTGAGTATGTATTGTATAATACTTTATAAAAAATGCCTGATGATAATCCAAGTATCTCTCTCTCGTCTCTCCATCTCCTCCAGACTCTCATGGGATGGATCTGTTTGCGGTTGCAGTCCATGAGTTTGGTCATGCCATCGGCCTGGTCCACACCTCAGCCATAGAGTCCATCATGAGACCGTACTACCAGGGTCCTGTAGGGGACCCTCTGAAATACGACCTACCCTATGAAGACAAGGTCCGCGTCTGGCAGCTCTACGGTATGAAGAAACATCCATTTCTCTCTCTCTCTCTCTGTGTGTGTGTGTGTGTGTGTGTGTGTGTGGGACTGAGAGAGGAAGAGCAATTGCTCTGTGGAGCAAGGGTATTGATTAATGAAAACACGGATTGAGTTAATTGGGCCTCTTTATGGCATATGACCTTATCACACCATTGACTGATATAGAGAGTAGCAGTGTGCGGGGGAGAGACTAATGATCATGAAGATGAGAATGAAGTGCAGGAAGGAATGCTGGAGGCCAGGGCTGTGAAGGAGGGAGATGAATTAAAATTTTTAAAAAAAGAGCACAGGCACTGAGACAAAGCATTTCCTGCTGTATGTTTCATGTTTACCATGATGCAATACATGGATATTAATGCAAAGACTAGGGAACTGAGCCAACAAATAAAAATCATGAAAACCTCCATCAGTTATTTTTTTTAATTAATTGTATTTGTTTGGTCACAGATCACAGTGTAAAATACAATGCTTTGTCTTTTGAGTGTTAATTAGATTATTTTTCCACATATCCTCCTCAGGCGTCAGAGACTCTGTGTCCCACACCAATCGACCAGGCAACCCCTCTCAGACGGCTGAACCTCCTGTCCTACTGGACCTTCCTGAAAACAGATCCACTCTCATGTAAGTACAGGATTAGGTGGAGTGCAACTCAAAGAACTCAAGAGATCATAAAGATAATAGTAACGGTCAGAATGATCAGAAATATCTAAAGGAGCATAATTATGTTTTGTGGATATGTGCAGGTTGCATATTGTAAAAAGTTATATCCATCTTTTTTATTATAAAGCAGGTCTAGGTGGCTTTATAAATACTGTGAAAGTGTAAAGAGGCTTTCAGCTGTCTGTAGTCCTTTGACATCACAAATATATATAAAAGGTAGATAGCATAGTTACAGTGCCATACATAGTAAAAAGCTGACCAATCAGAGCTCGCCGGGCATTCTTGGGGGGTAAATACAGGCATATTAAGATATACAGTGTGAAAACAAAATGTTTTTATAAGAAATTAAGCATGCAAACATGCAAACCCAAAATATATGAAACCTGAAAATTAGCATATTATGTCCCCTTTAGAACATGGTCCAGTTGACAACTTGACTTGACTTGAATGTGATTCCATCAAATGGATGATGTGGAGTCTTTGGGATAAGCATTTCATCAAAATCTGTTTATTGTCCTCAAGATATCTCATGGTGGATCAAAGGCTTGAACAGACCAACAGACACTCCCACAATGCACTGCAGTGCAGCAGTCTACACAGCACATGAGCCATAAGTGAATGTTTAGTGATTGTCTGGATTTACCTCAAGAGTCTCATGTCTGTTATTTCAAATGATTCCTCACATCGGGGGTGAGGCCGTCATGCTGCAGTATCTCCACTCCCCACCAGGAAATCTCTTATTACTGTTATCTTTATATTGTTGCCTCTGTGGCTTTTTGTATTTCTGAAGTGTTATAATGCACATAAACTAGCAGGGCAAAAACACAATATCCAGCACAGTATGTTTTTGAACATTTATGTGCTGAACAACAACATCCTTGTGTTTTTGTCAATAGCATAGCACTAACTGTACAGGTTGTGATATGTTAATTATGATCCAGGCGGGCTGCTTTGCAAGTAAGTTACCTGCTTCTTCAATCAATAGGGTCAAGAGAGGTCAGTTTGCTTTAGCGGCTGATCAAACTGAACCAAACTAACAACAACACCCAGTGTTTGCTGACTTCCATGCATATGCATACAAAGACTGCAGCATATAAAACCCTTTTTCCCTGACTAGCTCCGGCCTTCCACTGCCTTCATTTCTCATTTTCACCACCACCGTCTGGTCATGTTGCGAGGAAAAGCTGGATTATGTTTGACAAGGGTCACAAAAGCTGACCACTAGGCAGCGGTGTCGTGTTAATGGAGCTCTGAATGGAGACCTTTGTTGATAATGTGAAGGCTTGCGGCCTCCCACTCACAGTGGCAGCCCTGTGGTGCTAATGCCTCCATCATTGACAGGCCGGCCACGTCAGTGCTTTAAATCACTTATTAGCCCAGAGGATAAATGCACTGGGCGACCTCCCTGTGTCAGCGTGATAGCATTTCACCTAATGTTTAGCCTATTTAATTGAAGGAAACGCATGCACATGCATGCGCACATTAAGGCTCTCTCAGAAGGTGGGTGCATTTACTGCTGTTTTTCTTTTTTTGTATGCAAATAGCCTTTTTATGTAAACTGCCTACTTTGAAATAAAAGCTTAGTGTGTGCTTTATGTACTAACAGGTGGGTATTTTTATAGCTTCAAACAAAGCTTTGAATAAGAATTTGTATGTAATTTATTTCTCAGGGTTTTTTTTTTTGGTACAATAAAAGTTTTTTTTTTCCTCCTTCCTCCAACTTTGCTCTCTCAGGCTGGCACGAGATGCCCCAGACAGATGCACCAGTCACTTTGATGCCGTGGCCCAAATAAGAGGAGAGGCCTTCTTCTTTAAAGGTATTCCAGCTCAAAAGAAGAAAAGCGGACGAGAGAGAGAGTGACGCACAAACAGATAAATAGTGACAGACAGCATGAGAGAAGGGTAGAAAAAGAAGTGAAGAGATAAAGTGGAAGAGGAAGGGACAGGGGCTGGGCAGAGTGGTGGCTCCAGCGATCAATAAAAAACCAAGCCATGTGTGGCTCCCTGGGCTCGTATCACAGGCTTGCACACCGTCACATATTCTGCAGTCTAAACAAAATGCTCCTTTAGGGCCCAAGCTGTTCTTGCTCTACACTTGTTATCTGCAGAGCTTGGAATGGATCGTTTTTGCTTATTGGCCAGTGTGATAAGAGTTTTAATTAGCCAAAGCATGTTTAATGTAGTCTTATTGAGAGTATTTTTTAAAAACATAACAGTACATGATTTATATTGGCTAGTGTTTCCCTTCTTGCTAATCGGAAACAGCTCTCCTAAGCACAGGCCCGTCTGTTGTATTTCCTCTTATTTACACATAGATAAAGTAGCAAACAAATAAAATTATTGAATTATATTCGTTAATATTCTAAAACTAACATGGCAACGTTTTCTTGCAACAGACATCCTCAGGATATTGTACGTCTTCCAGGTCTAACCTGCTCCTCTGTCGTAGGGAAGTTCTTCTGGAGACTCACTCGAGAGAGGCACCTGGTGTCTCTGCGTCCAGCTCAGATCCACCGCTTCTGGAGGGGCCTCCCTCCTAATCTGGACAGTGTGGATGCTGTGTACGAGAGACCTGGAGACCACAAAATAGTCTTTTTCAAAGGTGATTATCTCGGATTTCTATTTTTTTTTTTTTCAAGTATTTTTCTATGTTGTTTGTAGTCTTTGTAAAATGTGGACGTCGTCTCTGTGATGTCACTCAGGTATGTGATGGTCATTTTTTAATTTTTTTTTTTTTGTTTTTTTTTTGTAATTTTTAACCACTTCTCTTCTCCAACAGATGGAATGTAGTTTTAAATAAAAAGAGTGACTTTTTGCTTTTTGCTGCCATTTTTGATTACAATACAAAATTTAGTCAAAATGATTATTCAAATCACAATCCAAACAAAGATTCGGGTAGAGTATAACAGCCAAGAGAATGGACAGGTGCTGCAGCTCTGCCACACATCTTATTCAACTGATGCCTTAGAATGACGACTCTCAGGCAAGGAAGTCGGCTACCGGCTAGTCCAAAAATGGGCATTTAATAGTGGAGCTGAGGCTGGCCAAATGAAGCCTGGTTGCGAAACATGCGACCTGTGATGGCAGCTACCTGTCATTCAGGGCGACCATGCGTTTAATAACCAGAACTTTAAGCCTCAATTTTATTTCAAAGGGATGAGCTACTTAAAAAATGTACAATTGCTATGTGCAGGCAAATTAGCTACCTTTCTGCTATTTATTTGGCCCAAGCTCTATCGCTGCATCACGAGCTTAGCCCTGCCAACAACAACTGTTTAAACTGATTGTTTAAGAGAAATACAAACAAGCAGGAGCAGTTTTTCTCTTTTCCCAGAATGATAATGTGTGTAGCCAGGCTATTTCTTGCTTTAATTGTGACCTCTGTGCTCCCACTCTTCAGGACTAAAGTACTGGGTATTTAAAGACAATAACGTAGAAGAGGGCTACCCTCGTCCAATCAGTGACTTTGGCCTGCCCTTGGAAGGAGTGGATGCAGCGTTTGTTTGGCTGCACAACGACAAAACCTACTTCTTCAAGGACAACCACTACTGGCGCTACGATGACCACCTGAGGCGAATGGACCTGGGCTACCCTAAAGACAGCTCACTTTGGAAGGGGCTGCCGCCACAGCTGGACGACGCCATGAGGTGGTCTGATGGTGAGTAGCTGTAAAAAGTAACTTCGAACATGAGTTTAAAAAAGCATTTTTATGCTCCCTGACTACATGGTTAATTTCAAGCACTTAAATACAACCACAAACATAAATGTCTCCATAAGTGGAAAACCACTCATACAGAGAACAAATTTTATGTGGCTCCAAAAGGAACTGTAAAAATTTAGGGAAACATTTACTCACTTTGGAAACATTGACTTGGATTTGGCGACACAGATTTTATATGAAAAATAAGCTCTTCAAAACTGTAGGTGTGGAATTTGGCAGAAGTAGTATTAAGGCCCGCAGCAGCAGCAGGCAGCTCCACTTCTGAAGGCTACAAACTCAGCTTCACTTATCTGAGCATATCTATTTATATTCACATCCATATTAATACCCAAAGCAGAACTCTGATCATCATTCGAACTATTCTCAACAAAGAAAAAGTATGGTGCCAGGCAATTAAAAACTCTATACACTGACCACACACACACACACACACACAAATCTCATATTGGATACAGCCCCTTGGCAAATATGATGTGTACATACGGAGTAACAAATAACTGTTGAGCCATAAAAAGTGAGCTGTGGTTGCAGAAAATATGCAGCCGTATTTTTGCCTTTAGGGACCAAGTTTCCAGACAACAAACTTTTTAGATTACATACACTGAGTCAGTCCACCAGAACAAGGTTGTAAAACTGGCATCTCGGCTTGCCAACAACAGCCTTGACCTTTACACTGCAAACACAGTGGAGAGCCGTGTAGGGTGTTATGAATCCACAAACCAGTCTCCCATTATTAATCCGTGCTGCCACTGTGAGCTCAGTGGGGTCAGTCAGATTCATGGGAAGCACGCTGGTTGAAAAAAAAAATGGTTGACAGGATTAATAATCTGAGAGAGAACAGAGAATGTTCATCCTGTATCAACATCAGGGCGATCAATGTCCAGCAGGCCTTTCTGATCCTGGCCTGAATGACACCGTAGCCAAAATAAAGCCCCTGAAAGATGCTGCCAATTTTGCCCTTTTTGAGCTCTTTGCATTTGACAGACTGCCCTCAGGCATACAAGTCCAGTGCATCACTACCTGCTTCAACATCAGTTACCCCCTCAGCCATGCAAATATGCAAGATTTATATTTTTAGTTTTGTAAAAGGGTATAATCTGCATTTTATGTTTGTGTTTGTTTTTTTCTTCTTGGCAGGTCTGTAATACGTCCGCCCCTCTTTTTGCACTTCTTATGTCAGTCTTGAATTGTGTAACGATCCCATGAGTAATTTTACTTGCACACTCGATGTAGCATGAATAATTATTTACTCATGCATAGAAATGTATCAACCAGCTGTCTGAATCAATAGTTGTATATTAACAATGGATTAACCTGTAAAGTGAAAGGTGTCACTCCGAATTCCGCACCTCCAGTAGAGCTCTATGAAGCATTTAAGCTTCTATCGGGTCATTGTTTCAGTTTAACCGGCTCACAACTTCCCCGTTTGATTGACACTCACAGCTCTCATCGACCACGACAGTCGCTGCCCAGCTCCAGATGGCAGACCGACGCAGTTAACGATAAGCTGGTGGCGAGCATAGTGGAGCATTTAGCTGCTAAAGATGCAGCTATTCCTCTCAGGAGTTTGTGGAGTGTAAGACTGTGCTCAAGAAATCGATAAGGCAATATATGGTGATGTACTGACGCATGCTTCTGTATCGATACATCAGCAAACGCTGTGGCAGCAGTTTTGAGGGAGAAATATCACCTATGGTGCAGTGCATGATAAAACCAATAGGTGGCAGCAAAGGCCAATCCACATTAGCCAACAGAAAAGCTCAAATTAAGTTTTAAACTGTAGGAATTTTAGATGTGCATTTATTATTAACTCTCTAGCATTTGCCGTTACTTTTAATATTTAATTTAAGGTGTTTTAAGATCACAGCTAAACAGAATATTAGATTAAAGGATCTAATAGTAAATTATCTATCGGGCATGGTCATTATTCACAATCAGCTTGCATTGAAATTTCATATCATCTCTGTTTTGGGATCATAATTAAGAATCAATCAGCCATTATATAATAGAGGAACCGTGCCTCCAGTTTTGTTTTAAATGACTTGTAGATACAACAGCAGAAAAAAATTGATACATTTTGAAAATCAGTTACCGGTCTGACAGCAATTAAGCCTCTAGGAGCAACGGCCAATATTTTCCAAGTGTAGACAGCAGATAATAACAGATATCAGGGCCAAGACTCCCTCCTCTCTGTCTGTCAGATTAGCAGCTTGAGATGCAAGAATAAAGTTGAAGTTGTGAAACAACAGATACGACTGTTGTGTTTCACAAGTAGCTAGTTAATGATGGATAAAAGAATGCAAGTACGTTACACAAATGAAATAAAGTGAAATAGAAGCTTAATTGTTCCCAGATGATAGCTGGCTTGTTCCAAGGTTGCATGTTTGCCAGTGTATTCTTTCTTTCTGCGCTACATGGACTGTTTTGCTGTAAACAACAGATCCGGCTTACACATGATAGGTCAATACTACCCGGCAACATACTCTACAATAGTAAACCAATATGCTTCCTTTATCCGGTTGCCTATAGATTTTGCATTCATATGCAGATATGTGCTTGAACCTCATGATCTGGCATCATTTGTGAATGTGCTGCTTGTGACTGAAATGCACATGAGAAGAAGCCGAGATGGAAATGCAAAAGCATTTTTCTTCTTCACAATCGCTACAGATAACACTGCATTCACAGAAATCATTCACAAAAGTGACTATTTCAGTCAGAGTATCTCTAAGCATGAGGCAGTATGTCCCATCACTGTTTTAGTAGTTTGGTTGAGCACTTTTCACTTCTCTGTGCTGCGGCTTTAATAGGCTGCCCTCGGCTTTGACAGGCCGTCCTTTGCAGCTACTTTGGGAATAACAGGTGTTTTATCAGGCTCTTAAGTTGTCTCTGCTTATCTCCTCTCTCAGCCT
>JAOWBC010000711.1:13792719-13810339 GCA_028566105.1 Hypoplectrus providencianus
ATTTCTTCAGGAGCTGAAGCATGAGAACATTGTTGCGTTACTGGACTTTCAGGTATGTAATACTACACACACACACACAGTATTTAGACTATGTAAGGAACGGGCTGCTTGAACTGGCAATGTCAAGGCCTCTGTTTACATACAAAGCTGTCACACCTTTTATTGGCCCAGTGTCCACATGGGTTCATGCTCACTGAAATGGTGCAGAGGGTTTTGGGATGTGTGTGTTCCACATGACCCACTTCTGTTTCATGCAGCTCGAACAATTTTATTTTCCATTCTTGTAAAGTGAGGCTTTGCTAAATGTGTTTGTTCTGAAACAGTGTTTATCTTGTTCAGGCATGTCTGCTTGTGCTCTTCCATGTAAAGCATTTCCTTGTAAGCTTTCAGTAAATACTTGTGCCTTTGTGTTGTGTTGAGCTCAGTCATCTCTTGAGTTTGCATTCTGTCTGGTGTACATGGCCTCTTCCTTCTAGTCTATGCGACTGAGGCTACAAGAGACAACCTGTTCACATGAACATGATATCCACATAGAAATACTAATATAGATTAGGGTGGCAAAGAGCCTCAGGCTGTCCAATGGAAGTTAAGCTCAGATATTTAGGAAAATGTGCACGGTTTTAATTAAAACAAGAGCAACAGATGTACTCTTTCATCATGCATAAATGCCATTAGCCTGCACTTTGTTCAACAGGAATTTCGTAAAATTACAATCCTCTGCATGGATGGTGCATTTTCCCATCACATGTGCAGCCCACATTGCTGCCAACACTACTGCACTGTCTGAGCCAAAGGTCTACACTCTTTCAGGAAAGTTTTGATTATATTACTGGAGTAAATTTACCTGATGTGATGCTGGTTTAGTTAACCAGCAGATAGCAGATTAAAGCTATGAATGTATCTATACTCATTATTCTTTTTTTGTAAAAGATTTGTTTGAAAAATTAGTTTTGAACTTTAAACTAGCTTTACCTGTTACTGAACCTCATTGCAACTGTAAGTAATTCATCACATCTTACACTGTTAATCATTCATGGATTTGTCTGGTAAATGAATGTATTATGTCTGCTTATAGTTAAGCAAAACACTTACTTTCTATCTGCATATGACACAGAAAGTTCAGCCTGAGCAAACATCCCCTCTATTTCCATTTTATTTCCTGTTCTTTCCCATTAAATTCCAAGTTATTTTCCACTTTGAATATTCCAGGAATTTTTGCAGCCATGGTATTAACCTCTTAGCTTAAAGCTACACTAGACAGATGTTGCCTTGTGATTGCAGTGATGTTCTTGTTTGCAGCCTAGTAACCAGGCTGAAGCGCACTGTGGCAACACCTGCTTGACAATTTAGACAGCATGACCCCACACAAACACTCACGTTAACTTACTAGGTGCTTGGCTTGTCTTTTAATCTCTTGTCTGTTTATTTGCTAACACTGCCATCTGGTTAAAGTGTCTCATATGCAAATAATAATAATAAAACATCTGACAAGACAACAGTATTGCACATTGGTGTGTGTTGTGGAGCATGTTGTAGGAATGTTGACATACATCCTGTTGCGTTACTGTGTTTGTGTTGTAAACTGAGAGGAGAAATTGGTCTCACTGTGCTCCTATTTTTGATATACTGCTTAAATATGTTAGATTTTTTTCTTTTGTAGGCTTCCTTCCTTGACATGGGGACTTGTTTTATTGATTTTAAATTGACCCTTCCTCCCTACCCTTATCATTTCTGTCACAGGCCTTAGTCATCATAAAAAAAGATTACAAAATAGTCGTGACCAGTGAAGCATGTATTCATATGCTGAGCACTGCTATCACTGCTCAAACATCCCAGCACAGTCGCTTTACTGCATGGATGGCACACATGAATTTTGCTATTCTTCCTCAGTAGTTTCAGAAATATAATTTCCAACCATTAATACTGACACTGCCCGTGCAGAACTCAAAAATATTCTCCACTTTTGTCAGTACACTGACTCACAGTGGCAGTCTCTCTGTGCACTGAGGATAGTCTGAGCTGGGCTCTAACATTACAGGTGGTGTTGCACAGCAGTGTAGATGTTCTCAGTAGGGGATATTACCATCCAGCTATCTAATTAGGTCAGGAAGAACCTGAAACCAAACCAAACACTAGACACCAGAGAAATGCATTTACTTTGCTATTCTCATTATATCTCATTGTCTTATCCAAAGTGACTTCAAAATAAGTTTATCAGTCGAATTATCACAGTGGTCTAGATTATCCTGAGATATAAGCAATCATTACTGTGAGAGTCACAGCACCAACATGTTTGACCCTATTTTTTTTAACAGGTTTTGAGGAAAAAGTACCTAAAACTTCTCTTGTTCCAGAGTTGGCTACTTTTATGTTGTATCATTATAAATTGTAAGATACATTTGATATTTTATTGACCAAATGATTAATAAAGTAATTATCACGTTATGCAATGCAATACAGATAGTACCTGCATCATACTCAAGTTGAATGCCTCACATTATGAAACAGCGATGAGATCATCTACAAGCCAATATTCAACACATCCTGTCATTACGACCCAACATCTGCACTTTGTTATTACATACAGATGCACCATTCAGCTTGAGTGAAGAGAAAATCTTTAAGTCCCTACTGATGGTTGCTTGCCTCTTGACCTATTGTTATAAAGCTCATATTTGTACAAGATATCCTGCGTAGGCCCAGCGATGACCAATCCGTGGTTTTCATGCTGTTGTGTTGAGGACACTCCAGCCTGTGTAACAGGAAATACTTTTCACATAAAAGGGATAAACCTTCAACATAATGCCATAGTTTTTATCTAACAAAAGTTTGGTCCAGCAGTACTACACTTTTGTTAAGGAGATAGCCTGTAGAAACTAGATGGTTGTCTTCCTGACTCACACTGACTGGCTGGCTGACTGGCTGGCTGGTAGGTTGCCATCCAGCTTCAATAAAGCCAAAGACAACCAATTTCAAAAGGCCTGACTCAGCTGAACTATAGAAAACAGTCTGGCCTCTGACTGGTGGATTCAACAAGATACCGAGACGAGGTCAGAGTGAAAGACTGCAGTCATCTGTTGCCATGTGATAAGAGTGCTTTTTCAAGCAGGCAGCTCCATGTTTTCTTTTTAAGTACTTGTGCCTGAGACAGGTTGTTTGAGGGAGATAATGGTCAAGGAAAAAAGATACAATGTTCAAAACATTGTTGAAATTTTGAATATATGCAATGTAATTCAACTTTTTAGTAAATTAAACTTTTGTTCTTTGTTGTTGTTATCAGTGGTGTTGCTGGGAGCTTATGAGTTAAACATTTTCGACTGTGCTTGTCTCTGTTTCTCACTGTGGCTCGTGATTTTCCCATTGTTCTATAATGCTGTTGACAGCAAAGCTGAGCATTTAATTCACTAATTGTTTTTGGCTCAGTATTAATGGAGCAGAGTGTTTTTAATTCCTCAAACACACCGGGCATGCTTTTACCTTTGGATTTGCTGTTATTCAAAGGTATGGGAGATCCCACAGAAAAGTTGTTCATTTATTTGTGTTTTTTCCCATATTTTCCTTTTTCCTATGTTTATTCCTTCTTTTAGGCACTTGTATGTATTTTCCAATCTGATTCAACACTAAAACTTTCTTGAACATGATGACTGAGCACAAGTGCCACCTGTTCCTTCCTTTGTCTGTCACTGACATGTGTTTGTTTACCCCCACTCTTATCTCTTCTCTCTTTAGGAAACTGCCAGCTCAGTGTACCTGGTAATGGAGGTAAGCTCACTGTGATGTTTGGCTTTGTTTGCCCAGAGCTGTATTGTCTCAGCCTTTGCAGGCAGCTCTGACAGGGCCTGGGCTATAATTAGCTGTGTCCTCAGGCATCAGGGGGGGGGAAATGGATGCCAGTCAACATCCAAATGCTGCTAGGTTGTTTTCTGTGGTTTATTACTGTTTCCCTGATAAAAAGCCAGAGAAAGAAGTTCATGAAACTTTTAACTAGTACTTTCTTTTTGAATACTAAGGCATTTTTGTTTTTTGGTCTCCACCAGGGAACCAGCAAACAACACAGAACTTGGATATGATCAGTAATATTTAACATGAGTGTTCAGAGCTTTAAGGCTTCACACAACATGATCATTCATGCAAGGCATGGTGGTTATAGCCTGCCACGCCATTTTTCCTTCTTCTGGCAACATAATTGTCCTATCCATTACAATATGTTTAAGTGCATGTAACACACCATTTGTATTGAATTTTTACCCACATGGTAGTTCTGTTAATGTGTATTGTCAAGTTACCTGTGATATTGTGCTCACATATTTACCAACCAAGCAGAAAAAATTGCTTCAATGTGGGGCTGAGCAATTTATCTATTGTTATTGATTTTACCAACACATAAAAACTATTTTATTATTGATTTATTTACTTTGTGTACTTTATGTGTGTTCTCTTTGGCTTTCATTTGTTGAGTCCACATGATGTAGTAAAAAGGCAAATGACCATCACACCTCACACAGACCAAGCTGTGTCAGCTGTGCAGGGATATCCACAAGAATTTCCATAATAACGATGACAGTGTTCAAGTTATTTCGTTTTTTTTCTTTCTTCCATAACACAGTTTAAAAATACTCCAATTGTCATATGATACACCACCCTCCCAAAAAAATATTAAAGTTACAGTAGCAGAACAGAAGTGTAAAGTAGTTTGAATGGGTAAGCAGTTCATTCTTATTCCATTCCTGATCATCTTGATTGTTTCAAGCTTATCTCTGTGTCTTAGAAGAGGAAATTACTTGTGAGACAGCCTTTCAGAGCCTCACCTTTCATAGCCTACCTCACCCTTTCCTGCCTTCATTCATATTGATGCTGGGAATGAGAGCAAGGGTATACATCTGTAAACACATCACTCTTCAGCAAATCGCTGCTCTGATCTCTTTTGCTTTCTAGCCCCTACAGAGACTAGGTGATGCCAGACACTCATTCACTATAGTTACACATCAGCCCTCCATGTTAACTGTGTTTCCTAATGATACTCCTTTTTATCTCCCTCTATTTCATTTCCTCTCTCCCCCTTCTTGCCTCTCTTTCCAATCCCAGTACTGCAACGGGGGCGACCTTGCTGACTACTTACACTGTAAGTGCAACAATTCATCTACTAAAAGCTCCAGGTGCTGCTCAGTAGAAAAATCAATCGAATTGATGGGTGAAATGTCATCCTTGTAGCTTGATGACAAGAAAGTGAGAGTCCTTGTTCGATGAAGAACAGTCTTTGAATATCTTTTCTCTACTGTCTAAAAGCCAAGATCATAAATCATAACACTGACGGTGTCCTACAGTAGACTAATGTTAATCTCCTTGAATGAAAATGCTACAACCAATCAATAAAGGCATTAAAATCAAACTCAACCCTTAACACTTAGCAAATATTCTTACTACAAAAAAAATCTATGAATTGAAAGTCCTTCGTAAGACATCAAGTTGTGAAAGAGGAAGGGTTGATTTTGAGTTGTGTTAGAACTGCCAAGAAGACTGAAATAGTGCAAATAAAAAGGAAGAACTTTACACTTAGATGTATACACACTAGGAAAGGCATTCAGTTCGCAACTGTGTTTTTTTTTCTTTTTTGCTTACTGTCTGACCGCAGGAACCTGCCCTTTTTTATCTGGGGCCCTGAAGACACAGACAGATTGGGTGTTTAAATAACACCTTCAGCAACTTTTGACTACATAAGGCTTAAAATAGACTTTGACATGCTCCACAGTAATACAACAGATAAGCTTCTTTGCTCTATTGTTCTGTCTTCACTCATAATTTAGATGACACATATGTACAACTCCCCACCTCATGCAGATATGCCTTTGAGTCATCACTATGTGACCAAACTGTGAGAATCATGCCATTAAAATAAGGTTTACGGTTCTCATCAAGTTTTTCCACATCTCATATTGCAGGGCTCTCAGTAGCCAGTGCACTCCACTCGTCTGAGGTGGACTTTTGTCAGTCAGTGTGGGCAGGGTGGGAAATAAGACCTCAGCCTCAAGGCGTTTGCAGATTATTGCTCTGGCCTCTAATTGGCTCTGCCAGGTACCCAGAGTCCTGAACCTCTTCCAGTAAAGGTCTTTCCCTGCCTGGTGTTTTTGCATCCACTCTCCACTGTGGTGAATGAACAGTGCTTTTCCTGGCTCAAGCCTAGCATGAGTCTGGTTTTAAAAATCAGTTGGAAGAAGGGTGGAGCCAGACAGAAACTCAAGACCAGGGAGGGACTCTGACATAGAACCATGCAGCACCACCATGAGGTTAGGGAGATGATTGGAGGGCGGGAACAGACAGGGATCAGGAGATGGCAGTGGGGTGATGTGAGGGAATAGACCAGAAAAAATGCATCTAACAGATTTTTTTTAGATGCTGTTAAAATGAGATCATGTTGCAGGAACATAACCCGACTCCAAGATATGTTAATAAAACTAGTATGATTTGCATAGATTAGAAAATCTAGGTCATCCACTCCCTGTCTGCTATCCTCCCACCTTGTATCCTACATCAGTAATATAATGTTGTACACCCTGTGTACTAAAGTTAACTTAACCGATTTTCTGTTCAGCTAAAGGCACGCTGAGTGAGGACACTATCCGGGTTTTCCTGCAGCAGATCGCAGGGGCCATGAGGGTCCTACAGGGTAAAGGCATAATCCACAGGGACCTCAAGCCCCAGAACATTCTACTCTCCTACCCACCAGGACGCAAGTCACACTCCAACAATACCTGCATCAAGATCGGTAGGTGCACAGGCTTGAGTGTGCAAACCTGTGCACATGGCATGATGGCGTGTGACCATATTATGCAGAAAATCTGACTAGTATTCTTTAGAGCGTACATTTGTAATAATAACATTATTTTAGTTGGTAGCAGTGCTTGATCTGACCCTTGAGTGTCAAGTATTTAAACATGGCCAGAAATAGGGGTATCAGAACTTTAATCCCAATATGATTCATTCTTTGAACAAAGTTGCGCTTTTAGCAGATATTGCCAAGTCTGTCATGTTACAGTCAATTGGAAATTGCATCTATCTTAAATATTTACACTTTTCTTTTATGATATAGATGATCACTGATCACTAAATCGACATATGTATTTGTGACACACCAAATTTAAAAACATTTTGACGTTTCAGGCATGACAACACAGCTCATAATGGTTCATTTCGGATAAAAGGAAAGCATTAGAACCATCTACAGGAGCTGGATACTAATAGAATTGTGTGAAGTAGCACATGGAAATCCCTGTGGTGTAATCAAGCTCTTTACAGACAGTTTTATTACAACAGGACCCAATAATGATTTCCCTAAGGTAATTGATTCCAGCAAGATTAAAAAACTAAACTGGTTAAAGGGAAATTGATGAGGGCAAATATAGAATTTCACCTGCCCTTTTTGATAAAATCCTGTTGAATAAATACCAAGAAAGTAAAAGCCTTTTTTACAGATACAGCATGTCTCATAAGTGTCCAGTTTGGCTGATTTGACCATAAACAATGAGACTGGTTGAACAACAAGTAATCACCAAGTGTCATGACCAAGTTAAGAAAGCGAGTGTCCGTGATGTTTAGCTGTTTGAAAACTCTGTGAATCCGTAAGCCCCATTTATTCTTGTTCCTCTGTGGAGAATAGATTGCCTTGTGGGGGTGAAGTCTGACTCTCTCAGTCACCGCAGAATGTTGTTATCTTCACTGCTCTGGGAAAACTTGCACAGTTACACTAACAAACACACTGTACACACACATTGTACCTTCATACTGTAAGTGCAGGCACATCCATGGTGGCAAAGGGATTACTGAAAAATGACTCTGTTGACTTATTAAATAGGCTGTGTGCTTAAGGATATTAAGTATTACTTGCTGAGGTGATGTTTTTACATTTTGATATTACAAATATAATGAGCTACACAGAAAATGTTTGCACTGTTTGTATCATCTATTTGTTCTACTGTAGAAAAAAGTCAACAGTAATTTTTGATTGACAGGAGTTTTATTTGGCCATTATTCCCTAAGAGGTGAACTCTAGTGTGTCAATGCCGCTTTGTCATCACATCAGTAATCACTGTGAAGAAAGTGTCTCCCTCTCAGCTATTATCGCTATTATAATATACAGTTTAATGGCTTTAAAAATAGATAGACAGATGAGCTTAGAACTTGCATCAGACAAAATTAATTCTATGGATTTCTTTTCTGCAACCATCTGCAGTCTTCCCATTGGAAGTTTTTCTTTCAATTTGTTCATATTTCATCACTTTGTGAGTCTCAGCATCTGCTCATTTCCCTCCACAGCGGACTTTGGCTTTGCCAGGTACCTTCAGAACAACATGATGGCAGCAACACTCTGTGGGTCCCCTATGTACATGGTGAGCACTCTTTGTAGGTTTCTTTGACATGATTCAAGGGGTTTTTACAAGTGCTGGAAATCCTTAGCAAACATTTGAATTACAATATGGAGTTTTAAAGATTCAAGGCATCATAAAACTTTGTTGTGTTGTCCTTCTTGTCACTCTTCTGAAGATTGCCATCAGAAAAAACTATTCTGGTTGTTATAGAACAATGCTTTCAAATTGACGAGGATTGAAGAGTGTATGTACTATTTATAAATGTGTATACTGTATACAAATATTTGACTCAGCTGCCAGTTGCTGTTAAAGCTTAAACATGCAGCTTACAAAAAGGCCTAAAAAGTGCTTGACTTGTGGGGTAAAAGTGTAGGAACCCTGGATGGAAAGTAATTGTCAGCACACAAATGTTTAATGCAGATTGAAGTTTGATTAATTTTGTGTTGTCATTCACACTTTAAATGTGTCTGGCAATGTGTTGTTTAAAAAGCACCAAATTTTAATCATCCATCACATAAAAAAATGATGGTGGTTCAATTGATTTTGTGATCATTGCTCATGTAAATGTGATTTGTGACATTTGAATAAACACAATACAGCATTGGTCATACTCACTTTATCAACTCAGAAATCCACCAAAATGTCTCTGAATCACGATTTGCTCTTCACCAGGCTCCTGAGGTCATTATGTCCCAGAACTATGACGCCAAGGCTGACTTGTGGAGTATCGGAACCATAGTGTTTCAGTGCCTGACGGGGAAGGCTCCTTTTCAGGTACATATACTATTATAGTGCATGTTTTAACTTGTTTCACATATGTCTACCTACACCTTTTCTTTTATTAAGGGATACTTTATGATGAACCACTGTCTAATTGCCACAGTTTTTCAAAGACATAATAACACCGTCATCATGTTGTATATTATTAGCTTTTAAGTGAGTCATAAGAAGGTGTACAGAAAGCTCTATACATATTGTATTTAACAGCCACTATCTGCCTGCCAGTCTCCAAGAGCTTCCTCACGTAAATATACCTTTAGCTATTAAGTATTATCTAAAATTAAAAGATGTTTAATTTCTTGATTCATTAATGGCTTTTACTTGATGTCTAACATGCTCATAAGTGTGCTTAGTATTTTGCAAAACATAAGAAAACTTATTACACAATCAATATGCTTACAGACTTCTCTCCAGATCAAATGAAAATCCAGCAAAAACCCAGCTCAATGCCTCAACTAACTTGAATGATGTTGTGAAAGATAAAGCACACAATTTCTTTCAAACTACTATGTCTAAACTAGTCCCTAAAGCATTTCTAAAATAACTGTAGAAGCTTTACTCTTTGCTTCATTGGCAGGCTTCTAAAAATGTGGCATTGTGTCTTTAAACAAGTAATTGATCACCAAGCCAGTGGCAGCATACTGTCCTGTGCCATAGGAATTTATGCAGCTATAGTATATGAGAAGGTGTTATGGCTGAGTGTGTACATGCATGCTTACATATGCAGATGCTTACATGTTTGAATTATCTCTCTGACTTTCTGTAGGCTAGCAGTCCCCAGGACCTCCGCCTGTTCTATGAGAAAAACAAGACTCTCAGCCCTAAGTAAGGAGTTACAGTATGACAGCATGTTTATTTTACATGATTAATAGATGCTATAGTAAACGATTCAAAAACATGTGTCATATTTATAATTTTTGTCTGCATTTGTTTATTTACTGTATTTTTCCTTGTAATAAACGAGAAACTTGGCTGCAATACATCTTCAGATTAAATTTCTGAAAAGTAGAGCCCTCATCTAAACTCTTCAGAGAGAATGTGTTATCTTTGAAATTACACTTTGTTGCTTTAATTCTATTAGAAGTCCAAAAGTAGTCCTGTACAGAGATGCTGCCAGTTTTGACCGTGCCTGCTGGGTCTTTTTAACAGCTGAACAGCAGTGAAGTTACAACATTGCAAGCAATGGCAAGCCCCCAAAACAAGCTAGTCTCTTACAATTCATTTCCGTTGATCACAGCTGCCACTAATTGTAAAAAAAAAAAAAAAAAAAAAGCACCATGCATTTTGGTTATCATTCATTTATTTCCCTGTAAGTAATTAAGATGAATAATCTTTCTGTTTCAATACAAACCTAAAGGGTAAACCAAGTTGCTTGAAGTGTTTCTGTGTTACCAGTTTTCTCTTGTATTATTTAACCTTTCTTTCTTTCTGCACAGTGGCACACACTGACTTTGTTTTATGTGTTTGCAGTATCCCCAGAGAGACTTCAAGCCATTTGAGGCACCTACTGCTGGGTCTGCTGCAGCGCAACCACAAGGACCGCATGGACTTTGGTTAGTGAGCACTAAGTATAGTAACAGGAATAAAACACTCTAAGGTGTGGATGCATACCTACGGTATACTGATACAGTCTCCTAATACAGCCTTTAAAAAAATCTAGTCATAACAACTGTGTTTCTATGAGCACATAGTTTCTGCAATCCTTTGCTGAATTGTTGCTTCACTGCGTCCTACTAACTCAATTTGTTCTTGTGTTGTTGGTAGATGAGTTTTTTTGTCATCCTTTCCTGGAGGCGAGCTCATCCATGAAAAAGAGTAAGTAAAAAAAGAACAATTCTTAATAGAGCTTGGTTGTATAATTCTTCATAAAAGAACAGGACATTGTACATATTATATATGATGTGTCACTATGTACATCAACATTTTTTGCACCTTGAATGTAATGAACAAAACACATTTTTTGTTACCATAACAAATTATATTAAAGCAGTAAGTGCAAAACTTCACTTCAAAGAATATGTTACCCCAAAATAATACAAGAGGGAAAGATGTTATGATGTTCTTATCCAAATTTCTGTAGGACTGCATTTATCAGTAGCGCTAGCCACATTGTGATACAAATATGACCAAAAATATATATATTATTTAAAATATATTATTTTCAGTCAGCAAAATAGACTTATGTCGTTATGACAAAATATGCACCCGAGTTTCTATTTACGGTGGTCATGACCAAGCAACGCTGTGCTTATACTTCAGTTGTCTAACAAATGTGCTGCATTTTATTCCAGCAACTCCTACCGTGTCCATGACCTGCTTCCCAAGCTCTGCGTCAGCCAGCTCTTGTAGCAGCTCCTCCACCTCTCACCTCGCCTCACCACCGGTTCGTGTCTATTTTTCGTGTACTGTTTCCTCTTTGCTTTTCCAACGATAAGTAATGAGGCTGTGTTTTATGTGTAGTCATAGAAACCAAGTAAATATATAACTGTTCGGCCTTCCTACACTGTTTTCTGTTTCATTATTTCTTTTGTGCTTTCATTCTTAGTGTATGTACGACTTTCTGTCTTCCTGTCTCTGCAGCAGTCTCTTGCTGAGGTTCAGCATTTGCGTGCCAAAGCTCTGGCCTCCCCTACCCAGGAGGCCACTGGTTTTCTCCTCAAGGACTCGTCTGGAGGGGGCGGCAGCAGCAAAAACTCCTCCTCCTGTGACACAGATGACTTTGTAATGGTGCCTGCTCACTTCACCAGTAAGACTCTTTTTTTGTCCATGAGATCTCTGAATGTCAAGTGCAGCTGTGCATAGCCATAGCCTGAGTCAAGCTCAGCATTACTGCTAAAATATTTGAATTCATGCATTATTTATTCTTCATAGACTTGAGCTTAACTCTCTTAATGTTTTTCCAGCGGGTGAGTTGACATGTGAGAGTAAAGTGCTGCCGGACAGCCTGATGAACAGTGGGTAAGCAGAAGTATTGGTTATTCTTAGTTTGCCATTACTTGTATGGTGAATTAACAATTATTCATTTAAACAGGCAATGTTGGGATTCAGGTCAGATCAATTAGCAGAAATCTAACTTGACATTCATAACTTTGTTTTCATTTGTGTCATTAGCATAGGATGTCAAGTTTTACGACTACATTTCCACTGTAGCCCTGAAGAGACAAAAGCAAACTCTGACACTTTTATTTATTTTTTTTTGCATTACCTGAAAGCCACTAAAGGTTCTCCACGTAGTATCTGATAATGTGTCTTCCATTTCCCTTCTATTTAATCAGCTCTCTTCTGGCTTCTGCTGGTCTGTGTAGCCAAGTCAAAACTCCTCCACACTCACCTTCCTGCAGTGGGTCTCCAAGTCCTGTCAGGTAACAGCACAAAGCTTAATGCAGGTTGAGGTTAAAAACTAGTATATGGAAATGGTTTGTGGTAGAAGAAAAAGCAGCAGTGGCCAAAATAGCTGGTGGGCAGATTACTTTATCTGGTAAATAATTTATTTAGATAACTCATCCTCACACACAATGGATATTTGTTCTCACAAAAAAGTTATTGTACATTGTTGTTAGTTATTGTGTATCTCTATAAATATTTGGGGTACTTTCTCCTGTTAAGTGTCAAAATTGTCTGTGTACACACACACACACACACACACACACACACACACACACACACACACACACACACACACACACACATTCTAGCTTCTCATCTCCTGTCTAACTGTTTCCCTTGGCATTTTTTCTTCTTCTCGATGTTTTGGCAGACCAACCGAGTTCTTGGGGAGTAACTATGGTGGTAGCTATGGAAACCATGGTCAGTCTTTGCCTATCCCAGTCCCCACCCAGGTCCAGAACTACCAGCGCATGGAGCAGCACCTCCACTCAACCAAGCACGATGGCTCGCCACAGTGAGTGTTCACAAATCCAAACACACAACACAAATCCAATTTCTAGTCAGACTGTATTTGCATTTCTTTAACTGACTCATGAACTTTGTATTCTAAGGCTGTCAACACCAGTGCATCGATGCAGCAGTGGCAGCTCGTTGGGCTTTGCTCGGACAGGGCCCTCACCACCATATGGCCAGGGAGCAATCACCACCAATCGCAGGCTTTCCCTAGGAGGCGCCAGACCTTTCCAGCTCTCTCCTCAAGGTAGCACAAAGGATAGTCTTAGTCTAACCAACCCAATTTTTCTGTACAGGACAAAAACACGTGCTGGCCTTATAAAACTTTGAATATAAAATTAAGCTTCAAAACTGCTTAGACTTTGAAGAAAGTCTACTTACAGACAGGTGACATTTTGAAACATTCTGCTATGTTTCTTATTTTGAAAGTGAGGCTCATACAAAGCCTGTAAAGTTTGGAAAATTTGTAAGTGTAGAAAATGCTAGATTTGAAAAGTAAAAAAAATGATTTAATTTGAATATACTCTATCTAAGAAAATGCCTGATTTTCAACCATAATCTACACAATCACTCATGCAAACCAAAAATATTTTAATGTTTGGAATGAAACAGTCCCATTGTTAAATGTGTGTTGTCGCCTGGCATGTTACAACACAAAACAAACAAAGTCAATCTGAACAGCACACAATGCACATTGATTTCTAATATAAAGGCACTCAGTATACTTTCTTTTTTTCAAAACTGCATTGACAGTTAGAATTTAGATGTGATGATAAAGTCTGCAAGTCTCTTGCTTGAAGTGTGCTGAAGTGTTACTCTTGAAAAGCTGTACAAACCCTGAGCTTGAAAGTTATTGTTTGAGAAAATGAACAATCCTCCTACGTACACAAACACTTTCCTTCTCACCACCACTCGTCTGTGCCTCATGCTGGCACAGTCCTTTAGCTGTCTGTACACCAGCAGGGCAGCGGGGGAGTTGGGCAGGACATGTCCATCTCCGCAGCCTCTCTATGGATTTCTTGTTGTTGTCCTGTCTGACATTTCATTTCGTGATGCCACCTGCTGTCTCAAGGCAGAAACATTCACCTCCATCTCCTGTCCCGCAGCTCACCAGCACATTGAGCTCCGACCGACTTCCCAGCAACACCCACAGCCGGCAGGGCTGGGCACACGGCTTCACAGTGCTCCCTGTTTGTTGGAGTGTGCCAGTGGAGGGGGCAGGCAGAAGATCAGGAAGCAGCACTCAGACCCCGTGGTGGCTCCGTCTGCAGGCCTGATGACTGTCCGCCCTCTACACTCGTCCCCAAGACTCAGTGAGCTGATGCAGCGTAGCCCCCTCCCCACGATCCTGGGCTCTCCTTCCAGGGTGAGTCAGCTCTGCGCATGTGCATGAGAGAGAAAAAAGAATGCATGTGTGTTCAATTCTCTGGAGATACAGAGAACAAGAAAAGACTACCAAGCAGTAAAAACAAACCTCTGGTACCTCTCTCGTCTCCCTCTTGTCTCTCCCCTCAGACCATCCCTCCATTTGAATTTCCCAAGCCTCCAAGCTCTCCGAACCTTATGACCTTCCTGACACAACAGGGTTTGGTCATCGGCTCTCCTTGCAGCAGGACTGCCCCAGTGGAGCCCAGAGATGCAGGACAACAAGCGCTTACACAGGTCACCCAGCCTGCCCACTGCATCCACAGACTGAATGATGAAACCAAGGGCTTTGGAAGGTCAGATCATTGTTTGTGCTGCTGTCAAATTTACTTGCTGATGCTGTACATCTAGGAGCAATTGTTTGCATACAGATACATGATGGATAGCACTGCTTCTGTCATTTCAAACCAACTACTTTAAGCTAGTTTGTATCTTACTTCTTCAAGAGTGTGTAGATGGTTTATTTTTTTGTTTTTTTAGTTCCATGTAACAATTTGCTGTTTAAATTTATACTCAAGACTGTTTACCCTCCAAACAATGACAAAAATTATATTTTGGCTTGGATTGAGCTAATATAATATCATCAAAAAAAAAATCATCATTTACATTCACATTTTCTATTGAGGATTTAAAAAATACTCAAAGATCCATCTAATTTTTTTGAGGGATCCTTTTACAGCATCAATGCGTATCCAGGTTCAGTAGCTCTATTTTACAATAGAAAAATTACATTACAAATACATTTTAGATCCGTGGCATTTCATTTATTCTTTTCACGTATAGAGTAAAAAGGTAATGGCATGGTCTATCAACAGAATAGATGATAGAATATAGCTAGCAGGGGAAAAGTAAGTTAATGAACAAAAGTAATAGGCAGCTATTGGAATTTAAAAAGATATATTAGAGGAGAACATTTGCCTAATGTGTTTCACTTTTCTCCTTCTGTGTCCTTTGCTCTGCGCCTCTGTTTCCTCTCTCTTCGGAGCAGGTCTCAGAGTGCAGGTCGTCTGTCTGACATGCTGCTGATGGCTGCGTTTGGACCAGGTGGACCTGTGAGCGACAGAGGCAGCACAGAGAACTTGACCTCTGAAAAAGCCATAGATATAAAAGGTTGGGGCTCCTGATGATTGATATTTTTTATTTATCTATTTATTTATACAACACATTCTGACATCATGCCAGGCTTCTCATTTTACATTAACAGGTTCCTAAGAAATATAGTCCAGCAGTTTTTGTTTTTTATTGGGAAATGTCAGTCGTCAATGACATACAATATTTAGCCCTTCCTTCAATCATTTTTCTTTGTTGCCCTCTAGTGCCCCCTGGTGGTGGGGGATGCCTTGCACCTGGCTCCATCAGCCCAGCACAGGTGGTTTTCACTGTGGGTTCTCCTCCCAGTGGCAGCACCCCACCACAGACCTCCAGACAGAGGAAATACTCAGGTAGAACATGCCAGCTGATTACAAATGATGTACCTCAACATCTATTCTGCAGCAAGTATGACTCAGATTCCACTTACACAGCTGCATTAGTAATATGCACCAGATCAGATCACAACACTGGACATTACTTTCATTTTCCATGATGAGGAAACGGAATTAAATGTCAAAGAGGTAACCATAAAGTGTTGCTTTTCTTTTCTTTTTGATTAGGTCGAACTGTGTTGTGAGATGTAGCTATGTTTAGGGAATAATAACCCAAATTACTGGTTTACAAAACACAATTTTCTAATTGGATGTATTCAACAGGAGAACAATTTCTGTAGCTACTGGCAGCTGTTGATTATTTACTTGAATATTTCTCCCCTAAATAAAGTTGTCAACAGCACATGTAAATGTCAAATCAAGGAATATGTCTGGTGGAAATGTGATCCAAACACTATAATTTTCCATTTCCATTTTTTCTTCTTTTTTTCTCTTTTCTTACTCCTGCAGGCTCGTTCACTTCAGTCAGCCCTGCAGGCTCCTTCACAGGCCGCTACCCTCAGACAGGCACCTATCTGGATGGCTTTGAGGCTCCTTCGAGTCCTAGGTACAGTTTCACTGATCCTATCACAGCCAACATGGGAGGTCCTGTAACCTTTGAAGCTCCTGAACTGCCCGAGGAGACACTGATGGAGGTGAGAAACAGGTTTTACACACAACTCTGGAAATAAGCGGTAAAGGCAGTCCTCCTTTAGATCTTATGTAGTCGATGTATTTATGCAGCAGTAACTTATTCTGTTGGGTACATCAGTCAGGGGTTTTCAGTCTCCTTGAAATGAACAATCCCTTGAGACAGAGAGGAAACAAGTGAGCATAGTGGAGTTCAAGTGTATTTAGCTCCAGTAATTGTGGCAAAACAGCCTAATGTTGAGTTTGATTTTGGAGCAATGAAATGCACTGAATGACCTGTCTCCTGAAAATGCATGTTTATCCTTTGTTCAGTACCCTACGATAAACCATTTTCCTGTCTCTCTAATTTGTTTCAATGAAGCATTTCATATAGAAAAACATTCTCAAACAAATTTGAAAAAATTGCAATTGGATCACTGGATTATAATGTGAAATTCTTATATGTATTTTAACAATGCGCACTGAATGAGAAGTCATAGTCTGGTGTCCTTTGTTCAGAACCCTATCACTGAACCATCTCTCGGTCTCTCTGTCTTCCTGAGTGTAGCAGGAGCATACAGACACGGTGCAAAGCCTGCGTTTCACGCTGGATTTCGCCCGCTGTCTTATGGAGGTGGCTGGATCCCGTGGGGTTGTGGCGCTGGGGGAGCAGGCGGAAGTTTCTCATCCCTCCCTCCTTCAGCATCAGAGCCTGGTAGCAGATCAGATAAGCTCACTGAGCCGAGAGTGGAGGTAAGGCGATATCGGCTACGGCTGTGAGAATTTGTTGATGGTGATGATAGTGTTTATTCCATTTGGATAGAGAGATATTACAGTGTAAATCTGTGCTCCATGTTTGGTTGGAATTATTATTGTTCAAACATCTGCTATGCAAATCCATGCTACTGATACTGAATTTCATGAACAAATCTTAGCAATATCACCTAATTCATATCTATTGGAGATGTATAATTGAGTTCTAAGTGCTGTGTGTGTGTGTGTGTGTGTGTGTGTGTGTGTGTGTGTGTGTGTGTGTGTGTGTGTGTGTGTGTGTGTGTG
>JAOWBC010000711.1:13810393-13823576 GCA_028566105.1 Hypoplectrus providencianus
GTGTGTGTGTGTGTGTGTGTGTGTGTGTGTGTGTGTGTGTGTGTGTGTGTGTGTGTGTGTGTGTGTGTGTGTTGTCAGTCACGCAGAACAGTTGGTTCTCTACCTTAAGACTGCAGAGCTCTTGTCCACTGCCTTACATACAGCCATGGAGCGAGTTAAACAGGGCAAACTCTACCCATCCTCGACTGTCAAACAAAGTATGAGACATTTCATTTTGTAAGGTCTTGTTAAATCATCTGATACATATTTTAACAGAATTTCTAACAAGTGTCAGCATATTAAAATCAGTTTCTTTGCATACACAGTAGTGAGGAGGCTGAACGAGCTGTACAAGTCCAGTGTGGCATCCTGCCGCTCACTCAGCACCCGTCTGGAACGCTTCTTTTCCAGGAAGCACCGTCTAATGGACCAAATCACCTCTATCACAGCTGAGCGGCTGCTGTTCAGCCACACTGTGCAGATGGTAAGCCAGGGGAAAAATTAAACAGTTGGGCAGCAGAGGAGGAGATGAGGATTATTGACCAGCAAGCTATAACATAATAATTCACATGCTATATGTCTGGGCTTCTACTAAAAATGAGAATTGCATTTGTTACCAACCAAAGTGCAGCTATTGTTGTTGTTGTTGTTGTTGTTTTTCTAGGCTCCAGGCCTTTGCACCCAAATGATTGCTTTATGTTTGAGTATTGAGAATGAGTATTGTATGAGCACATGATGGTAACTCAATTGTCCAACTAGCAATTAACTTAAAACATGGAAAAGAATGTCCCAGCAGCATTGTAATGATTTTCTAATGGAGACTCAAATCCAACATACAGTATATTAACTTGAGCATCCTGGTGTTGCTCAGGTTCAGACTGCTGCACTGGATGAGATGTTCCACCAGGGGGAAGCGTCAGTGCTGCGTTATCATAAAGCTCTCCTGCTGATGGAGGGCCTCTCACAGCTCCTCACTGAACAGGAAGACATCCTCAGTGTTAGCAAATGTAAGTCATGTCTCCACTCAGCACCAGCACCATCATTTAAAGGTGGATGTTGGTGTAACTAAAAATCATATTTTTATGATTATGTTTTCAAAATAGTTGTCTGCTTAATTTTTTTGAGAATGTTCCAACCAAACAAAAACAAAAGAGATATTTTGGTTGATCTGTTTTTCAAATAAAATCTCCACAAAGAAACTATATCTTAATAGCTAAAATATAAAGGCCCGAGAAGTAACTATAGCCTAACAGCTAAACCAGGACAAGTCTGTTTCTCAAAATAAAACTCTCACAAAGTAGGTGTATGTAATCGTTTACCTAAATAAAAGCCTGAAAAGCAACTGCCTTGACAGGAATCCAGAACAAGGCTGCTTTTCAAGGTAAGAGCCCAACAAAGTAACCATATCTTGTAGGATGTTAAAGATGGTACTGTATTGTAAAACTCCATTAGTATCATTATTCTATAACTGCATTACTTTCGTCTTTACCTTCAACAATGCAGCAATACAAGGTTTATTTTGAATGTCAACGAATAGAACTTCAAATCTTGACCTTCAAAGCCCTAGAGACCACAATACATGAACATGTGAAACCAACTGAAAACTGGATTGGACTGGAAACCATAGCCCTTGGAGAAAGCTCATGCTAACATGGACATGGCTAGCCAGGCTCCCACTCACTCTCATATGTTTCTGTTTGTGTCTGCAGGTAAGGAGTGCATTGAAAGGCGCCTCACAGCTTTGCAGTCAGGACTCTGTGTTTGAGTCATACGCTGCTTCCTGGAGTGTGCTTATGATGTCAACCGTTTGCACCCTGCACATTACCAGTGAACCAAATCTCCCTACACATCTCATGTTTTTCACTTAGAAATGCTTTAGTTTTCACAGGAAAACTACAAGGCTTTAGAAGCCACTGAACCTTCATGGCTTGTGCTCTCTAAATGGCTTGCCATACATCTCAAGGTGTGGACCGTGGCAGTGATGTCTTCAATACTGAACTTGTGCCGGACACAAAGCACTTGTGCTGTGAACGAATATCTGCGCCCTCGTCTACCTGAGAGGACTTTGCTGCTGGCACTGAAAGTGGCATTTTATGCCAAGAAGAGGATTTCCCTCACTAGGTTTAACACCTGCTGGAGCATTTATTGCCAAGTAGTCACATACCCACACTTATCTAAACATAAACAGATAGCATTTTAAGACGAACAAATATTTGCGCTACGAATTTGCAATAGTCACCTTTTTCGGACAAAATATCTTTTACAAAGATCAGTAGCAGGAGAGTAAGGCTGTACTCCTACATACACAAGGATGTGTACTGATGAAGAACAGGAATGGCCAAGTATCATTCTCATCACATATATGTTTATCTTATACCCCTTGTTTGCTTTGCCGGGTTCCTTTTTTTTCTAGTATTTATCTAGATGTTGTTTGCTTTGCTGAAGGGAAGTTTAAATAACAATGCTAGCATTGATGGTTGGAAGCACATACATGCTCTATAACAAAACTGTTGCCAAAAAAAAACTTAAAATGTAGTTTGGTCTTGTGTTATGTTTACTTTAGAATCCTTTTGGTAACAATGCTGTTTTGAAGAAAAAAAAAACAACCTTTACCCTAACTGATTCCTACTTTTTTAAAGACAACAATCCATCATTAAAACAAAGATGTACACAGGATGGATGGATGGATCCAGCAAATACCCATCACACACTGCTTGATTAGATTTTTTTTCAAGAGGGACTGAACCTGGTCTGTTAACATCCCTGATCACAATCACATTAAAGATGCTGCAATAACCTGGGATGCATTCTTCAGGTACACAGAAGCTTAGTGGCTGCTGTTGCTGGTAATGTCTTCACTCGATTCCATTTTATGTCCGATTAAATGTTGTCAATCAATTGTGTCAGAGTCAAGCAAGTATAATCAAATTTGAATGTAGGGCTGACAGGAGAGAAAGAAGTTGAACATTAGCCCAATTTTTATTTAAATTAGATTCATCCTGGGGTTAACGTCTGAATGTTTTTGCACTGTTGAAGTACTGTACGGGACGATCTTGAGCAGAACATGCTAAACGTATCCGTTTTATTTTTATGTAGATAGCTTAACAGATAAGCTTATTTTCAGATTTTTATTACCTGCTTTTACTTGGCAGTTAAAGTTGTTTTATAGTTGCTGTCAAAAGTGATGTGTGTTAGATGTGAGAATGCTGACAAAGAGATGGTATAAGCTATGAAACCTTAGGAAAAAAAGTCTTGAAGAAGAAAAAGGAAAAGAAAAAATGCTTTACACTGAAAATTGGTTTGCATCATTTGTTTTGTTTTCTATTTCAGAGTAGTCAGTGGGTGGCGATTGTGTTTGATTTTGAAAAGTGAATTGTTGATTTGGAGTGCTAGTTGAAAATGTGTAGTTTACCTGAAATATGTGTGTGTTGTTGACCGTAGCCATGTATCCTAAACAGGATACATTTACTCCCCTAAATTGTGGGCCAATAGGAAGGGTCAACTTATACTTTGATTTCTGTCAAAGAGAAGTTTGTGTGCATGTTTGCATGTGAAGTGATGTTTGTTGTATTAATGGACAGCGGGGTGAGTTCTGCACAGAACTAACATCAGCTCTGTATCAATATGTGAATGATTCGACTGCATGGGTGTAGCTCAGTAACATCCACTGATAGTCAAAAGTTCCTCTGGTGACCCAGTATGACATTCTTTTCCCAAGGTGTGTTAACTTCACCTTTTTAGGTTATGATGGTGACTAGATGCATTTTTTAAAAATAAAGTGTTGAAGATAGTTTCCGCTGAGATTTTTAAAGCCAGTTGAGTAGCATTGTCAGCAAAACAGAATTGGGTTTTTTTCACAGTGGAGATTTCTCTAAATATACATTATGTGTGTTTGCTTTGTGGCCTTTTGTCAGATGACTTCTTTGGAAATTTTTGTAGGTCTACCAAGAGTGTTCTGCGTATACATTCCTAATATCAACTCCACAGTCTCTCTGTCTCTTACACATGCTGTTCTGTTTGTGCTGATGTCTCAGAAGATACAGAAAGCAGAAAGGGATGACAAACAAACAAACAAAAAAACCTAATGCTTGTGTCACTTCTTATTGTTCCCTGCAATCATTGCTATTGGCCATTCTAATGAGAATTATCTAGGTTAGGAGTCAAAAGATAAAGAATTTGTGCAGCAGTTGAAATAATTAAAAAGTACAGTAGGTTGGTGAAGGAAGTGCAGAGACAGAGTCCTATTGAAAGCATGTATCCATTCTGCTGAAGTGTCCTTGAGCAAAATACTGACTCCTAACCAGCTTCAGAGTTGCTGTTCAAAGTACCACATAGAGATAAAAATGAAGTGTAATATATGCACTCCCACAGTAGATCTGTTGTTGATTTGAAACATTCTTTTTGTATGTTTGCAACGAAATTACCTGAATGTTTTCATTTTGTTTTCATTCTGTATTACATGTAAATATTGTAAATTAAGTTATTGTTGTTATTGTATATATGACGCTGCAGGCATGGAGAGAACAGTACCATACCACCTATACATTTCCAAAGAATAGGCCTTCTGCTGATCTTCCGTATTGTCTCTTTACTGTTGCAAAAGCATTTTAATGTTCTCATATCTATGACAGACACACTATCTCCGTGTCCCTGTGTGTATGTGTGATGTAACCTTTACTGTTTGAGTTGCAACATGAATAAAGTGAAAGGAAAGGTAATTTGTCTGAAGATCAAGTGAGCATGGTTGGTATCCTTCTGCTGCTGACGTAGTAAACATGTTGCTAAGACCAATTAAACTGAGGAGAACTTAACTTTAATTGTATTTAAAGGAGCCTGCTGTTTGAGCATAGTTTACTGAAGACAGTTTATTCCAAATCAATGTACTCAGAACTACAGCTGGTCATATTTTTCTTCCACATATTAATCATTAAGCCAAGTTTTCCTGGAAGCTGAGAGGAAAATTCTGTGGGGAAAATAACAGTGAAAGTGCCCTCTTTGATGCCCTTGTGGTAGATAAAACGTGATAAAGTATACTCCAGGGGGCTCTTTCAGTGAACAAAACATGATAAAGTACCCTTCAGGGTGCTCTTCCAGTGGCACTGGTTCCACATCTCATACAGCAGGTGACCTTCATATTTTATTTTCGCCCCTGCCCCTCAAACAGCCTGAGTCCACCAGTTAAAATATTCAGTCATAACATCAACTTTTTAAAAGATTTACTTCTGAATTTATATTGAACTTACATTTTAATGTGCTTGATGCCTTTGTCTTTTTTTCTTTTCATATATGTGTACGTTTCAAGTTATTGTTTATTTAAATTTTGAAACTAAAACTGCTAAAATAACTTTCAGGAAATCCCTAACTGGTTCCTCCAATCAAAAAGCCATGTTTAAATTCTTTACCCATACCGCAGCCAATCCCAACCGAGGAGGCGGGCCTTAAAAAAAGCAGTTTACCTGAGAGCCAACACTCTGGGAGAAAAGCCCTTAAGATGGTAAACTGTTTGTTGTCACAGTAATTCAGGGAACTTAAGCCGTTGACGAGTAGCAGTCTAGCTAGCAAAGTAGTTAACGTTAGTAGACTATATTAGATGAATATATAGGCTGACCTGTCTTGGAGTATAATGGTAAGAGACAACACCTATAGCTTATGGTGATAGTTTCTCCGCTACTTAACGTTACAGTTGGAAACAAGTCGCCGTCTCCTTGCTAGCAAATGAGGCCAGAATGGTTCGTTAGCGGATAGAAACAAAGCTATGTCAAGTCACAACCTCCCACCGGTGCGACATCTGCCACAATGGACTCGAATTGGGCGCCTGGAGAAGTCTTGCTCTCCCCGGCGTTTACCTGCGACAAGGCAACAACTGCAGCCGCTACCTGTGGCCCCGCTAGCGGATAGAGGAGTGTGGGGAGCAGCGGAGGTGTCCTGTCACAGCAGCGACACGGACCCCCGCATCGCATCAATGCAGAAAAATATCCAGTTCCTCCAGCAGCAACACAAGGACACTCTTGAGAAGCTCCATGCAGAGATAGAGTATCTCAGACGGGAAAATAAAGGTGAAGGAACCAGTGTGAGCAGGAAAAAAAAAAAAAACAGAATAAGTTGTTCATGCTTGGGGTCTTGGGTTAACCAAGCTTACTTGAATATTCAACTTATAGGGATACTCATCAATGATTCATATTTGTTGAGAATTAAAACACAGAAACCAGTCAAATGCTTTATGATATTATATTAACAGACTGATATGCGAAGAATTAAGTTAGTTTATAACTGTAGTCACAAAGTACTTTACAGAAGAGAATGCATTAACTTATTTATTTATTTACTACAAATTTACACTGCAAATGTAAACCATGGTCTTAACTTAGAGATTTCTTTAAGCTTATTATTATACATATTGCATGTAACACTAGATATACAACAACAATATAATAAACAAATGCAGTAAGTCTTAAGTAAATAGAGACATTTAGAAATAGAAATAAAAATAGAAAGAGGTTAAAATGCATAAATAATTATATATGTAACAACATAGGAGCAAAAGAGCAATAAGTGCTTAATAATCAATATTCTATTTCATATAAAGATAGAGACATTCTTTATTGTGAAAAGAAATTACAGTGTTATGTGCATCAAGTAATAGCTACTTTTTGGACTATATTATAACAAATTCATAAGGATCCATATCACTGTTTTCCAATTACAAGTTGTAAACGCAATAACCTGTTGTCTGTGTAATGAATTGAAGTTACAGCCACGACAAAGACCTGACTGTCTCCTGACGAGGTGCTGAAATGAGAGACATTCAATCTACGTACCGTGGTTGCATAGCAACTTCAAGGTTTTGATGGTCTCTCAGTGGGAGGTGGACGGAGATCCAGTGTCACTTTACTGAACAGGTCACATGCTGTTCCATATAAATGCATCTCACCACACACAAGGAGACTCCCGAATCATCTGTCTTCAAGCCATCACAGCAGTTAGGCCCCCATGGAAACACAGGCTGTCTGTCTGACTGTGTTACAGGCTTCTGCCTCCCAGCATGTCACACACTAAATGTCTCTTATTATGGATGTTGCAGAGTTGCAGTATAAGCTGATAATGGAGCCTCCAAAGTCAAGTAGAAAAGGTAAGATGTAATCCTGATTCTCTTGTTTTTTTTTCACCATGTTATGCACAGCCAGTGTTTTTGCAGTATTTTGATTTGAGTTTAGAGTAGTTTACAATGTGAAAAACATCCTCTATCACAGTACATTCAGTTTTGAATGACGAAATTGAAAAAAACTGTATAGATATGTATAAACAGCCTGTCATTAAACAAATGCTACATTGGCAGTATGAAGAAAATCTCTGTCAGTGACAGCAATAAATTCTTTTTAAATATCTATAATTTTTGTCTTTTTAATTCTTGGAGCATTACACAGTCGACGAGGCATTAGACCACCCACTCAGGGAGGTGAATCCTGTACTGGACTTTACTTGGAGGAGCCACTGCAGGACTTGCGACCCTCCCAGGACCAGGCACTAAGGTGACTTACATCCAAAGGGCAGCACAGCACATGGTCCGCATGCTGACAGATTTGACTGTTTCAAATGTCAGATCTGAAGTAGAAGCCAGTAGACTGTGTGTATATTTCTTTTTAGTTCAATTAGGAGTCCTGTCTTGTAGCTCCTTTAATTATATTGTATGTGGATTTTCTTTGGGTCAAATGAAAGGGCCCAAAATATGTATTATTTTATTAAGAAAGATGCTGTAAGTCTTTGGAATGCTTTATCTTGTGTTCTTTTTGTTTAAAGATTCTCATCTAAGGTAAAAAAAAATAAACGCAGCTGACTTTTGCAGCCTGTAGTCACCTTGTAAAATGTTTACGAATGTCTTGCAAACAAGGCCAGTGATACTGTTTGAGTCTCTCTCTGTATTTTTAGGTGTAGTAACAAGGCGTTTACAACCAAAACTGTAATTTGTATGTTGCTCTTTGTTGACTTGATCTCATTGACTGCTGTTGAGCAGCGTTGGAGAGGGCAGCAACATTCTGGGGTGCGTCAGGCAGGACCATGGCTCGGAGATGAAGGGGGGCCTCATCACCTCACTACAGCCTCTACGGATTCATAGCAGTCCCTCCCATCCACCGCGCGCTCCCACACTGCAGGAGTGTGAGGTTATAATTCGACAGCTCTACAACGCAAACAGCTTACAGTCTCAGGAGGTAAGTGTCCATCGTGAGACAATATTCGGGATGATGCAGTATATATCTTTAGAAATATTTCTACTGAATTACTTAATGATTTTAAAACTCTATCATCCAGATAATTCGTGTGAAGGCATTGCTGAGAGATATTGTTTTGAGCAAGAAAATCACGCCAGAAAACTACATTCTGACCAAGGCCTACCTTGTTGATGGCACCCGGTAAAGTGACACTGAAAATTATCATTTTCATCTTCACCAACACACAGTATTCCATGAAAACCACAGCTTTGATGAAGATTTTTGTTTTTTACTTTTTAGCAAATCCTCAGAGGAAAAGAAATTTCCCAAACTTGGTCTCCAAACATTTCCAGAAAAAGCGTATGTAAATTTGTTGTGAATTTTCTACCTCAGGATACTACTCATGTAAAAAAACTCTCTTGACTTGACTCAGTTTAATCTGTATCTGTCCTCTTTTCAGTTCTGGGCCCTCTCAGTCTGGGGTGGTTCTCCCAGCCCTAAAACAGAGCCTCAGTTCCACAATTGCAGAGAGGCAGAGGAGGACCCGTGCTGTGCAGAGAGACCGCTTCAAAAGGACAGTGCAGTGACAGGATCAAAACTACCCCAGCGTCAACAACATCCATCTCTGAGCTGGAGCTCTTAGATGGAGCTCAAACACTGAGTGTACAGTTATAGATATCCATGAGGTATTTATGCCCTATGATTCATTGTTTATTTTGCAAATGACCAATGAGTACAGCAATCCTCATGAAGGACAGATATTTTAAAATGTTTAAAAAATGTTATTGTTTATTTTATCTTTGCACGATAAAGAAGAGAAAAGGTGTCTCAGATCGAGCACTGTACTGGGAATGGTAAATGTCTTTATGTACTTTTCACCAAACACACATTTACTGTAATTCTGCCAAAATGATAGGGAATTGGATTGAATTGAATTGTTTCATATAGAACTATAGAGAACTTCATGTCACTTTTGAAACTTATAAAACTAAGTATTCCAAGCTTTATCAATGCAAACAACCAAAGACAGAAGAAACCACAAGGATCATTTCTCAGGCACTTTTTATATAACACTGTATGGAGCAGTGTCATGCTTTACCTGGACAATGTGTTACCTACAGTACAACTAAACACGGAAATTCAAAATTTTATTAAACTGTCTTAACACACAAAAGCCCTGTTGTGTTTTGTATCTCCCTGTCTGGTGCCCTTTTCCTGTTCTTTTCAAAGAATATACCCACCTCAGGTACAAAGCTGTGTGAAAGCCAACAAATTTCATAACATAAATCAAAGCTTGAAATTGTGCAACAATGTAGGGCAGGTTAAGAACTGCCGGCAGCCAGGTGAGGCAGACAATCCCAGTGTGAATCTGGCGTAGAATTCCCCACCTGGAAAACACCACAGTATTTATGTCAATTTTCCAGATGCAAATGGAATAACTTTGATGGAGTTTACTGTATTCAGCTCTCACAAAGGCCTCTCAGTAAATCAAATCTCAGAGTGCATCTCACAAAGCCAGCTTTCCAATATCCATCTATACAGCCCTCTCTACTCTGAAATGACATCTACACTATGTCAGCAACATCTCATGCAGTAACTCTGACTTAACCATTAATCTCAACAACAATAGATTAAGGGAATGGCTGACCCAACAGCTATAAAATGACCACTCAGCATCTTAATATAAAGCCCAGTTCCCCACATAACAAAGCCTCTATAGGTGTACCTCTAGCTTCACTGTATAGTTTTGATACAGATCATTTAACATGACCAGGTACTGTGTCAGACATCAGCTCTGTGGTCGGACAAGACTGCAAAATATACAGCATGGCTGATTAGCAGTCAGCCAGTCACTGTTGCAGCTGGCAGCATAGTGATTTATGTCTTCAGGGTGCATGTAAAAAGGGCAGTGGATGATTTACTGAAAAAGATAAAAAATTATTAGAATAGACTCACATTTTCTGGAACAAAGAGTACCTCTCCAAGGAAGTACTGTAAGCCAACAGGGCACTGACATACTGAACACACATGGAAATGGTCACATGCATTAACCCAGTAATATTTTAGCTACTACACTGTTTTTTACACATGGAATAATATGTGTAAATTGTTTTCATACATGCATAAACTATTTAAACACCCACAGCACTTTTTACTCATACAAACTTCAGATAAGCTTAAAAAATGAATAATTCAGGTATGTAATACGCTGAATGAACGCTGACCAGCAGCTCTCCATAGTAGAGCTGCCAGTAGCAATCATAAGTAACCTCCAAGAGAGGGCACCCATGAGCCAATAAACAACATTTTTTTGCAAGTGGAATCAATTAGTATATACACCGTGTAACTCAGAGCAATGCAGGACATCCTCTCTTCTTTAGTTCAATCAAGAGGCAGGGGAGAAATGGACTGCACTGCAGCAAGACATTGCTGCAAGACATGCATTCCCTGTAAAGGAGGAAGGCACTGTATGAGATGAACAAAGAGCTACCAGTAAAGCAGGAGCTCCTCACTATAGGCTGGAATCTTTTCTTCCAGTGTAATTTTGCAAATCTAATGAGCAAAAATAATAACTTTATAATTATCCTCCCCTTCAAATTTGTGCAGCCCTAGTATCTATCTACATATATAAAACAATATGTACATCAAAATCCCTATGAATAGTAGTGACATGTAGTACAAAGGAATATTGAATGTTCACATTTAACATTACAGTCCAAAATGCAGATACTGTTCATTTGGATTTCCTGTGCAGATGTTTTTTTGTTGTTGCTGTTGGTGTTTTAAAGCTTTGCATTGTAGTTCCCCCATGTTGGCCAGCCCATAAGGCATATTCTTAATATAGCAGTGATAGCCACAGGTAATAGTTAGAAAAGCAATCTGTGCCTGAGGCACTGATTTGTCCCTAGATACTTCTATAAACTCAGAGTGAGTCACATACCCCTGTCCCTTGGCAGAAGTTGTCATGCTGTCTTTGTTTGCACTTATGCTCAGACAGATGTGCTTGGGGCATTTAACAGATCTGTGTCTGTCAGTTTGTTCAACATGTTGTCTCCTTGCATAAGTATGAATCAAAAGAAGCCTATAAAACTTCACCTTTCTGTTTAAACAGATGTTACTCCCTGAGTATGTCCACTAGATGGTGGTGTTTCTATAGGAAGAAGAGTGAGCAAGTGAGGCTCCACTGTTTGAAAATATGTTCCGAGCAGATATGTCACAATTTATCTAAGTCTCATTTTTATATCCATACATTTTACTGAATCCATATATAGCATGGAAATTATGTATGTGGGAAAGTTGCAGAGATTATATTCAGTATTTTCTTAATGTCAAAATTATGACCTCCGCCCAATCAATCTTAATGAATATGTATTACCTTGTATTAATAAAATTAGATTATGTGAACTGCATGTGTATATAAATGTCAGTATTTATTACATACATACTTTTGAGAGGAAAAAGCTCTTGTTTGTTTTTGTCTTTCCAATTTGTTGCATCACTGCGTCTTTGTAGAAATGTGGGAATTGGCAGGCATTAGCCATTAAGACCCAGTGGGTGCGAATCTATTAACATTCAGACAGCGCTGCAGTGATGAGAGCTGGTCTGTGCCAGCTGCAGCCTCATGAGGCATGGACACTGAAACCTCAATAACCAGAGGAACAGAGCCACATCTTTATATATTTTACTTTCATCAATGAGCAGAAGTTGTCCTGCCACATTGGACGGCTTGTCAAGCTTGGTCAGTGTTTTCTAACACATTCTTTGGTTTGTATCACTCTTTATTAAGGCTTCTTTTGAGGCACTGCTCCCTGCATTTAAATTCACTCTCTGCCTTTCAGCATATTGTGTTGTGGGCTGGGTAGGTTGGGGAGCTCCAAATCGATGTGTCACAGTCCTGTGCCAGATAATACTTATTATGAGATTGAGTGGAGGGGAAGTTCAAGAACAACAGGAAATTAAAATAGGGAAATATGTAAAACTTCTTTCTGGTGGCATGAAATAGCTGTTGACTGAGCAAATATACTGTACCTAAAACATATAAGTTACTCATTAAGTCAAAATAATCATGAATCACATCATAAAGTAGATTCCCATTAAAGCCTGTACGTGTTAATAAGAAAGCCTCAGTTAACTCATCTGAGTTATCAAATATGCCAGGGTATTAACCTGTCACTAGTTAAAAGACTTCTGCAATCACCCAGTAATAAGTATGAAATTGTTAATTCTGCCCAGGGAACAATCTTGAGGATGGCAACCATAGTGATCATTGCTCTACAGTTACCTTCAATTGGAAATTGTGAATATGACATGGGAAGCTGTGCACACCAAACTTATGAGGGGGGCGTTCACTTACACTCATCTTGTGAGCATGGCAAACACTACCCCATTTGTAGGCACAACTGGGTGCAACTGCATGTACTTGTACAGCACAGCAAAGTACAGCTTTGGCATACCAATTTATTTATTGAACATTATGTATTAGCTACTTTACACATCTGCTTAACTAGGATTAATATTATACCAGTCCTGTTTACTTCCCTATGTTTAGTTGACACTTAAAGTTACAACTTGGGTTTTTTTTTTTTTTTCAATTCAATTATTTGCCATTTACCTATACACCCTATAACCTTTGTATATTTTTTATGCTAACAGTATATGCACCAAGCATGGTATAAGTATAAAATAAGGTTTATAAGTGTAAAGTATAAAATCACATTCAAGTGGGTTTTAAACTGCAATTCCACATCATTCAAATTAACAAAACACTTTTTATATGCTTGGTAATGCTCTACGCTTAAACAAAACATCAAATAAATTAGGCTATATATAACATGTATTATAAATAGGTTATAAATAGGCACGTAATGTATTTGCCCTGCTGATGACATCACACTTGTCATACAAACTGCTCTGTAGCTGTGTCATGGAAACAAGATTGACACTTTACTCTGGGGGTGGGGGCGGGTGGGGGGTTTCTGCCCTGCCCTAGAGAAGGT
>JAOWBC010000711.1:13893811-13908521 GCA_028566105.1 Hypoplectrus providencianus
TAATTGTAAACAGATACACAACAAGTTGCTGCTCAAGCAGTGTTTAATGTAGGCTGAAATATTTTTTTTATCCTGCATGGCAGCTGGATTCTTATGATGTTACAGCACCATAGAAATTGTGGACTCACATGAAGACTCAAATCCCTCTTGTCGGGCCACAAGTAATGCGTTTGTCTCTGGACTATGGTTTTAAGCCATGTGGTTAAGGTGCGTGAGGACAATATGGAACGATTGATCCAAAACAACATAAGCATCTCCAAAAGATGGTGGCATGGAAGCTGTAATAGCATTAGTTATATCCGAACTGGAGAGTAATTTTTCACTGAAAGAAAAGCAAAGAACGACTCTGGATGCTCAAAGATGGCTTTACTCTTCTTCTGACTGGCTTTGGCAGCCCATAATAGACAGCAATAGACAGATGGTTAACACAATCACCTGCCAAGTATTTTTTGAGAGTGCCTGCCCTTTTCCAAACTGTTTCCAATTGTGGCTTCTCCGATTGTTCTGTTTAATGAACCATCTGGCACACCAGGTAAAAAGTCGTAGTGATTTAATTTCAAACTGAGATTCACGGTGTAAAAGTTGTTTGTCTTCCTTTTACAGTGACTATGCAAATCCCACTCCAAAAACAATAAGAAACAACAACAAAAAAAGTCATTATGCTTGAGCAAGTTAGACAAGCTGCACTAACTATGTCACTTGTCAAAGTCAGACTGTGCCAATCATTATCAACATTTAGGTCACAAAGAGTTTTAGAGAGTGAAGTTCTGTCATGACAAACAATCTTGTTCATAAAAAGCCCTCTGTCATTCCCATTCTTTCTTCTATTGAAGCTGGCATCTTAAAAGCCGAGTTCCTGTCAAACAAATGATTTGTCTGACACTTGTTACAATTCACAGACAAATCCTTCATGATTAAGGACCTGTTTTCAGAGTACTGGTGAGTCATTCTTCTGACTGAAGCTTTTTTTTCCCCCATTTTTCTTTTCCTCTCTTACCAGCTTCGGATCTCTGGTCCAGTGTAGGTACAGCAGCCGTTCATAATAGTGCTTTAAAATGTTCATTTATCTTTCTTGGTTCCTCATCCTTTCCTGATTAATGCTGAGCTCTTTGTTTCTGGCATTGTTTAAACTAGAATTACCATCTTGCAGTTGTATGCCTCTGCCAAACAGGCAGGTTGCAGTCTATGCCCACGTCTGTTCGGACTCAAATATGCAGTGAGGACTTTAATAATAAAGGTATTAAGTGTATTTGGAAGTTATCTCTATGTTGATATATGATCCCAGTGAGACACATATCATCTTCACTGAGTTATGGTGTTGAATAGTGTTTTGCAAAACAAAATGGTGTAGTAGTGAAATTAAGCTTCATCCTTACTTCTGCTAGATATGATGTGTCCTTTGTCATGTACAAATTCTTGATTTAGGACCAAAAACATGTTTGTGAGGTCACAGGGACCTTTGACAACACATTATAATTGGTTCATCCTTAAGTCCAGGTCAACATCTGAGCCAAATGTGATTCTAATTGACCTCAAGGCGATGCTGAGGTATGTTCATGAGAACTGGACAGACATGAAGTCACATCAGCACAGAGGTCAAATCAGTTCATCCCTGAGTCCAGTAAACATCTGAGCCAAATTTGAAGAAACTCCCTCAAGGGGTTCCTGAGATATGTTGTCATGAGAATAAGACGGGCATGACGATATACATCAGCAAAATGTAAGCAGTTCATCTTTGAGTACAAGTCAACATCTGAGGCATATCTAAAGAAACTCCCTCAAGGGGTTCCTGAGACATGTTTATGAATATGGGACGGGTATGAGTACACATCACTAAAATCTATTCATCCACAAGTCCATGGTCGGACTTGTGCCACATTTGTACATGTAGACATGCAGTTGTATGGATAGGGTACCTGAAAATATAATGCCTCTGGTTGCTGGCATGGGTGAAAGAAAGATTAAAAAAAGATTTAAACAATATCATCAATAACATAATTTTCAAGGGATACAGGCTGGTATTCATTCCTGTTAATAGCAGACTCAGTTAATTTGTTAATGGCGGCATCTGAGGACCACAGTCTCTCAGCTTGGTAAAACAGATGTGGACTGTTTGTCTGGTAGTCTGATTACTACGCCTGGCTTTGCAAACCTGTAACCACCCTGGCAGCTCATCCTGGGGCTTTGAAGGCAAATGCTTACCCTCTAAAAACAACACCTGCAAAGAAGCTATAATTCAAGCACCCATGGTGAGGCTGGTTGGGTTTGTTTTTGAATGTGAGGGAAACAGAGTGTACTTTCAACATAACTTTAATTTTGTGAGTATGTCGGAGACAACACGCATGAAACAATTTAAGAATATATTGCTAGTCTCCCTTTTATTAGTTTTAAGAGGTGACAGTCACTATATTATTTTAGAAGAACACACTGTGCATGTCCAATCTGCAGAGGAACAAAAGGAGGGAATGATGTAGGTAAGAAGAAGATAATGAGGAAGGTGAAGGAAAGAGAGCGACTGTAAGAGGGAGCAAAAGAAGGAGGGTAAAAAGCAGACACAAACACTCCTATGGCACAAATATTCCTGACAACTCCCCATGGCTTCATCTTCCACGGTTCTAACTTTAGTCAGAATCAGAGTTTGTTCTCCACGAGAATGACGAGCTGCTTAAGTTACAGCGTTTCTCCAGGCTACTACACTCAGAGGGCTCAGTGATCACACAGACACATTTCCATCTCTGACAGAGTATGTGATGTCTCCTTTTCCTTCCCCGCAAAAAATGTACCTCATTACAAAAGCCCTTTAAAAATGGCTTGTGTTACAGACTTGAGAGGCGGTACAGGGTTGTGAGTGTGAGAGAAATGCCGATGATACATGGGCATAAGTGGGGAAAGGGTACTAATGGTTTAAAAAAATGAAAATTTGTATAAGCTCTCTCCACCATAGGCAGTTACATCAACTTACAGAAGCAAATAATGCATTATGATAAATAGGTCAGCTTGCCCTCCATGATAAATGATTGTAAAGGAGATGAAGGAGTAATGCTGTGTTAATTTTTGTACTATCAGCAACTTCACCCTAACTGAGATTAGATTTACATTCACTGGCAGGGACTTGACAATGAAAGATAATGTATTATCATTGTTAACCAAATATCTATTCTTGTATCTTTTGCTGCCTTAGCTTTGATTGAGGTGTAGTTTTAGTGTCTTTTATCAAACTAGTATAATACACATTGTTGAATGGAAATCAAAGCATAAATTATATAACTTTTCCCAAAACACTGCATAGTAGAACCTGGTATTTGCTTTTAAGCCCTGAGTGCTTCAGATGCCTGCATGTAGCCTGAGAGTTGAATCCCAGGGCAACAAACAGCCTGAAAGTGCTTGCTGCTGCTTTATGCTGCTGCAGTTTATAGCTGTGAGACTTGCAAGAAGTTTGCCTGACACCTGGGCCGAAGAACACATACAGGAGATGCTGAATAAAAACTATGACGTTAATAAAATCATTCAAGGTCTGGAAGGAGAAGCATTTGTGTGTACATCTGGACAGAGTTAAGGTAAAAACAAAAAATAACTTAAACAGCAAAATGGTGCGTTCGCCTCTATATTGCTTTGTTTATTTCCATGTTTACATTTTCCCCCTGTAACTTTCCAACTAGAAATAAGACTGAGTATATTTCCAGCACTCGCCTTGTACCAACCAGACTAGATACAAAACAACCAAAAGTAAAAAAATTCACTCTAATTCGGATTAACCAGACAGACTTGGGTTGTGAAAGAACCCTAGATGAACTCGTTACCTTCAGTAGAACAACTTTCTACCACACTACATTGGGAACCCTACTGTCTTTTTTTTATTTTCTACAAAATCGTTCAATATGAATGCATTTTGTAGGGATACTAGGCGGACAACCGCAATTATATGCTCATAAAACATACAAACTCCATGTGAATGCCAGCCTCTTTCTGAAAATCTAAGAGTTCCAACTCCAGACAATGGCTGAGTTTTTAGATGAATTGCACATTAATGTCATGACATGTTCCACAAGTGACAAAGACGGTAACAAAAAGTGACTGATTTCAGCTCTTAATGCAATTTCACTCAAAATTTCGGGTCACTCTTTCATTTGAATGACAAATAGGGCACGGGGACGATGAAAACCATCTTGCTTCCTCTTCCAGAGATTAGGAAAAAGCGATTTAACAGGACTTTGAAATTAGTTGGACAGACAGAAGGCTGATTAAGGTGGACTTCACTTTCTCGACCTATTTAATTCCGTGGCAGGATTTTCACCATCATTTGACAAATGAGTAAGGCTTACGTGTAGGTAAATGTGGATGTGTGTCTGCGTGCGTGCGTGCCAGCCGTGTACGAGCTTAAGCTGATATGAAGCGACACAAGCGTCCGTCCGCACGCACACAATCTCCTATTAGATTTCACCTGTTTGACTTTTACTTTCCTCGTAGTTCTTATAGGCGTTCAGCCAGCAGAGTGATGATTCAGAGGTAGAGAGGCGGAGGGGAAAGAAGAGAGGGATGGATGGAGGGAGAGAAACAGATGAAGAAAACTCTAAGACTCTTTTGCTGTCCCCCGCCTTCAGCCTCTCAGCAGGCTCTTACCTCCCGTGGCTCTGCTGCTCCACGGAGACATGAGCTGACATCAAAAGTGATGGTAAAATGTACATGCGCAAACACACACACACACACACACACTTACACACACAAATAATATTCACCTCCTGTGCTCCGCTACCAGCCGTAGTCATAAGCTGATTTCCCCTCAAATTGAAAGCTCATATGCAGATGGTGATTCATATGCTCATATGCATTTGTAGATGCACACACGTAGCTACACAAACGCACACAAACATGTTTTACTGTGAGACTCAGACTCATGCTGCGAATTACTAAAAACTTCCCTTACTTCTACACACACACACACATACACACACACATTATGTCACTGAGGCCGAAGATGAAAGACATTAAATTAAAAGCCTCTGCCTCTCCCCTTTTCTCCCTCTCTCCTGAATATCACAGGCACCAACTCTGATATGGCGATGAGAATATAGAAATATATAATGGGACCCTAATAAGATAACAGTCAATAACAGTTCTAGTTATTTTTTAAGGTTCCACCAAGCAATTTCACAGGTTGGTGGCCTTGAATGGCAGCAGAGAGATAAATGGTGAGGACTTCAATACCGTGGAATTATGTAGTATGATGTCAATAAAGTCTTCTGGGTGGCAGGAGTGCTTTGTGGTACAGACACAATGATGGATTGGTGATTGGCCAATTATTGAGGCACCTCTGGTATATATGAAGGTGCATGCTTCCCAGAATAAGAGGATTTCAACAGTCTATTACTCAAGCTAGCCGGTTCAATCAGAGTCCAGCAGGGACTTTTAGTGAGTATTTTAGAAAATGTAATCATTTTAAATATTATTTAAAATTTAACACAATAAATAAGAGCAATTTATGTTTCCTGTGTGATTCCTGTGTCTGCTTCTTTCTGACATAAACAATTTTAACTCCACTTCTTATTGTCTTGTTATTTATGACAGAACTGTGCACCAAAAGCAGGAAATAAATACCAAAGTTGAAGTTACAATCACTAAGTTGAAGTTCTCTGACATTTTGTTTCACAAAAATCGAAACAAAACTAAATGGATGTGCGCAACATTCTCCCCACATGTATTACCAATACTGGAAGAACATAGTGGTAGCTCCAAATGCTATAAATACTGAACCATTTACATTTTTAAGACCTCTACTTAAATCTTAAATCCTCTCTTGCCCTCTCCCCTCTGCTCTGTGCAAACAGCCAGCAGATTAGTCCAAGTTTCCCCAATTCTTTGCCACTTTTTTGGTCTCTGGTGAGCCATTTATGACCTCTATTTATGATATATATATTTTTATACAAAATCTGATTAGTACAAATGGGTTATTTGGAACAAATTAGAAATGATTGACATTGATATAGTTGTAGATCCCTATTATTTCTTTTTCTTTTTGTTTATCGTTTTTTTTTTTTTTTTCTTTAAAGAAAACATGGTTTTCAAACCTCCAGCTCATTACTTGTTCCTAGACGGATCCCCCCAGTGCCTTCTAAGCCAGTTAGCTATGATGAATGTCACGGCCTTTGTTACAACTATTGTAACCTCTCATTGTGCAAAGCTCAACCCTGCTATTTTTTGAATTTCTGTTAAGGTTTGCAAGTTTTTCTCACAATGCCTGCCAGAATGTGTGAAAACTACATTAACTTAACATGCTATTCCTGGATTGGAAATGGTGAAAGAACTGGTCAAAGTAAATTACCTGCTGATTACTGAAAAAGACAAGTTTTTCATATTGTTGCCAAAGAAACGGAAATGAAAAATCTGTCATGCTGTGGTATGTCTGGTCATTACTGCCAGCAGCTTTATGTTATTACTTCTGATAGTCCCAGAGCTACTTGCTTGGACTATAACATGCCAGTGCCTGTGGATACAGCTGTGGCATTTCTTAACACTCTCTAACAACTGTGAGCTATGACTATAATTAGTCCTCTGATGGACCCCTGCTGTTGAGTGATGACCATGGCTACACTTATTCTTCTCATTACTGACCACCTTCAACTTTGAATATTACTCTGTGTTTTTAAATTACCCTCACTGGGTTTGGAGAGCTTGGCTCCACCATGCAGGAATGTTAACAAAATAAGAGCAGCTTCCTCACAGTGTTAAGAGTAGGTGCAGAAAAGATGGATTTTCAAGTGTGTGTTGAAGCTTCTACATTGCCTCTTCTTGTACTTATTAAGTTCATTAGAAAGATGACAAGTGTTAAGAGACATGTGAGTGCTGATTTTTCAATCCAGCATTTATTCAGTCAGAACCACCCACTGCATCAGACTAAATAGATGCAGAAAGAACAGATGCAATCTTCCTCTTCATGTTTGTTTCTTTTTTCTTTCCTCTTCGTTATCTTCTTCCCCATCTTTTCTCTCCTCCGCTCAGCTTGCTACACCTATCCGTTTGAGTTATCAGTTGGGCTGCTAATGACTGCCAGGCTGTCTGCTGTGATAATGGGCTAACAATATGAGATAATGAGCTAACAGTGGGCTGTTGCACAACTGGGCTGTAACATACTTGGCTGGGTGCAGTATTCTGTATGGGCGTGCGTGAAAAGAGAAAGAGAAAAAGAGGTAAGCAGAAGTTAAATTGGGGATTAAGGGCTCAGCCCTGGCACAAAGACTCCCAGACATCATCACAAAAATAATTTACTTAGAGTCCTATTGCGGAAAAACACATTACTTGTACCCAAGTCCCTAAAATGAATGGCCACTAAGCCTGGCCCCTTATCTTCTTTTCCTCCCCTCTATGAAGTACCAGACACCCAACACCTACTCTCCACATTTGCAGAAGACAATGATGTGATGGGTGTCTGTGAACAAGCAGAGGAGCGTGTGAAGCTTCAGTGAGACAGACACTGTCAATCGTGCCAAGATGATCTAAATCAGGAATGAAAGGTTAAGTCTTTGCTTCTTATTGTCAGTTAATATAATATCTATACATATAGATGGAGACATTTGCTCGATCAAAAAGCATACCTCTAATGAAGTCTTTTAATTCTTGTGTAAATCTCCTGGGCAGTGAAGGACTTTCCACGCTATCACCTGCACATAATTGCATTTTGCTACTTCTTGCAGAGCTGTAGATTTATTTTTGAATCATGGTGACACAAGCATAACTACTTTCACATTTTTTTGTTGAGGTTAACAAAAAAAATCTGCTTTGCTGTTGCCCACAGTTAGCCAGACCACTCTATTTTTTGCAAAACAAACCACATTTCATCCAGATCATTGTGGCATGGGCAGAAACATAAAAGCGCCATTCAGTGAAAGACTGACTGAGTAACTGAACTCCTACTTAATCTGCAATGATTGCAATATCAGTGTGAGAAGCACAACCTGATTAAGTTGTTAACATGACATTATTACATCATATTAAACTGAATATCATTTGGATTTGACAAAACAAGACAAATTAATTTGGACATTGAGGAACTGAATTGGACAATTAATAGACGAAAAGATTAAATGAGAGAATAATCAGCATATTAAACACATTACTTTCAGCTGTTTGGGAAGGTTTGGGAAAGGTTACAAAGGACCTTGGGAACTAAGCAGTTGTGTTTGAACTTGATTAACACATAGAACCAGGTCATTTTATGGATGTTCTTTATTTTATCTGAACATCATGTTTTCTTGCTCAGTAGCATGATGTTTTTAATTTAAAAAAACAAACAAACAAAAAAAAAACATGCCAAATCTCAATCAAATTTTAAGTTCCTGAGATTTGGTTAACAAATCACCAATAAGCTAATTTATTATCTCATCTTGTGGCAGTTCTATAAAATGATTAAACTGAACATTTTGATGCAATATGTATGTTACAGCGATATAAATAGTCACACTTCTCTTTAATCTGACTGATGTGGCAGATCCGAATACTAACATTAATATGGCTGTCAGATTGCATCTGACTCATTAGTTGTGTTGCACATTATCTCCATTCTGTCAGCCCTGTTCACTCATATAATCTAATAAGGCAAAGATACCATGAAATATTAGATGATAAAAATAATTTTCCAAACCGAGCAGAGAGGGAATCGCTATGCAAGTCCAACAACATCAGCTGTAGGAGACAGAAACAGAAAGCACGCCCAGAGAATTACAGAGGCGGCCAATCTATGCAGAATATCAATGCTTTGTTGTGGCGCTTTAGTGAAAATCTGCACCATATGGAAATCTCTCTGGATCTGAAGCCAGCGTAGTCTACAACAGTTCCAGCGCACTGTTCTACAAATCTGAGTGCTGTGAATACAAAGGTGCTTCACTGGACTGAAGACAAACCTGTCTTATTTCAGAGTGGAGTGAGCTGAAGGGAGCACAGGCTAAGATTGGCAGCAGTACAAAGAAGAGAAAGAAAGTTAAAGCCCACCAGAAGGGAGACAATGCATACACGCCTGTGCATATATACCGTTTGTATGCGTGTGTTTCGGCCCTCCCGATTTCTAAAATTATGCACACATATTCATATTCTGCTCACATACACACAGCAGCTTATGGCAGCTCATTGTTGAATCAGCCCTGATAGTGTGTGTGAATCAGCACAGAGCAACCATGTTTCACTGCCTCCCCCTCTGCTGTCAAACACTATTTGCTTCTCAGGTGGTCACAAATCCATACTGTTATATCATAGTTTTTTGGAGTCATACATATGTCTCACCTCTTTTACCACCTGGCGGCTAAGAAGGCTGCTCATTAAAACCTGTATCATGCTTCCCCACGAAGGATGGCGGTTTTTAACAGCAGTTGAAATTGATTCCAACTGTGCACCACAGTGATGGCAAAAAGCTCTTTGAAACAATGTTTTCTAATCCATAGAAACATCTCAAAGCACTGCTGCAGCTTTATCTAGTTTCCTGCTGTTGAAAGTCATGTTTAGAGTTACAAACAGCTTTTGAAAAAGGCGCAAGCAATGATATGTGAAGGTAGGTGCTGGATTGTATAGGGGCAGAAAGGTTATGAACGTAGGCTGAACACCAGAGAACTGGCTTATGCTGCAGGAGTGCTTTGACAGGTTTATATGGTTTTTACTATGAAAGTGTTACTTTGGCTGATTTATTAAGACGCTGCCTACGACATACTGTCTAACCCATATTCAACTGGTGCACTCTGTCTACGAAATGAACAGTAAAGTATGATAATAACAACAGACCATTAACACTGAAGCATGCTCTGCATCATGTGGCTGCCCATGATTGACGGCCATGGCCTGACCCGGCCAACGGCCCCCCACATCGCGGAAAACACTGCGGCACCTTTCCAAACAGGTTATTTGCATAAAACTAGCAAATCTAAAAGTCAACTTTCTCACCTGAAAACAATATTTTACACTTAATAAACCATCATATTAACTATGTTTAGCCTGGCTCAAATCCTTCATATATCACATAACACTCTGGCTTTTTTATATTCTCCATGTGTAAAATTACATTGTGGCATTCTTGCATATACCAAATCCACATACTTTCTAATGTCAACACACATTACATATTTTTTAGGATGAATAGGCTACCTACAAAATCAAGGACTCAGGTGTAGGGTAATTATTTTCTTGTTAGCTGTTATAAAAGATAGAATGATAGGTAAATAAATGTAAAATAACGCAAGCAGTGAAGTGAATTGGTGAATTGGTTGATTTGAGCTACAGAAGTTATGTAAAAAGATTCACAAAGAGTGAGACATGGAAGTTATGTAAAAAATGCAAGTAAAAAAAACTGCATATCATGGAAGTTATGTCAAAAACGTAAGTAAGGTAAGAAACTGTAGATCATGGAAGTAGTTCACTTTTCTTTTCATTACAGATACAGACATTTTCAGTGAAATATTGTTTTAATTGAATTTAGACTATGTGGAATAAGGCTGCACATAGAATAGCTCTAATTATTATTCAGAAAAATCTTGGTGAGAAACGTTTTGCACCTTGTTTAAACAACATTCTGATCTGAGTCTTTATTCATCCGCTGAGAGGATGAACAGGTTTGTTGTTTATTAAAAGGTTTCTCTTACCAGGTTTTCATTTTTACAAAATGCCCTTCCATTGAGCCAGAATTGATCCAAAGAGCAAGAGATTTGCGGCTTGAGGAAAAGTCTTCTAATCTAATCTTTGAAAGGATGCACAGTTTGGGAAGGGGTGGGTGTTGATTTCTTTTTTATTGCCGCCTGAACTGATGTGATGTAACAGACAGCATTTGGAGAGAATTGCATTAGATTCAGACAAAGGGATCAGATGTGAAACAAAGAAAACAAACAAACCCCATTTGATGACTTTCCTTTACATGATAAATTCTGAATAACTAAATGATATGACCATGATCTGTTTTCAATGGACCTGTGCAATTTTACCATATCAAAGTCTATTAGACCTTAGATTTCCATGCTCTTACCTCCAGGACAGATGCCTCTTATTCCATTTGTTCTGAGGAGTCGGGCTTCGTTTCCTGCGTCCTACAGTCACTTCAGACTCAGACACATCTGGCAAGGAACATCTGGGTGTTGTCATTAAGCCCAGTGTGGCTTGGTCTAAAGGGGAGAAGAGAGGACAGGAGGCTAGTTTGTGGTTGTTTCCTTCACTGGACAACATTGTATTGTTTACCGTATTTTCCGGACTATAAGGCGCACTTAAAAGCCTTAAATTTTCTCAAAAAACGAAGGTGCGCCTTATAATCTGGAGCGCCTTATATATTGTTCTGGAGTGAAACAGCCCCCTGTAGTGAATTCATATGGATGATGACTGATTTATCCGACTGTTTTGTTTCGTTTTATGCGCCTTATAGGCCGGTGCGCCTTATATATATGAAAAAAGATCGAAAATAGACCATTCATTGACACTGCGCCTTAAAATCCAGTGCACCCTATAGTGCGGAAAATACGGTACTCTTTAATAGAGTTTTTCTCCAGTCTGAGTTCATCCATCACAGAGGGTTCCCTCATAAAAACACAGCCACATACCTAAGACTCCGGTCTCCTTCAGCCCTCCAAACTTCTGCATGGCTTTGATGGCCTTGGTCAGGGCCTCCTTGGTCTGAAGCTGGCCAGTCACTGGGTCAGGGGGCGGGAGGTAGCCAAACTTACTCAGCCAGTCCTGGAGGGGAAACAGTAGACAGGGTTTAAGAGTCATCCCAGGCATTTCAAGGACCTCAAGTATCCTAAAGCTGCTGAGAAGCTTGGACACCTGTTCATGTTTACTGGCCCTGGATACTGTGTGTCTATGCACTTTCAGTTCATGTGAGAGCTCTAGCAAAGAAGAAATTATGAGTTTGTATGTCAAAAATATTTTTTATTAGCAAGCCATGTCATACTACACCTCTTAAGATAATAGACAGTACAGTAACTGAGGTGTTATTTCAGTCTGTGTGTTTTATTTGTTGACAGGAAATGGAGCTTAAGGAAAACATGCATACAATTTTGTTGTGATGCTAAGAGTTTTTTTTTTTTATTTACTTCATTGTTCATTATTCAAGTCTATTATAGGCAAGTATTCTATTCACTGAGTTCCTATTTGTAATACTGAGATGGTTAAAGCCAGAGAGTTACTGCTACATTGACAATAAAAGCAATCAACTGCAAGATATCTGGTTGAAATGTATTAAATAACAGATATATAATATGTTTTGAAAAACTATATGGATGAGTACATACACAGCACATGCACATTAAATACAGTACATAAAGGGCAACTGTTTTAATGGGACTATATTTCCACTCCAGTCCAATGAAGTTGCAAGCCCAGCTGATATAGATTGGTTTTGGTACATGTGCGATGTGATGGATGCAGCTGACCTGCACCTTGAGTGCTTCTCTTTTCTCCCTAACATCTTTCTTTGTCTTGTTTCTTACTTTGCTTTAGCGGTGTCCACCTGACTAAAGCCTCCCCCTCATGATCTGGCAGCCAATAAGGCAGCGACGCAGAGCGATAGCAAAGCATCCCTTCTGTATTGACAATGCTGTGAAAATCCCATTAACTTAATGATTTAGATCCAGTGAAGCTCTCTGTTGGCTGTTGCCTCCTCTTGCTTGGCTTAACATCGCTGCAGAGGGACTGGGAAAAGTTTAGTTGGGAATATAATTGACCCTTAGTATCAGGGGGCAGGATGAGAAGAAAAGGGCTACCTGGAAGTTTTAAATTGCATTTCCACAAGTGAATGGGAGAGGGTATTGCAAGACTGACGCAGTGTTGCAAAGTTATTTTCTTTTGACCATCCTATGTCCAAAACCCCATGTTGGAGTACCTCAGAAGAATTAGGCTAAAGATATTCATTCAAATGAGTCGGCAGAGCTGGTCATCACTGTAAAAACACAAGTGCCTGAAAATGATATAGATTGATCTGACTCCAACTTGTCTGACACATCAAACTGCCTGCCCTGTCAGACTTTGTTATAGCAATGGCAGTACATTCTCATATATTGGTGATTTTTTTCCAACCAACATTATAATGGTTAAAAAATGGCTATAACTTTGGAAGTGAACCGTATATTGTAAACTTTCTTTTAATAAAAACAAAACAAAGGACATATATATGCATATCTGTTTGCACTGTGTGGATGTGCACGCATCCAAACAGACAAGACTGGGTTTATGTTGTTCATCTTCTCTGTAAGCAAGGTGTGCAAGTGATGGATTACATCTGTGCTGTCTACACACCGCAACTCCCTGTTTTCACACTCGTAAACTCACTACATCAAACTTTTTTTGTGGAGCCAGCAACTAATTTAAACCCTGACATCGTAGCTCATGGGGAGGGGGGGGAAGCTGTAAAACCTGCCAAAGAGTTCAGTAACATGCTGAACACTGCTAAATTATATACAGGAATGTCACTGTGTTTAGGTGAGACTGGGTGTACTTTTAAAGGATTGCTCACAAGTCATCTGAGTTCAAACAGAGATACAAAAAAATCAAAGATTTCTGGATTACAATTAACTTAAGCACATTTACAGTGAGGTAAAAACAATTCCAAGTCATGGATAATAGACAGCGACAGCTCAAAGACACAATTGTGAGTGTAAGAACATGAATTATACATACATCTGAAATTGAATAATGGGGCTTTTCTCCTGGGGTCTACACATTTCAAATAAAGAGAAATAAATGGGTGAGAAGTGGGAGATAAACAGAGATTCTGGCCTGTACAAATCCATCCTCTCCAAGCCTCTGATTAACTATAAGAGGTCAGACACAGATGACTGACGCTTCTTTTACTGCTCATTAGGATACACACTTAAGCACTGACACACATATGGTGCACTTGCACATTCGAAATGTACAAAAATGATGTGCGCCATGCTGCATCATAAATGAGAAGCTTTTTTCAAAGCCTTTGATGCTACAGTATGTTTTGATTTCTGTGTTGTGTTCTGCATGAAATAAGAGTGTGGACTCTCTTTACTTTCTTGTGCCGGAGCTGTAAAGCAGAACTAAAAGAACATCTTGAATGGCACAGAGTAAAGTTCAACCACTGCTTCAAGCGACGAAAAAAAAAATCGGATACATTCTTTTAAGTTTTTCTGTCTTTATGATAATTTATTCAGGAAGTTGAAGGAAATGAAATAAAGATCGAGGAGAGCACACAAATAAAAGTTTCCTGTCAGAGAAGATAATCAAGACTTTAAGGTCATCTGAAGAAAACCACCGGAGAGAAAATGCTCCTCTTACATTTGATGTCTGGTTGTCTTGAGCAACACTTGCATTAACACAAGTTTCTCTGCCTTTTTTATGTGCCACTGGCATTGGACACATACGACACAATAACAAAGAAATCAGACGAGAGAAGAAATCTTGTTCTTGACAAAGATAAATGCACATTTAAAGCAGCTTTTATGTTGAGATGAGTTTTCTGGCCTAACACTGACAAGATCCAATGTTACCTGCGGCATCAAACTGCCATGAGAAAACCTCTCATTTTACCTCCAGCGTATTGTTGGTGTTGACTCCGAGGAAACGGGCAAGGCGAGGGCCAACCTGGCAAGAAGACGCTGCTTTTGCAGGATGTAGGATTTGGAGAAGCTACATACCCTCAGGATGTCTAGTGGGGGTACTGATGGAGTAGTAGCTCTCCGATCCAGTGAACAGTAACCATCGCCATATCGCGGTTCACCTTTCGCGG
>JAOWBC010000711.1:13914307-13924386 GCA_028566105.1 Hypoplectrus providencianus
GTGAGAGAATCAACTAAAAATAACACTATAGGTCCTCCAAACAGTTTTTAGAGTTTATGGAATAATATATGATAGTAAATATATCCTTTATATAATCAGGTGAAAGCTCATATTCAAAAGAGACCTAAGAACAAACAAGTAATAAATACTGATAATTATTAATTGGTGTAGTTGTATATAAGCGGTATATAACTAAACAATACAATAAAAAGTCTAACATATGGTTTATACATAGTATTTTAAATTGTTTAGCTCGTACTGTTTGTAATTACCCAGACTTCCTCTAATTAAATCATATTTTTAATTACCTGTAACTCAATAGCAGGCTGTTTGTTGTTCACAGCACAACAGTGAGTGAACTGCTCACTGCCTTTCTGTTACGAAGCTGATAGTCCAATGCCAGCCTTCATGTGTGTGAGACATTGATTAATGTGGGCACAGATTTGAAGCGCTGCTGAATTGCAGATGCATCAGTGTAGTGTTTGAAACGGGGAGGTTGCGACGTCCAGGCAGCGTGTGGGTGTGCGGGTGTGAGGAAGGATAATACCAGGCTTGGTTACATGTGATTTATTACATCTTGCTTCTAGGTGTTTTGTGGATGCAAAGACATTATAAATCTGCAGAAAAAATTAACAGCATTTATGGGGACTTACCCACATTAGACTGATATCACATTTCCTCATCTGTTTCAGCAGTCAAAAATAATATCTAATGTGTTTGTTTTTTTTTTACAGGCAATGTTAATCATTTTGAGGGGGAGTTTTAAAGGAAGAATAAAAGTTCTTTGGGGGAATATGGGAAATGGTTGTTTTTGTCTCAGGCGGCTGAAGTGGTGTGTCCGTGTCTGTTTGATTGATTAGCTGTGGTACAGAACACTGGCAGGGGAACAAGATAAAAAGAAAACTAACTTGCACTGCTCGCTTAAAAGCAATCGCCAGACGGTGTGTTTCCAGCAGTTGTGTTGAATTGTTTGGAGTGATAATTGCATTTACATGTTTAATATAGCTGACCAGCTTATTGGCTGCCAAAAATCTGCAAACTGATGTTAGCAATGGTAATGTCCCTTAGCTAACATGACACATTTTGCTGTCATTTCCAGTCTGTTGGTTTATTAATTTAGGATATTTTAATTTATTTTCACATAGGGGGCATTATTATAGCAACCAAAAAATGTTAACTAATTTTCTATCATTTGGTTTCTGATTTATTTTTTTCAAAGAACTCATAGGGTGATGTATAAATAGATAACTTTATCTGACAAAAAAAATGCTATTTAATTTCAATTGGACTAGGCTGCAGTGACTTTATGGCAGTTCACACCAAAAATAAAAAAAATACATAACTGAGCCTATTAGCTAGCAGACCCTTCCTCTGATTTGGGCAGATCACCCAGCCCTAGGACACTACTTTAAAAAATTGCTACATTCATGTTCATGTCAGTCTTTTTTTATATTTTGTAATCTTCACACTTTTTTGAACTGCAAAAATTCCCTCATTTCTCTCCCGCTGCCAGGTCGAAAAAAATGAGTTTTACGTTTCTGTGTGAGCCCGCTGGCTATCGCAGACCACAGGTCAAAGGTCATTGTTGTTTAACTTTGACATGCAAATACAAGTAACAGCATGCTGTTTTTGAAAATGGACAGTCATTATTCTGACAGAGTACTGCTCCATCACCATGTTTGTAAAAGTTCACACTACCAGAACACAAACTGCAGTATCAGCCTCACATAATATTTCATTACTGTCTATGTCAGACATGTGTCATCACATCCTTTTCTGTCAGATGGCAGAAACACACCAAAAAATACATCCAAAATGAGTTCTGTAACTATGGCACCACCACAGCAACATCTCTCAACAGCAGAATCAGTTTTGCCCCCTGTGCACATGGTCCCCTCTATCCCACAATACCTCCCTGTTAGGCCCTGATGAACAGCTGCTGAGCTGCTTCATCTTCAGCCTCTTTGACAGGAAATGACTCACTGCGAGACATTTAACCTCATGACCCCACTGACTGTCAATGGGTCATGAAGTAGCACAGTCCATTATAGTGTTTACATTGTTCGTCACTATGTTGAGGATGAGGTCAGATATGCAGCAAACCTCCTGGACTTTAAAGGCAGTGTAGCTGCACTAGAGGAGAATAAAAGGTTAAAAACGGTGAGTTAATTAGAAAAGCTAGTGATTTGAAATGATATGTCAACCAATTAATAATGCCAATTCTGGATGAAGTTCTTTGCTGACATACGTTTAATTCATGAAAGAAAGAGTGGAAACCATTCAGAGAAGAGGATGTTACATTTCACTATTTTAATGCAAGCACCATAAAAAATATAGACTTGCAGGCACAAGCGGTAAGCATAACAATGGACATTTTTCTACCATTCAGAGTTCGAAAGCAACTGATGTTTTTCTTATTTCCTTCCTCAAAAGGAACCAAATGGACTATTTACATTAAAAACGTTTTGGCCTCAAAAGATGAAGAGTTGAATGACTTGCTAAAGCAACAAGCCTGTTAATAACACTCTTTACCAGTGACTGGGTATTTCTATTATTCCCACTGAACTGCTGCTCAGAGGGATCTTTGTCTGCCATTGTCCTCAAAATCATCAGTCTGGTTGAACCATCATACAGCATTTAGTCATTTCTGTACAAAGCATAACTTTTTTCCTTTTTTTCAAGCCATTTATATAAAATAACACCTATTTGAAAAAAAGGATGTTATCCAACCTTCAAAGCAAGAAAACATACAAAATTATAGCAGTCCTCTCAAGCGTCTAACGGTACCAAATGTAGCTTTTGTGTCAGGCGCTTCCAAACTTCTGAATGACAGAGTATGTCTGACACTTGACAGCAATGGCCCTAAAGGTGTGTGAGTAATTGACTGTTTTCTTGTATGCTCCCAGGTTTACTCCAGTTCTGTTTATCATGCATCTTTTAGAGTCCATGAGCCAAAATTGTTAGCACAACATGTTTCACTGCCACAGAGGAAATACACTTCAGCACTATAAAGCTGTCAGAAACATATTTCAAGATCATTTCTGTAAAATTAAGAGGAAACTAAAACATCAGTCAAGCTGCATGGATTTACTGTAGTAATGCACTTTCTTAATGATTAGCTCAGGAGTAGTCTTTTTATATGACCAGCTTTGTAATCCATTTCTTAGCTCAAGGTATATACTCCCAGTGTATAAAAATATATAGACACATTTGAGTTTCAGACTATTTTTCTAACTCTGATTTTATGAATAAAGCAATGTCTTCTTTATGCTATGACAGTTATAAAATGTGATTTATTTAAAAAGAAAAAAAATCACAATATTTTATCCTGTTTACAATATTTCAATATTTATAACCGCTGTATCGTGATACACACTGAATCACTATATTTTCATCATTATCAGGCTGGAACCTACCGGTCCTCGCAGTAAAGAAAACCAGGAAGTGCCTTGAGCCTGCAATCTTTCAAACTGGATGGTGGAAGACAAAGATCTGTGGTCTAAATAAGACAAATTCTCACTTGATATATTACCTTCTTGAAGCAACATATGGCTAGTTTCAAATCTTCAATAAAATATGATGTGTATTGAGTAAATAATGGCCCCATTTAGAAGAGAATTGATGATAAAGCAGGGTATGACCAGGGGATGGCTACATTTGATTGACAGGTATCTTAGACCGCGAGCTGTCATCAGGATAGAAGCAAAAAAAATGCATATGCACTGCTCTGTGTGCATCGGAATAGCTGTGAACTTGTTTATCTTGTTTTCATTTCAGAACTTTTACCCTTTAACAGCAAGTTTTCAGTTCATGAAAGTTTATTTTAAAATTTCGGTCATTTAAAAATATCCTGTTCTGTGTTCAGTTGTACAAAAAGACACTCCAAGAATTTGTTCATTGTTTCCCCCTTTTTTAGATACACCTGTCCTTGAACCTTCCCACAAAAAATGTGGTCTCTATTGGTTTAAAAAAAAAACAAAAAAAGATGAAGACTGAATGAAGCAAAAAGGGATATCAAGGGGTCCATTATCTACATTCAGTCTATGATCAATATACAGCCCCAGTGTATAGTAGTACATGTGGTTGCCTGATAAAGAAACAGCATTGACAACACAGTCAGCAAATATGATGTTTTTTGCAGGTTCAGATAAATGTCCTCATTCATCAGAATGACATATAAGCCTATAAACACATATCACACAGATGTAAATGTCTTACATCAAGCAAGCCTCTGCCTCTTATGCTGCTCTCCACTGAGGAAATTTCTATCAACAGAATTTTATCAGAACATCCTTGGGCGCAAAGATGCTATCATAATTCAAAGCAGTTGTAGCAGCTTCCCATTTTATATCACCAGCTTATTCAGAGAGAGATGGTTTACTTAACGTATTACACTGGGATAATGTAGGATCCGAGGAATGAAACCTTGCTTAACTGTGTTTGACTGAGAAGCTCCTGAAACCATTCCAATGGCACATCCTGAGCGTAAACACATTTCACTGAAGAAATGAAGGATTTAGTCTCATTTGTGCAAACAGATAAGATCAGAGAGGGAGAATATAGGGGGATAGAAAGAGAGGGAAATCGGGGTAGACATGCAGCCTGAATGACACGTTTAATCGAACAGAAAATTGCAGCTGGGATTGCCGAGCAGTGAAATGGCGAGAATTAATCCATGAGTTCAAATCATTCATCTACTCTGATGCATTCCCCTCACCTTTTTCTCCCGCTGCTTTAAACTGAACCTGACCTCTTACTCCGTCTTTATGTTTATGAGTATGTTTTTAATTCAGGGTTTACAGCTTTAACTTTGCGTTCTAATTGTTCAAAGTCCTCCAAGTTGGTTCATGCAAACAATCCAAAACCTTTTAAGTTTATATTTAAACTGGAAAAAAAATCAATGGGAAAGTTGATTAAGTACCCAAGCATGCTCATCTTTTATTAGCAGGGGTCAATCAGCAACTCCTCCTCCAACTAATTACAACTGAATAAAGTTTGGAAATGGCTTTTTGGAATTGGGTTTGTAATTTATTGGACTTGGCAATTGGTATCGACCATTCACATTATGATATGTATTCAGTATGAGTTTTCATTATTTGTGTTAATGAATATAAATCATTTAACTTCATTAGTGTAACAAAAGTGGTGGACTGTATTATTGAGAGAGGGAACAGAACCGTTTTAACACATAGTAGAGAAGCAATAAACCACAGAAGTCTGAAAGGACATCATATTCCAAAGCTGCACTCGGGTCAACAGGCAGCACCGCTGAAATCAAATCACAGTCAGCCGTGAGTAGTAGATCATTGAACAATTTTTTTGTGTGTCGTTTCTGTGACCATGACCAAACCCTCACCTTGAAAAAGGACAAACCAGCATGCTCAAGTTATTTGTTGCTGACTCAAGATAAATAAAACCAATGGGGAAAGGTCTGAAATTGGTTCTCAACAACCTGTTATTTCCAGCAGCTACATGAGCCTCATCATTTCCCAACCAAGGAAGAGTGACCCATTATCAGGTATGCCTGATAATTGCTCATAGAAATTGTGTTGCAGCAGGAAATATAACTCTTGAATGCATGGGAGTACAAAAGTCTGGTTGAATCTGGTTTAAACAACTTGCTTCATTTAAAAATCAGAGTATTATTCAGTCGAAATAAAAGCAAACAATGAGCCTTATGTTACTGAATAGATCTACAGTAAATCCTAGCCATGGCTTTCTTTTTATACCTCAAATTATCCGGCCCAGTTGATATATTTAGCACGATCTCTGCATATCTTATATAATATTTCCTGTGGATCCACAATGGACTTGGCACATGGCACTGGCTCTGCTTAACAGATACGTGACAAAGCCTCCGAACCAAGTGGGTGTCAAACAAATCCACTGTATAAGAGTGTCGATATCCCTTTACGAGTGGACACCAAGCAACAAATGATCACAAACAGTGGAACTAAAGGAAAGCCTTGATATCAGTCAGAGTTACAGCCTGTTTCTCAGCAAGGGCTCTTCTGCAAAATATCTCAACAAGCATAATAAAAAGAGGTTTTATAGTCGCAATCCAAACAGGAAATTAACTGCTGGGCTGGCTAACAAGGACGCATGAAGAAGTGGAAATTTGTCAGGTTTGGTTTTGTTCCACTGAAATATTTCATATGGAGACTTTACTTTCAATTAGAAGAGTTATAATTTAACTATGCCGCTCAGATTGCATGCAGTGAAGTGGGAAGACAGACAGCAGAGAAAAGGGATGGCGTACAATAAAAGTCATCAGTTAGATTCCAGCCCACTATGTTGCAAGCAGATGGCACACGCGCCACCCTGCTGAAACACTCAATCATTTCACTTCAGGAAGTATTTTTCTCTCCTGCAGATACAATGAGCATATAATGGGACATAAATCTGACTTGTTGAAAGGATACAGTACATTCTGATGGACGTGTTTATTCTGACAGCTAGTTTTCAGTCAGAGGTGTGAATGTCATTTCCTAGACACTTGGGAGGAAATCTGTTCTAATTTGCATGTTTGTGTGTGCGAGAGCGTGACAACGGGGATTACGATGTGACTGTAAGTGAATCATCTAATCCGTGGTTTAGGAACAGCTGGTTGTACAGAGAGCGGAGGCTCAACTACTGTCTGTTCCTGGAGGCAGCGAGGAGGAAGGTGGAGGGACGGGAACGTTAGAAGGAAGAGGTAGAGAAACAGAAAACAGACAAGAATATAAAGAGGAAATGACACAGTGAGAGGGGAGAGCGAAGGAAGCAGAGTAGGAGACAAAAGAAGAGAGGGAGATAGTTAAATGCTCAGAGGGAAAAGCAATGCAGAAGGCTGGACACAAGAGAAATGAGAGAATGACAACAGGGGGGAGAGAATATGAACAACAAAAGTTTACAGAAATGGGGAAGGAGAGCATAACAGAAATCAGGTTAGCGGGAAAAATCTGGTTGAAACAGGACAGACACTGCAGAACACATTTACATGCAGTGCAATAAGCTAGGGCCCCGTTAATCAAACATTTGGGAGCAGTTTTATGAGTAAGCTGTGCATGCACACATCGCCATACCGAACCTCATTTATCCTTGGGTTTGACAGTGTGTGTGTTAAGCAGCAGTCCTGACAACACAACAAACCAGAAATCTCTTCCTGAATTAAGTATCCTCGCAAGATATGCACAAAACACACGTTTATCTCCGACTGAAGCAGCATACTTCTGTGATTGATTGTCAAATAATAAAAAGGCATGCCCACATAATGTCTGCAATGATACAAACTGTGATTGGCCCCCATCCTTTTCTGATGATACAACAGAAGGATTTTTATTAAAGATGAAAAATTTGTTTTTGTTTTCCTTTATCCACGGGACCACAGGAAACTCTGCTGATACTATTAATCACTGCCTAGTTTGCCGTAGGAAACTTCAGCTTCATCTGTGCCAGCAGCAACCAGCCTCCATTTTTTTGAGGCCAGCAAGAAGCACCAGTGGCATCCCTGTGCACATTAAAGAGCTATCCGCGCTGCATTTTTCAATCATGTTTACATTGTAAAGTGTAAAACCTACAGATGCAAGTTGTAAAAACTTTGTCTTTTTATCGATTGATACTGTTCTTTTAGCCACCTAAGTCAGACAGCCCTGTATATGTAGGAGGAAAACAAACCCTTGAATGCTTAAAGCCACCAGACTCTATTATAATAAACGCTGTAATTTTACCTTGCAGAACATTGTGGTTGCTGGTCTACCGCTGCCTTGATCGTTTATTTAGCATAACTGAGTGACTTTGATGTGTTAAATGGTTAGTTGGTTTTACCAAAGTTACACAATAACACAAAGATATTGATCAAGGCCGTGGTAGACCAGTTATTCCCGTGTTGTACAGGGTAAAATTACTGCTTTTTTATTGGAGCCAGGTGTCATTAACAGGAGCATACAATGGCCCCAGTCACCATGGCAAAACTATGAAAATATTCTAAATATAGCATGCATCCACTGTATCTGATGTTGGTGCTCTCATCAACAACAGAACATTGCTTCACTTCCATGCTGGTACTCTTGCCTGCTTCTTTAATGCAGGAGCATATCGAATGCCATCTGCTTTAGGTACATTTGAGGGTTTTTTTTTTTTTAAGTGGGGTTGAAGAGGTACTTATCCATGATCAAACTATCTATTTAAGGGTGTAGAGAGGCTGACACATACATAACCCTGCAACTACTGTATGTTCATTCATCAAAGATGAATCTACTGAAGATGAAATCCTGTATCAGTTATCCAACCAGGTCATATGCCTGGTCATGAATCATCTCAAAATAGAGCTATTTATGGCTTTCTGGCCCTGAATGAAGGAGTGAAGGACGATATAAGGAAAGAATGGGATGCAGAAGAGAAAGGAGACTTAAAAAATGTCAGCCAGGGATTAAAGATAAACAAACTGATGGTGCCAATTAGGACAACCCACTGTAACTGGAGCTTAATTTAACAGGCATACGTTTTAGTGTCTCCAGTGAGGGGAAAAAGCCCCCAAACCTTCTTTGAAGTTCCTCTCTCTGTAGGCCGTCATGTGGCATGGCACCCAGCCAAAACCCACAGACACAAGGATTGAATAAAGCTCGCCCGGTGTCCCCTGATAGTGGGGATAAGGTAGAAGACTGTACAGCAAATACAGACACAAACATAAACACACCTGACACATTTCCCTGAGATAACCTACAATTTGTTCTGTTTTTTTTTTGTTCATTTGGCAATTTGAAAATGTTAAACCTTTTCATGTAAAAAAAAAACAAAAAACATGTCCATTAACAATGTCTCCAAAGGCTTACATTTGCTCCAGTAAAAGTATATTTAAGGTTTGAAGAGGCTTTTTTAGCAGTATGCTGAAGGTGAGTTGAAAATGTTCAGACTTAATACTCTGAGTACAACTTGCTCTTTTTCATTGCATGATCTTTGAGAAATCTCAAACAACATCCCAATGAAAAGGTCACTCACTGTTATATAATTGTTTTTCTGTCAAAACCTCAGTTAATCAATATCATATGTAGATGTTTTTAATCTTTGTGGCCTTTACGAAATGGAAAAATGTCAATCAAATTCACTTGCAGGATACGTCATAAAACAGTATGCTGACTTTTACAATAACAATAATCTGGGGCTCAGAAACTATTAAGATCACTTTACAGCAATGTAATAAGTATTCAAGATTCGTCTTTGTAAGTGCCTTTCATATTTCAGAGCTGTTGGAGAGATTGCATACATGAGCGTGTATTTATGGTTTGTCCTTTTATGCCGTTCACAGAGCCCACACGAAAGCCATGAAATAGCTGCCATGTGTCAGTGTAGCAGCAATCCTGACAAAGGAGACAATCCCTCTCTAGTGTTAGCTGAGGAATGCCGGCAACTGGCATGTATAAGCACATGCAGAAATACACACACATGCATACATGTACATGTGTGTTGATCTATAAGTGTTCGACTCTATTTTTAAACTGAAAGAGCATGGCCCTGTTCAGTGAGATTAACCCCAGACCAGACTGCAATTTTCACAATCATATCAAATGCAAATCACACAATCGTGAGTAGCACTTGAAACGTAGCAGACTGTTAGTGGCTCATTATATTCACTTGATAGGAAGTTGAGTATCAACACTGGAGTAAAAGAGAGTAGGCCTAATTGCCACTGATAGTTGGATGGAGACATATCTTATCTCTGCCACCCACTCAATCTCTCTTGGTCCTCCCTCCCCACTCATGTCTGATTATCTTCAAGTCATTTGGACCTTCAGAGAAATGGGATCACAAACACATAACAGTCTTGAAGTTCACTTCACAGATGATAAGCAGTGGCCTTCACCCAACCCCCTTTCCTTTTTGACATCATCCTTTCCAATATGACTTGTCAAAAGATGACAAGAAAGAAAAACTATGAGATCACCAGTGTGGCTGATACTCACACACACGCGCGCCTCCATGCCTACACACATTTTATTGCAACCCACAAAAAGAAAGTGACAGACACACACACACACACACACACACACACACACACACAAAACCACATTTATTATCATTCTGCCAATTTCTGCAAGCAA
>JAOWBC010000711.1:13924486-13937752 GCA_028566105.1 Hypoplectrus providencianus
ACACACACACACACACACACACACACACACACACACAAAACCACATTTATTATCATTCTGCCAATTTCTGCAAGCAATTTCAGAGCAGCTTTGTTGTTGCTTTCGGGTTTTCTTGATCGTACTATTAAAGCAGTCTATTGGCAGTTCAGTTTGGCAGGGCTGTGGATTATTTTAGGCTTCAGCATGCGATCCAGCGCAACACCAGAAACCACTGTAATTACAAGATCTGGTCGGTCCTTTGAATAGCAATGGCAACCAAAACCTGGTCTGGTCGAAGACAAGAAGGAGAGGCGGGGCAGTTTGAGTTAAAATAGAACTGTCCACATGGAGTTGATTTGAGGTTTTCTATATGGGGAGCCCCGGAGTGGGTCTGCTCCAGTAATGAAGTCAGTCCAAGCCATTGGAAAAAGACTATCGCGTGTAGCTCTGTTGTGGCAAACAGCACTTCCCTGCCCACATTATCAAATCCATCAATTCTGGAGAATCAAACAAAACACGGGTAGATCTTCTGTATCCATGTTTCTTTTCAAATGAAATAAGAGGTGAGTATTATTATAAAAAATAAAACAATGGTAGCTCCTAAAGAGCCGAGCTTAGTTGCTGCAACAGCATCAGATATATCAGAAATGGAGATTATTTCTTCATTCAAAGAGGAGCAGAGGAGTGTTTGCTCCTCTCCTGCACTAACACTGTGCAGCTCATTCATCCAATCCCCTGCCAGGTATGTTTTGAAAGTGTTTGCCCTTTTTCAAACAGGGAACTAAACTTTTTTCAAGTGACTTTGTGTCCCTGCAAAATGTCTGCGGACACGACAGAGTGAGGGGCTTTGGGCAGCTGAAATATGGAGGGGAGCCAATCAGTGTTCATCTGCATATCCTACAGTCACTCCACTGACACAAACCCGGCTGAGTTTCCCTTGAACTTTGTTTTTAGATTAGTCGAAATCATTCCCAAAGGACTTACTTAGACAAACATAAGCCATGTTTCATTTGCCAAAAGGAACTATCCTGAGCCTTACTGATGAGTTATATACAGTAGTAAAACTAGTTTTTGAATAGTTTAACTGGCTTTTCCTGTTAAATTGTCCTCGTGATTTTTGAATTCATTCAGAAGGCAAAGATTTTCTGCTGAAGTGAAAGACGCAGAGCAGTTTGATGTGGTTGCATGGCCAGCCATGTTTTATAGTTTGGCAGAAAAAAGTTTCAATTTACCCAAAATAAAAAGCAAATTAATCCAAAATTCTCAGACTATATAGCTTTGTGCAGAAGATTAATTTAGATTTCATCTGAAGTGTGACTATAAGAAAAATCTACACCATGGTCAATGTCTGTCTTTGTGAAACTGGCCCCATGTCAGTCAGTCAGCAAATTAAAGGACATGGATCTAACATATTGGTTGAGAAAGAAAAGGACAAAACCAGGCAGTGTTCATAAACCTATGACCTGCTACTTTTTAACCAGCAGGCTTTCCTGTCTATATTATTAACTTAAGGTCATGAAGTCATCCAAAGTTATCTGCTGTTGTCGTTAAAACATTAAGCAAAAGTCTAGCAGCTGCCACGCATCAGTCCCACACCACCATGCTGCAGCGGCAGCCAATAAAGTGTCGGACCCTTAAGATCTTTGTTGAAAATAGCCTCTAAGGACATTATGAACTCTGACAATCTCCTCAGAAACTTGCAGCTCCCTGGAGAACTGTTACACTTAGTAGGCTGTAATGACAGATTGGAAAGGAGTGTATTGAAGGACTAGTTGGTTTCCATAGTATCTCCGTCTTCCTGAGGAGCTGTGTAATGTAATATGTAAAACATGTTGAGCAGTCTCATGTTCTCTATGTCAATCATTACACAATGGTGTATTCTCAGCTACTTTATAGTCATTTTCTACTTGACGTAACTGGAAAGAAAGGTGTCCTTGCCCTGGATTTAAGCCCCATGAAACAACAAAAAGGTCACACAGCTTGATGGAAGTGGGACAGGAGAGCTAAAAGTATCCCAATGATCCAGCAAGATAACTTCCAAAAGTGAACCCTCTCCCTCGATCATTAAGCTGACACATTGAAGGAAAAGCAGTCCCAACTTTATGCATGCCACTCGTTAGATGATATATTCTCTTTCTTTTCATTTACCAAGTTACCAACTTTCTTGACTCAGACTTGTCTGGTTGATTACTTATTTTCAGCACAGCAACCCCTCAATCATACATCCCCTTGACTTTCACTGCATCCAGTTTTCTCTTTGAGCCCTCTCCACCCCTGGGCCTCTGGGTGTAATCACAAGAACCCATGATGTGCTGGTAGAAGAAAGCCGCCTATCTGGATTGGAAGAAGAAAATTGAAGGAAGGAGACCGAAAGACTGAGGGGACAGAATATGATACTGGTGAAATGCGCACTCATGAGAGGCAAAGCAAGGACTAATGAGGGGTGGGTGTAGTGGAGCCAGGCAGGCTGGTTGCATGAGAACTCAGTGTTATGAGTTCTAGCAGTGAGGGAGAGTGAGTGGGACTGGTGGTGAAAGTAGACGGAGGAGGGTGGCGTCTACTAGGCTTTTTCACACACTTTTTTTCCTCTTCCCTTCTATTCAGTGGACACAAGACCAGATGGTATTCTCATTGAAGAAATTATAAAGCAAATGAGAATTAGAAGCAGACTGGCAGGGTGTGGTAGCCCCATCAGGCTGCACGCTGCACACTCGTTTTATTTAGTACAACATATTAAATGACAGAAATAAATCTTTCCTGAGTAAACCGATTAAGCGCAACACACAAATATTTCAAGGTGAGTTCCAAAGGGGAAAATAAAAAGTACTAAAGTTTGTTTTATCAGCAGGTGATCTGGTCTCAATCTTATGACAGCCGCTAAAGCAAGTAGAGCAGTGCTTCTGAACAGTCCCCTAAGGAGCTCGGTCTTTCTGTACTGCAGCACAGAAAACAGCCATCAGGAGTAAAACGATATGATGAGCGGAAAACATAGTGCAGATAACATTATAGCGGTTATGTAGCAGTTCTGTAAAATGCTGAAAATGCAAATTGGTGCTCTGCAGTAATATACTGAGCTAGATAACAGCAAACTATAAGCTGGATGCCTCGGAGCTGTGCTAAAGTTTGTGGTTCAGCTAATTACCGTCGCAGTTTACTGTACAGTAGTTACAATGAGAGACAGATACATTCAGCGCTCAGGCTCCACTAAAAGCCAAGTGATGCAGCACAGTGGCTCTGAAGTGTAATGGGGCTGGAGAGCAGCAGAGCTAGAGATCAGGACACGGTTCTGTGGATAGACGCTTGTTTTTGTGGACCGAGTCCCAAATGTATAGTACTTACAAACACAACTGGGCTGAGATGGGGGAGTCCACTCAAACCCTCAACAACCAATTATCCACCTGCTCTCAACAGCTGAGAGCAATTTCATCAGCACAGGAGAAGTCTTATTTAAAAGTCAATCAGGCAGTCACAGGGGAAGAGTGTGTCTGTGGACGGGTGCTCATCTGTCCATCTGGCTGTCCAACTCCCTTGCTCATCTGAAACCCCCTTTAAACCGGACCAACAACCTGAGAAAAATCTGTGTCTGCCTTTGTTAACAAGCCCTGATATCACATTCGGGTGTACAATCCCATTCACCTGAAAGGATGAAAAACAAGACCGCTGAAGACATCACTATGGGCTTCGGTAAATTGGCTTTTTTTCTGAGACAGACAACTAACCAATAAATCAAGAAAATATCCAGCAGGAAAATGATGTGAGTTGCAGCTCTATTTCTAGCTAAGAAATACCAATTTTCTCTGCAAAGATGCCTCGATATGACTGGTAGATATTGTTTAAACTTTACGGTACATGGGCAGTCTCTGAACATACAAGTTTGACAATAATGTATCCAGGCATAACAGGTAATGGATATTCAGGTTTCCAGATTTCATCATCCATACACCAGACAGTGTTCAATTAGCAACTACAGATACTACTTTTTGTAAGTGATTTTGGTGATGATGACATTTTGGCTGATCCCCACTGATAGACAATTGCATATGGATGTAGATAAGTATATTTTTTTTTAAGTTGATGGGTTTCAAAAAAGACATTTTGGCCATAGGTTTCATCAGTTTTGCTCTCCACAGTGTATGCAGCCATAGCCAGCTTAGACAGGACTGTCAAATAGGAACGGACCCCTCACTCATCGCCAACATCGCTACTCCAATACATAAAATTAGCAGTTTTCTTTAGGAGTCTGGGGATCGATAAACAGGTATTTTTTGTGGATCAGCACTTAAAAACAGTATCAGGTGGGTGAATACAAATAAAACAACCCTGACCCACATATCACAAACATGTAAGAAAGCTTGACCAAGGATGAAGGATGGATTAGTAATGGGGTATAAACTGCAATGTGGACATTGTGACACGCAAATTCAGTCAGCCTTACACTTCAGATACCAAGAAATCCTCTAGACCTGCATAAAGCAACACCAAAATTATTGTAATATAAAAGGGTTTATTTGTGCTGCAAATATCGTTTAGGACTTGGATTCAGCACACTGCAGCTTTCAGCCTATTTTCATTGTTTTGGTTTGTAGGTTCATAAAAAGAAAAAATCTGTGGGCAGCTGCTCAGAACGCAGGAGCTTATACAAACCAGTTGTACAAGATGAAATGACAGAGGGCAGAAGTAAACATGTGGCTGATGAGCAGAGTTAAATACTTGACGAGCAATAAACACAGGCTGTTTTCTCAGTAACCAGCACTAAAGCAGCAGTGGATGTTGCACTTACAGTGGATGTGTGGCGAGAAAAAGAGCTCGACATTGCTCTGTTTCTGCTGAATGGGGAAGAAGCCAAGTGTTTGCTCACACACTCAAACGTAGCTTGATAAGGGATAATATCGTATCAAGGCAGCTTTAAGGATCTAACAGCACATCATTTGCATTTAACTACCCAACATGCTGAATCCCCAGTGAAAAAAAAACAATGCAACAATGACCCAGAGCACAATCATTCTTCTTTCCACCCTTTACCCCTGTACATCCATTACTGGATGGAACGTGTCATTGACTTAAAGCCCCTCTTTTGCACTCAAATCCTTTGTTTCATCCGGTTTCAGCAAAGGTGTGGAGTATAGAGGCAATTCTTGTCTGCAGCTAAGAGTATTTAAGACCAAGGAAATGAATGGCTGTCTGGCAGCACACACATACAGGGAGTTTGTGGCAGTGGTCCAGTAATAGAAATATCTCAGCCACGTCTTTGATAATAGGGTTCATCCTTAAGCATGGCTACCCCCAAAGTAATAAGAGACAGAGAGACATTAAAGAGACAGAAGTTGGATGAGCAATCATAAAGTGTGAATCATTCCATGCAAACAAATAATGGATGTTGATATTAGAGCCATTTAAGTAAACAATCAATTAGGATGTTGTCTCAAGGGTAACTAATTGGTAGATAGTTGTTTTATCTGCAGGTGCTCTGCTCATTAAAGATGAAGTATTTTGTGTGTGTTAGTGCAATGATGAGTGGACTGCAGACAGAAAAAATAATTACCAACTATTTTGCAAATCGATTCATCACTACAAGTAAACAGGTCCTGATTTTCACTGTGTTACATAGACAGAAGTTAAAATTTACTTCAATATCTCTGGGGTGTGTACCATTATAAAGATATCTACAGACATCCCCATTGACTTTGAGAAACAGATAGACATGTTTCACTGTTTCCTAATTGATTAACTGATAAGATAACATTCATATTAATTCATGATTTACATAAGAGTGAGAGCCCTTGTAGGGTGTTTATTCTGTCAATGAAAAATATCAAATAATGGCTTTTAGGGAAAATTTGTTGGAATAATAAAAGTGATTCTCATTTGTTCAAAATGATCATTAAAGCATCAATTTATAAGAAAAAAGCATTCAGAAAACAGACTTATTCATTTCTTCCATTTTTTAATTAAACCAGTAAACCCACAGTTCCTACTCTATATTGTGAGATTCTGTCAGTCAGTCAGAAATTGCCTTTTTAATTGGTTCAGCAGGATCTGCTGCTCCATCACACCTCATTTTAAACAACCCTCCATAGTAATTGTTGGAACTTGGCATCAGATTACATATTGAAGCAGTTTTAGAGGCATGACAGAGAAGAGGAAATAGCCAATAACGTCTTATTGCTTGGTTTGTCACTGTGCTGGAAGTGAGCCCCGTCTGCCATTCATCAGTGCAGGATATATACTATGTCAGCATGCCGTGAAGGAGGTCGATATTCCGCCAAGGCAAATACATTTACATTTATTTATTGCAAGCCATTACAGAGATCCTGCTTTGGAGTACAGGCTCCTATTTTATTTTACATCACATCCAAACTGCAACGCCGAGCTCCACAAGGCTGCTGCGAGGAGTTAAAATTCAGATCAAGTATGGAGAGAGGACAGCTTTTGCCTACCAAATCCAAAAGTAGGGTAAACTGCCTTTTCTAAGGAGGGGGTCTGGTTGGAAAACACACCACTAAACTGTACGTCCAACGGTGGTAGCAAGTGGGGAAAACTTCCCACCCCCGTGTCAGAAAGTGCTAATAGGCTAAGTAGCAAACTTCCCACCCCCTATGTAGAGATGATAGAAAACTTACCACTCCGGTGTCCAGCTGCTCGGTAGTGAGAGAAGGAGCCGCTCCAGTCAGAGGTAAAAACCACAATATCTGCACCAACAGCAGCATCTCCGGTGAAATATTCCTCATCCACTTGTGAAGATCCAGAGAAATCATCATGCCCTATGACAGGCTGCTCCTGCAGGGCTCAGACACCGACCCCAACAGCCGCATCCACGGGATAAATCACACGCCGACACTCCTGTAAAATTTGCCCGCATTAAGTCTACCTCACTGTTGAGCGCAAACACATAAAACACATTAAAAAGCGGTGACGGTAAAGATTTACAAGTTTGTTTCCCCCAAAAAACGGCACCTGTAACTACCACCTACGTGGTCATTATTTGGTGAAAAATGTGTGTTCTTGTCCTGAATCAAGTCCGTCGGAGGTGATATCCCTGCAGCAAGAAGCGCGAGCTCCCCTCCTGCTCGCGCAGTCTCGAGCTCTGGAAAATGAAAGCAGCTGCGTGCGGTTTTGTCCCGAGCCGCGGCAGAGAGACCGCGCGTTGACGCACACACATCAGAGTGAATGAGTATTCGACCCGAAGGATCCAGGGAAAGGGGAGGGGGGAGGTGGGAGGGGAGTTCAGCGGCTTTTTAGAGCCCTCTTGAACACTACCAAATTCATGACGCGCCTCGTGCGCAATTTGAGAGTCTCAAGGGCTGAGACCAAAAGACATAAAACAATTGGTCTTGGGTTGCTCTATCGCCGCTTTAAGAGAAATATGTCAGTGTTGAGTAGGTTTGACGTGCCCTGCAGTTAATACAGTCTTTTTTTCTGAAGGGCCAACGACTGACAGTTTGCATAAAGGAGTAAAAACTCATTTGGAATCTATTTCTGTTGTGTTTTCTGAGTTTATACATACATCTTACCAATCTGACCTGTCCCATCATCACCACCAACACTTCCCTAGTGTTAGTGGTTGTGGTGCCTGTGGGGTCAAAAGATGTCAGTGACGCATTGCATACAGCCTGTAGGTGCCCTGAGGCAAAACTGGCATATGGGTGCCTATTAACACCCCAAACCCCCAATTATGTACAATGCAAGAAAAATATAAATATAAATAATGCAGGTATTGAGACTATTTTTCACCATGCTAGCTGTCAGTTGGTTGGTCTACCACTGAAATATTTGTACGACTACTATTGTGCTATTGGTATTAAATATGGCACTGAGACTATTGCACCACTCCAGGATGAACTGTTTTTTTTTTTTTAACATCTCGTAATATGTCATTTGTCGCCACTAGGGGGCGCCTAATCTGGAAAATAACAGACTGCAAGGGGAATTTACATAAACTGGACTGCAGCTCCTGATTGTACAAGGAATCGGGCATCATTTGCAACAATGTCATAAGGACATGATCACTAAATATATTGGGATAATGGTATCACAGCACAGACACGTCCATAAAGTTTTAAAGTTATTTGACTCTTTTTCACACATGATTGCAATTATCTAAGTGGCAGAGTATTAATACACTATGTAAAAGTGTGTGTTGTGACGGATGAAGCCCTGAAGTGTGTCTCCACAGATCAGAGAGAAGCGGTGTGTATTTATGCACTAGGCACAACATAAACATAATTCACACACAGTTCAGTTTCACACAGTGAGCGTATGTGAGTGCATCAGCTGCAGACATCTGTCGATATGACTGAGCCAGGAACGTATATTAATTTATTAATCTTTATTTTTCATAAATATCTCATGCATCTTTAAAAAAAAAAAAATACACACAGGAGAAATGTGAGGAAAAACTGAATCTCAATGTTAAAGATTTTGATTCAACCTTTTTCTCGTCCATATAAATGTGCTTCATTTACCGCCCGCTCTCTGAAGACAGTAATAATTTGACTGTAACTGCGTGTGGCTATTTGCACTGGTTTTAACACAGTGTGGTGGCGTCAGTGGTGTGAGATCATTCAAGTTGTTTTCCTCACCACCATTACTGTCAGCTTCTCTTGGTCAGGGGGCCTTAGTGTTCGTCATTCAAGAGGTTTTTACAGAAAGTCGAATTATTGGCAGAGGCCTAAGTGCAGCAACACAAGCAATCCTGCAAGACAGAGACACAAATTAGGTTACTGTGAAGAATACAGGATAAAGGACAGTATCATCACACATTTTAATGGATCAAATTACCACAGATCTAACAGACAGTAAACTTGACTTTCTTCCAGAGTCAGTTGTCTGTTGGCATGATTCAATTTCACAAAAGGTTTAGTATTATGAACCCCCTGTCATGTAAATGCCTAAAAGTAAAATTAAGAATGACACTTCTGTAAAATCAAAAATGTTATTCAGTCGGAGGTTACAATCTAATAAACTATTCCCTGGTCCAAGCAGAAACAGTTTTTGGTTTTTAGAAGAGTTAAGGTAAGCTTTGAGAAAAGACAATGGCAAGTTACAAAGAGAAAGGGAGTAAGTAATTTTTCAGTCTTGAAACTCTGAATGCAGCCCCCAGCCCAAAAGAATAATCTCAAACTAGATCACTACAAAAGCCCACTGAATTATTTTATGTCCAAACATCACTTAATTGATAACATACACATACTTTATTCTATCTATGTCATAAATTAAGGACATGTAAATATGCCAATTAGATACTTTTTTCAGGAAGCAGGGACGAATATTTCTACTAGTGCGATTGCAACAATGATTTAGACTTTCAGTAAAGATTTGGACCATAAGCATTTGAAGACTAAAATTAAACCCAATTAAATATACATATCAACAGAAGCTGGGTCACTGAAGTAGAGAAACTGCATATGTCTCTGAAATGCAAAGATGTTTTATTTTGTACCCCTCATTACACTTCTATTTTCATCATATTTGAGAAAACATCAGAGGAAAGCACAAAACAATTTGCTGAGATGCAGAGACAATTATTACATGAAACAGTGGTATCATCCCACTGCTTTCTTCTTCGGAGAAAAGACTAAAGCACTTATTTATTTCTTTTGTGTTACATAATATGAAAATCCACCAGGTAATGAAGGAACATGCTGTAATGAATAACAATCAGAAAGCGCTACATGGCCTTGAAGCACATTAACCATTTAATGGGCCGACTGACAGTTGATGTGCCAGTAAATGAAGGAAATTGAATAAAAATCCGAACTAAATGACTTTTGCTTGTTTTAAATTCACTAGTAACAGACACACATCTGCAAATATATACAGACCTCTATTTCTTATTCAGATCTATTACAGCAGTCGTTCATCCCTGGTCGACAGGAGAAAGACATGAAAAATAAGGTTTCTGCTCAGCAGCATTAAGTTCTGCTGTCTGAGCGCTGAAGGCTTAAAACTTTTTAAATTTGCTGCCACCACTTCCAGTCAGACTTGCTCTATAGCCACAGCCTCATGACAACTTTAGCATCTGAATATTGTGTATCCCAAATGTTTACTGGTAAAAAGAAGCTTCTGTCATTCAATTTTACATTAAGAGAAGGTTAAAACATCAATTTACTCATCTCAGTCTGCTGTGCACGTTTCACCTGAACTGCTCCGCCATCTTCAGACTATTTCCCAGAGAAAGTCAGCTCATTTTCTTTGGTCAGATCATATAATTATAGGAAAACCCATTGCCCAGTGTGGACGTGGGCTGAATTGAGTTTGCTCCCCTCCATTGTGACACACACATTTTAATATTTATTGTAGCATTTTGTGCCAAATTGGATGCAGACCTCTTGCACTGCTAAGCAAAAAGATAGATGAATATTGTCAAATATTTGCCTTGACTGCATATTGTTATGTAACATCACGGAGGAGTGATGTAAATGTTTTAGTGTCATTCATCAGGATGCTGTTTGAACATTGAGACAGTGACTAATACTTGCAAATATGTTTGACAGGGAATGCATCCGTACATCAAGGCAACATTAATCTCTTTGCTTTTTACTGTTGTCTTTTATGGCATGCAGTGTATTAAAGCAAAATCATGAAGATGTGAAAAATGTGTAAAATATGAATGCTACCCTTGATTAGGGGTGATTAAGCAACTTATCATAATAAAGTTTAGCAGGCAACTAGATAAAGCTTCTTACTGTGTGTACTTTTCTTATGCTAATAGATACAAGTAGCTACAATGGAGCTGCTGTGTATGCTGTTATGATGGATCCTAGAGCATGCTAGATCAAATAGAAGCACTGGACATCGTAAACATGCATTTTACCCAGCAATCATCATTGCATCATTTGCATGACAAAAATATCAAAGACAATAAGCAATTATTTGTTGAAGTGGTAATAATTAGCATATCATTCAGTAATTGGATGCTACCAACTAAGACAAGGACAACACATTTTCGGAGGACCCCCTTTCTCTCTCTTATGCAACCTTTCTGCCTGCACTATATATATTCACACCCCTGGGTACAAGATTAATGTGTAATGAAGTAATGTGGGTAGTTACCATCACTTACATAAATATAGAAAAGACACTTTTTGGTCTCTTATCTTTTTTAGGATCTTACCGCACCATTGATGTCAGAATATGCAAGCGTAATATGCAAGTGTTTGCAAAAGCAATATAAACTGTTAGTGACAATACATTGTCATAAGTAAGAATCAGCATGGCATGGCATCACTCTATATCCCCATAATCCCCTAATTATGTTGGAAATTATGTTTGACCAATCGGACCATTTGGCAGAGTGACTCGAAAATTGGCATCTGTCTACATTGCCTTCCATATGCTCTCCATTTTATGAAAACAGATTAAATTCACAGTGTTCTTTTCCCTTTATTTTCTTTCTGAGCAGGTTCTGCTGCTCAATTCATGTCCAGTCTGGCATAGCAGTGACGAGTGACAAATACTGTCCTTTTTTTGACTCCCAAAAATCTATTTGTAGTGTTTGACTCAGAGTTTAGTCCCCCTTGGGATACACGGCCATGCATATCGGGAAAAAAAAAAAAAAAAAAAAAAAACTTTAGTAAACCCAGTTTTTTAGCCTGTCACTGTGCATGAGCATTACTGTAAATAATATATCCAATGACAATATTAAGTCTAGAGGACGTGTCAATATCACTCTGGATAGCAAAATCAATGCGGACAAGCAATGAGTTGAATTATATCAATGTTAAATGGTGTATGTGTGTGTGTCACTGCCCTTCCATTCCCACATCTCCCTCTTCCTTCTCCCTCCGCCCAGAGTCTGTCTCCCCCAATCTTTCTGTCACAGACTCACAGACTTTGATGTACAGTTCTAGTAAGTCCACAGCACCTTGGGGCTGCCCCACCATAAAATCTATAGTGGAAGCGCATGAGGGCTCTCCCACAGGCTTTTTCAGGCCTTTATGCACACTTTCTGTGAGTAGGCTTTGCTTGAGGATATGATCCATAATTCATGTGATTGTGTCTTTTAAAATGAGGACGACAGAAAAAGCCCAGAAGTGTCCAAAAACAAATAAACAGAGAAAACAGACAGAGCTGGCAAGAAGATGTTTAAGTCATTTGCCAGTGCTTAGAGTTGTTTGTCCTATGAGATGTCATTTTCTGTCAGTCTAGCTGCATGGCTCTAGGAATGGCAGTGTCAGTCAGTCTGACCACTTTGTTCTTTATTGGATGGATTGCTAAGAAGTTTTGTACAGACATTCCTAACCCCAAGAGGATAAAGCCTGGGGACTGCCAACAATTCAAGCCAATATTGTCTAAAAGAAGCTTTTAAAGTTAGGGCATCCATTGGTACCAACCATGTATTTTGTTGGGAAGGCGGCTAAATAACGCTCCAAAGGCAAAATTTGGCAAGGGAAAAACTGGCACAGTCATTCTCAAAGGGGTTTCTTGACCTCAAGATATCTTCCCACATTATGCCAACCCAAATGCAGTTTCATCACACCATCATCCAAACTTGTCCATCCTCTGGAATCAGCATGTGATCCCAGTGAAACCCCTTAGCCTTTGTTTTGGATGTGTCAGGGGTGGGGTGTCACTTTGAAATAGTTACATCCTCAGTGACTTTCAAAAATCAATTTGCATGTTCACAAAAAAGCTTTCTTAAAGACAATCAAAGTACTTGCTAAGGTTAGGGTAAAGGAACAAGGTATATGGCACCTGTAATGGGGCGTAGGAGCGTTGGTCAAAATGACCAATATGAGTGTTTTGCAGCTCACGGTACAGAATTGAGCACTGTAAAAAAATAATAGTTAAAATACCATTATATATATACATGTTTGATATGCAGTTGTAAGAAGGCAGCAGTTATGTGATTTCCTGCTACAAAACCACTGACCTAGGTTTACAGCAAGAAACTTCCTGGTTTGGAATTAAAAAGTAAATAAATTCATGAAAACGCCAGAAACAAAGCAGTTACGAGGGTGAAGTTTGGGTAGTTATGTTAAAAAAACAAGTTACATGAAAAACTTAATTTACATACTGTGAGCCATGGACGCTATGAAAAAAAAAAAAAATCCCCGTAAAGCTTCACAAGGGACCAAAACCCCTTTCTACTGGGTAAAAGTCTGCTATTTTGTCAACCCATCCACCCTACCTCAGTGGAAATCTTGGTGCGTCTGACAGACACTCTTAATGTATTTGGGTCTTCAGCAGTAAATACTCCAACTTAAATTATTTCTGAAACTCTGCTCTGCTCTTAAACAGCTCTTCATCAGTCAGTGTTTGTCTTGATTATATATATATATATATATA
>JAOWBC010000711.1:13937852-13952345 GCA_028566105.1 Hypoplectrus providencianus
TTCTGAAACTCTGCTCTGCTCTTAAACAGCTCTTCATCAGTCAGTGTTTGTCTTGATTATATATATATATATATATAGATATAGATATAGATATAGATACATATATATATCCCTACTCACAAGCACTTCACTATAAGTTACACCCGCAGCTGTGGAAGGCGCTCCTTTTTAAGGGGTTAGGGTATAAATAGGCAACCTGTGGGACATTCTTGTTGCTCTCCTCATAAACAGGAAGCACAAGTCACAATGCATGCTGGTAGGCATCCTGCTCACACAGCTGTCGAGTCTTACGATGTGTTGGCAAGTATATTAAAGGAATCACAAATATTTTGTTTTAAATAGTTTATCTGAAGCATTATGGTTGTTTTTCTCATGCATGGAAAGTAGTACATGGTATTGTGGGAAAGCCTGCATGCCTTCTGTTTAACCCTCTTATAAGAATAAGAATCATAATCATATACATAATTTGCCTAAAATCATTTTTAAATGAAGGGTACATTAGAGATTTGGCCTTCATACCTCTCTACTCCCCCTGATTGAGCTCTCTGCACTTATCCCGTTCCCTGCTCAGTGTGTGACAGCAGATGGATCGCAATTTCTATTTCAACATGTAAGATTTTTTATCATAAGATCTGAGATTGACAGCTGACTTAACTGTCATTTAATTAATTGTCGCCTCAATCAGGAACACCATCTCCATGCTTCACTCATTCACAGATCTTAAACATCCAATCATGGCACTGGTGTCAAACTTCAGATCTGGTCTGATATCTACTGCTGCCATCAAATAAAGTGATATTGTTGCAGCCCTGGGGCTACATGGTGGTGGAGGGGTTCGCCTCAGAGCAAGAGGGTCGCAAGTTTGAATTTGGCTGGCGGCTCTTCTGTGTGGAGTTTGTATGATCTCCCTGTGTCCGTTTTGATTCACTCCAGGTCTTCTGTCTATAGAAATGCAGCCTGTGTTTTATTGGTAACTCTAACATTGCCCGTAGGTGTGAATGAGAAAGACCTCTTGCCCAATGTCAGCTGGGATCAGATCCAGCCCTCCGTGACCTGGGTTCAGATAAATGGTAAAGAATAATGAATGATTGTTGCAGATGGTTAGTTTCATTTGTACCTGTCAGTCCTGGGATTTGAACCAGCAACCCTTTAGTTGCAAGCCCATACCCTAACCTCTAGGCCCACAAAACATGCATATTGGCTCTACTGTAAGTTTGTCTTCATGTTGATAAAACATATCATAAAATTCAAGTTATGGGTAGAAACTGATGTTTGTTCCCCGTAAAGTTTGCTCTGCTCATGGATGAGAAGGATGATTAATGAGGTGTGGCAGAGGAGGGTCAGCGGAGGATTAGGGAGGCTAGACAGTTCCTGTCACTTGTTGACATCACTCCGGTTAACAGAAGACAACAACAAGTGTCTGGCAACATGCAAATTCTTCATTATACAAAACCCACATCCACTTCAGTTTCACTGGGATGTGCTCAAAAAACCTTTTGTGTAATTCTTGTCGTTAGCAGTCATTGTTGCTCTATTGAGAAATGAAAAGGCAGACAAGTCATAAAAGCCGCAGCATAAACAAATGAGTGCACTGCTGCAAAGAACAAAAGAGGGCAACAGCAGAGAAGACTATAACTCAGAATAAGTTCTTACTTTGTCACATTTAAAATCCAGGTATTATGTAGGTAAATCTATAAATATTAGGAGTTACATTTTTTTGAAATGGGGTTGTATGAGGTACTTGCACACAGTCAGTGCATAACCAACAGTAGATGGTGGTTGGCATGTCCCCAGTTTGGAGAAGCAGGCAGGAGTACAGGGACTGAAATTAAACACTGTACTGCTGCCACCTCTGAAAAAGCCTATCTCAGAAAAAAAAAATCAACATCAGTTTAAATCAAGGCCATTAAAATAAAATAAATCACAGCTTGGCCATGCTGTCAGGTCACTTCGTTCAAGTTGCTTCTAGCTACCACACTCGATTCACAACAACAATGCAAACAATCATTCTACCTTGCAAAACCGTTTAACTTTTATAGTTTCTTAGGTTATTGTGTGACTTTGGTGAATTTAAACTCAATAATGTCACACAATAACAGAAATAACAGACTGAGACGGGGTCAGACCAGCAGGCTCCAAAGGGCAACTTCTGGGCCTTGAAAATGAAGCATTAGCTGACGACGGAGCATCAATTCAGTTCCCGTTCAGGTCTATGCATGCACTGGTTGCAAAAAATATTGCGATGACCATGAACCATGGTAACTAGTTGCAAAAACATTGAGGCTTGAGTACACAAACCAATGTATAGCAAATACCCCCAGTGTGTGGCAACTGCAGTGTTTTGCAATGTTACATCAGCATAAAAAATGGCTTAAATTCTGTGTTGCATTAATTTAAAAAGGGTTCATCTGACAGCAAAAGTCAAGCGGTGAAAGTATTCTGCAGTGAATATAGCATACACTTAGATGGGTCATTTTTAAGGTGGCTAAAATAGCTTTACCTGCTGCCATCCAAAGCACTACATTACTTAGCTTCTGTGCCAGTACGCCTGCCTGCCTCTCCAAACTGGGAGCATGCCAACCACCATCCCAAGTAATACACTGTTCCCTGATTCAACCCCACCTCAATAAAGTAGAACCATCAATTTAACACCCATTTCCCATCAACCCCTTCTCCTTTCTCATATTTTCATCCAAAGCTTATCTCATCAATCATAGCAGATACCACCGTGTGTTTGACCCTGTGAGATCTCCACCTTGTATCCAGATGTGATATGATAGATTTATGAATGGCCTAAAATCATCTGATAAATCGCCAAAACAGAAGTTCACAATAGCGAGCTGGCTGTTCCCTCGATCATCCTCCCTTTAATTAATGACCAAATTAATCCAATTAGAGCTCCAAAGTGGATTTATAGTGCTATAATAAATGATTCATTGCAGGTTACATTTGATGTAAAAGAACAGAGGAGGCTTCAGTTGTACAACGGTGATAGTCATGTTTAATTTATGGCTCTCTCTGCTTGACTTCGCACAAGATGCAGCGCGCTCTGATCATTGTTTGCTGCTGAGAGGTTTTGCATATGTGAAACGCATATTGATCTCGAGATGTATTTGTGATTAGTGGCAATAGTATGATTAGACCCTTGATTAAATCTGTGAGGGCCAGGCTGCAGCACAGCATAATGAAATCTGATATCCTGGCTCAGGGAGGGCTGCATGCAGACAAGCAACATTACTGCTGTAAAAAAGATGAATGTCCGGAGAATCTGGCGTCTCCTGGATATTGGATAGTGAAATGAGAGAGGCCAAGAGGTTGTGCATGCAATAGATATGCACCTTTCTTCCGTCCCTGTTAATCAGAGTGGAGAGCAATCCCGATGGTTCCTCCTGCCCACAGGCTCAGCGAGAGTTGTGTCCTAGATTGGAAGTGGTTCTGTGAAACTGTGCCTGGGGCTCACATGCCCAGAGGTAATCTTTTTTCTTCTCTGCTTCCATGTCCTTCCAGCTGCACACAATTGCAGTAAACACAGTGTGAAAAAAAACAACTAGTTGATTTCTTTCTACAAGTGGACATTTGTGTTTGTGTGTGGGTCAGGCCGTGGCCCTCATTTGTATGTTCTACTATAAATGGCCAAGAGCGTATGTAGACCCATAGTACTGCTTTTCTCTCTGCCTGTACAGCATGTGTGGTGGGCATACAGTTTGGGCTAATTGGCTTGATTTATCCAATGATAATAAGTGTCAACACCGAAATGGCCAGTGAATATCTCCTGCTCCCCTGCAGTTCATAGGTGCTGTGACCCTGGCAGATAATAAAGAGCTGCACCACAGGGGGTGCAGCCAAGTAATGCATCATGGAAGTAATGTTCGAGTCATTCTGCTGTCCTCCTTTTCCTCCTCACACTGCTTTTTCATTTCCTCCTCCCACATCACCTGTCAGGCTCAGAATCTGCATTTGTTATTACACTAAGTGAACTCAGAACAAGGGTTGCTGCCTCTGACCACCAAGGTAATAAAAAAAAGAACATAAAAATCATGTAGTCCAACCAGTTGTAATAAATCAATAAATTAAGACCAGATTTACCCAATTTTCTGTCTTTATTCCTTCAGAATTTGCTTTGTTTCCTGCCATAAGAGGATATACTCACAAGTCGAGGTTTCAGTAAACACGTTCTTGAAATTAGCACAGCTCGGGAAAAAAAGAAATCCATAAATGGGAGGAGGGGGAAAAAAATTTGGAGAGAACACATATGAGCTACTGATTATGCACCAGACTCCCTTCAGTAATTAATAAAGACTGCTTGTGTTGCCAGTGTTATTTCAAAATGTGATTTTCAATTGGATTTTTGTATTATTCATTTTGTTATTAATATGCAGAATACACACGTTATTAATTTTCAGATCTGATAAATGAAACCTGAAAATAATGAGCCCAGATGGAAGTGAGTCTACGAAAAGCGGTTGTTGAGAGTAGAGTTGGTAATGCTGCTGAATAGGCAATAGGAAATATTGTGCAGCCTTATTTTAAACTCTTTCAAAGGCTATATTACAACTTCAATGGCCCAGTGGAAATGGAGATTAAAGTATGAGGGATTTGTCATTATTACACAGAAAATATCATTAAACATTGGTCTGGAAGAAGTTTTTAAAACAACTTTTAAACAACCATCCATTTCTTACATTTTCATTAAAAAACAAAAAACAAAAAAACAAATGCTAATAGCTCATCATGGGAGTTTAATACACAAAGTGATTCTTATTGCAGACAGAACTAGAACAGGACTTACGGAGCTCATTTCTCCATCAAGGCTAATGGTGCATTCAAATGCTGCTTTGATTGTCCATCATAACCTACGTAACAATGTCATTTACAGTATTAATGTCTTCTTTGTCATTTCTAAACTTTTGATGTTTACATGAATTAATCTTACATTATAAACCATTGTTTGTAATCTATATCATGGAACCTTTTATTAAGGACCTTTGTAGCCCAAACTAAACAAAATGATCTTTGTGAAATTTAAGGAATTTGTAAGAAGCTGTTGAATGGCTGATACAAACACGACTTGATCTCATGAGCCTGACTTCTTAACACTGAAAAAAACTTCCTGCAAGAAGTTATTAAAGACAGTTCAAACAGGAAATTAATATATTATAATATCAAATAAAAAATATATATATTAATATCAATGCTGTGAAATAAAAGTGAAATATTTATGGAGGTTATGGAAGTTATGTAAAAAGCAGAAGTTACATTTAAAAAAATGTCATTCACAAACCGTGACCCACAGAAATCACAAAACTTAAGTTACGTTATAAGTTAAGTTACTTTTGTTTTCACGGGAGACGTCTGCCCTGTTCTTCTGGGTGAAAGTCCGCCGACCCCTGGCATGTTCAGAAGCACAATAAAACGTATATATATTGGTAATTTATTCATCTATTCAAGAAGAAGTTAGAAAAAAAATGGTTATCTTGCTATCACACCACAGCTTCCTCTGAGCACATTCAGCCTGGGCTGTGCAGTGGTGTATGTGAGATCTAAAATCCAGCCAAGGAAGAAACAAAAGCTCTCACAATGTTGTCTTTTCTTCCTGGACCATTTCATCAGTCCCTTGACAGACATTAATAAAAAATGATCTTCAACTATGGAAACACATTAAAAGTCTTCTTGAACTAACATCTCAGCTTATGACGCCATGCTCCGACCTCTCTGCGTCTTATTTAATAGTATTAGCAGCTTGTTCTGGCCCAGCATGAGCACTGACGTAAAAGATCCCAGATCTGCAAAACTAAAGCTACTCACAAAGATAATTATGGGCCCCAACATTAATAATATGCAGCACCACGATGTGCATAAGTTGTGTTAATATTAGCTGGTACTGAAGGGCATTCTCAAAACCTGGAAGTTAGCCAAGTTAACATCCAATCTCTTGCACGGTCTCTCTCTTTCTCTCCATATGGATGGGTATTGTTTTCATGTCAGTATTATGCATTTGTGTGTTTGTCTATTGTGCCTGCATATCAAATATGAGTGAATAATTTCTCTTTTTTTTAAGGGCAAAAGCATCCTGTTGTACGGCTGGGTAAAACATGCTGCATATTTTGCAGACTGACCTTCATATTAACAGAAACTACATTTCCATTGTACTAAAATAAAGCGAAGCACAATAATTCATGTAAGACCATTCTTATGTGGTAGATTAGTCTTAGATTTAGGATTTATTCTTGAATTAATCTTCTTGAGTAATAACAGGGAGACTTGGATGTAAAGACCACAGTTCTCAAAATAACTTAGAGAGACTTTTATTTTGGGTCTAGACCCAAACACAATAGAATTAGCGTTTCCCCAAACTTCTGCTGTCATCAAGGCGTTTTGCTAGACATTTTAAGTCCCTCTGCACAGATATAATGGCTGAATAAGCATTAAAAATAGCTTAAATACACAGTTCTTCCACCGGTGATATAGAGACATAAAAGCCCTGTCATCATGAGATGCTGACCACTTATAGATCATAGTGAACCATTAATCTTCTTTGATCTGACACAACAGGATAAGGGCCAATTATGTGCAGTGAGATTCAATTATATGCCATTCCCAAAGGCCTGAATGTAAGGAACAAAAACTGTGGTTCTACATTGTGACTAAAGCTTCACAAACGTAGGTAGAAGCTGCTAATTGGGCGCTTAGCCACACACATTTATTCCCACAGATCATGTTGGGATCACATTGATGAATCTGTCAGCCAATCAGGGAAGAGCTTGCTGAAAATGCAAGCAGAGCAGACAAGCAAACTAAAACTGTAAGTGGCAGACAGGAATTGTTCTATGTCTTTCCTGCTTTTTCCTGGGATATTTTAGGAATATTTTGCCTATAGCCTATACAATGACATTTCCTAAATTATATTATCATTTTTATTTCATTATATATTATATTATATATATTACATTATTACTATAAAGAATCACTGTTATATCAGGTTGACGTTATCAAGCATGAATGAACCGTTTGAAGTGTTTTCGTGTCCTTTTGTGTTCATATTAAACTGAAAGATTGGCTGAACATTTATCACACACTCCCCCACCCATCAGACCACCCTCCCAGGCATGTGTGTGTGAAGTATGAAGAGTTAGCAGCTCAGTGGTGCTATCGGTTGCGTCTCCTGAGCCATGTCCCTCTGAAAATCATCATGTGGCAGTCCATAATCTATTTATTACTAATGAGCTGCAGTTCATGCATTTTGTTTGCTAAAGGCTGTGCATTGGCAAGGAGTATGCTGAGCCGATATTATAATATAATATATTATATTGAATTATTGTCATCAAACAGTTGTTAAAAGCCTATGTGTGCAGTTTACAGCTTTGAATAAATACATTGTATTTATCTAATTTGGTTGCTCGTTGATTTTCCCCTTTTTACACACATGGATTAAAACAGAATGTTTAAATGGTGACATATGTTGGACTGCGAGCATAATCATACAGTAGACATGTAGCATACAGCGTCAGGGCGGATAATATGTTGTGGAATAATGCTGTGTAGGAACAGACTATAAATAAAATGCAATAATCGGTCAAACAAAACTCACCATCTTTATGCTGCTGCAGCTTCTCCTGCGTCACAGTTGCACATTATCATCACGGAGGACACGTCACATGATGACCTTTGACCTGCCACACATCATCACGCAAATAGAACAAACAGATTATTGAATTTAGAGCTAAATAATATTTCACTGTAAAAATGCTCTTCTTAATAAGGGACAAAAGAAGTTTTTTTTTTTTTTTTTTTTTTTTTTTAAAAAAAAAAAAAAAAAATTGAAATAAGCTGATTTTTTTCCCAAGCCATTGTGCCGTGCATGGTCGTGGTGGCAACCGTTTCAATGAAATGGTCATTGTCTGGTGCAGAGCCACAAGCCTCTTTCAGTTCCTCTTGCTTTTAGTTTCTCCAGCAGCTCAGGGTTCACATGGGGGACACAGACTAAGCCATGTTATTTTAGCAAACACGTTTCAGGCTTTGTTGTCAGCCGTGGCATTTTTTTAGGCCAAGATTGTGAAGTGCTCTGAGGTAGAGGAGAATACTGCATCCAGTGTCCAAAACCAGTGCTTGTGTGGTTACAGCCGAGCGGGCTGCACACAAAATAATCTGTTGGCCACCTCTGTCTGCAGCCTAACCTTTTGTTTCCGTCACTTCACGTAGCTCCTGATTCTCCCTGAGGCCCCCACTCCAATTCCTGTGCGCTTCACGTGCCCTACCCTGGAGTCTCCAGCAGGAGAAGCAAACTCTTGGGAGTCTTTACCCAGTTGGTGAGGCTCATGTTGTTTGGTAGAGGAATACTTACCAGGTGGTGTTTCGGCACCAGGATAACACGCATGACTTTTTGTGCCCGGCAGCTAAACAGAGCCATTAAAGTTTTATGCTTGTGAAACCATCATTCAGTTCCAACAGGCTGTTCTACATATGTATAATTGCCAGAAACCAGTAAAACACAGGTTTTATTTCCCCGGCATCTTATTTACTACCCTCCTCCGTTAACTGCTACAAGCTACTGAGATAACATCTTTGTGTAGTTGTTCCTGATTGTCTGAGGAGAAGACGGATGACATTTTGGCTTGAGGATGACTGAAGAGAAAAGGTTGAGGTGTCAACACAACAATTACGGTTCAATTAATGCCAATCTGGATTGTTTTGGATGGACTGACAGGCCAATTAACACCAACCTGCAGGACTTTATCAGCTAGCAGGAGAAAAACATTCAATCGCCCAACATTTAAAAGTCAACATGGAACAAAAACATCACAAAGTAATGAGTTTGGGATAAAATGTGTATAACACTGCATAGTTTCATATGCAGGATCCTATGGATAACAGCCATTAGCATGTGCTGACCCTGGACCTCCATGAATAACGACGATGACAAATGAAGGCAGCCAGTGACTCGTCCTATGGCAATTATATGATGACAGTTTAAGCTGGCTCTTGGCTTTCTGCAGATAACAAGGCTTGAGAGATGATAAAAGGCCCAAGAGATGAGAACTCAGGCTCAGGGTCCATCCAACTACCTACATTGAGTTGAGACTCTAATTGGGTGTAAACGTCAGAAAAAGACATGACATTAAATTAATATTGCTGGGGAAGCGTCTTGGAAAATGTACTATTTCTAATTACAGATTCTAATTGTGCATTATTTCATCTTAAACACTTATTATTCAGTCACTTGAAGGTCATTAACACACTCCAGATTGCTATATTACGATATTGTGGTCATTTACAGATGTGAACTTACAGATATAAAGCTTCAATTAGCAGCTTTGGGTTTCACCTTTACTGAGCAGACTTCATTTACTATGTCTAAATGAAAAAAAAATCTCAGATCTTTATATCTGCAGCCAAGATTCATCGTAAAACTATAAAGAAGCCATATTTCTTCTTGCATAATCTTGGACTAGACATACTGTACAGAGGCTGCAGTTACATATTTCTGACATTGGTTTTGCTCTCTCATCTGCACAATAAAGCAAGTACAATAAGAGATTCATCCCATGACTTTATGAATAACCAGCCCTAACCTTTTTTCTGATTACTTATTCATAGGAACACAGTTCAGATGAATACGCTCTGCTTTGAGCTTTCAAAATATTCCATTTCCCCTTGTGATTCGTCTGTTAAATTAACATTAATGGAATCATCAGAGTGCAAGTAAACAAACTTCACAGCATTTCCCTGCTGCTCAAAAGGACTTGGTGCAGTTCTCTGCCTTTTCTACTGTTTACCCATCAGAGTCCAGATTGTTGGCGAACGGCATTATTTGGGAGAGAATTTCTAATCTTTGTGAGACAGCGTGCGCTGACCAGCCATCAACTCTGCTCCTCGTTTTTAGAATTCAATTTGGTTAAAGAAAGAAAGAAAAATCCCGCTCTGTACTCCAGTCATCTTTCCCTTTATGAATGTTTGCCAGACTGTGTGTGTTTTGTGAGCAAAAGTATAAATCAATATGAGTTTCAACCATAAAAAACACTATTTTACAGGCTGTAAAGAATTCCACTACAAAACCACTGGGATATTGATACCATTTATTTCACAACTGCTCCTGTTATTGCTAACGTGTAGATTGTGTTCTGTTACGATCGCCGCCGAACCTGGTCTGAATATGTTCAAAGAATCCACACCACAAATACATAACTGATGTACAGCTACAACACCATATACAATGGTTGTTTTAACACCTTTTCACACTGGATTGCTGAGTTCAACATGTTGATCAAATAAACATCTTTTGGCAGAAACATCTGTATAATCGGCTGTAAAAGCTACAAGCAACTGTGGTTTGTTCTGTATTTGACCTCTCTGTGTGCAGTTTATTGTTACAGCTGACTGCCCTCTCTGTACCTTAGTGACTGTGTGAGCTCAGCTCAAAACATTTCTGAACTTGGGGTTCGGATTTCAACAAACTGGCAAATGAAAGGGGATTCTTTATTTTTTCACTCCGGTACAGCAGGTCAAGTAAGCACTTCTCAAAATAAGGTGGTTTGAGAGGCTACTGTCCCAACGGTTGATCCCAATGCCAGCAGAGGAAAAATATCGCCCAGCGTTCTGAAGGCACCAGCCAATGACCTCCTGATCAGGTTTGTGGTTGGACGCTGTCCACGTTGTCTGCCTCATGTTTGATCTATGACCTGAAACACATATTCTGTTTTATTCTGATGTCTTTTCCTCCAATAACAACACTTGATTTTGATGTTAAGCCACAAGTTTCCTTCAGACAAGGCTTTTGTGTCCATCTTCAGAAGGGGCGAGAGATTTTCTATGTTAGCCCTCCAATATGATTAATGATCCTAAGTCCCACCTCTTTTGGCTCCGTGATCCAACACAGCTTAATACTGGCAGAACCTCAGCCAACTTTTAAAACAACAGATACAAGCTAGTTCATAAAAGAAGTAGTTGTTTATTTTGTATATTTCGTGCACAATTTTCCTCATTTTGAAGTCACGTTTGTTTCTGTCATTCCGAGGAAAAGACACTGCCACTTGTCAGACCAGCACTCATTTTCAGCTGTGGCTATTCACCTTGTGTCTTTTACAGTCCCTGTTGTTGATTTAATTTCAAACCCTAATTCATTTTTTGATGAGTCGGTCCTTGCACAGCATTCCTTGTCAATAATTACAGCTGCTTCAGTCAATGAAAGCTCTTGTAGACAGTCTTGTTATTGTGCCTCACACTGCTCATATGTTCCACTGCCCCTCTTCTTTGTTTTTACATGCAAGAACTCATAACATGAAATTAAAGCTGCAAGCAGCGTTGAACGGGTTCTCGCACCTCCACATATATTGGTGTGCCTGTGGGACTCGGCTGACAGAGTCACACATTTAAAGCAACCACCTGACACTGGTGCGTTATTCTGGGTTTGTCTCATTTAGTTGCATTGTCTCTGTCCAAAGTACTTTTTTTCAAGGTTGATCTTGTGGCTTGAAGTAGGACATTGCAAACTAAAAGTTGCTTTGTGTTGCCATGGGGGGGCCCTATGACAACTTATGAATATTATCATGTTGATGTGTTCAGGTCTGGATTGTGATCACGCCTGAGAAACAGCTTCCTGTTCATGACGAGTACTCAAGTAAGTTCACCACCATGCCACGCCCATATAGTGTACTTATAAAGAAACATGTAAACAACTTCAATCACAAGTCCCTTAAACTACGGAGCCTGGAAATAGACCTCAATTTGTACCTGTTGGCTTTAGGCTATGGGTTCAAGAGGTTGTTTTTTTTTTATGTGTCTCCACATGTTACGTCTACCTACCAAATTTAGTTTTGAAACCATAGAAGCTAGAAGTGCTAGAAGTAAAGCTTTGGACATTACAGAAAATGCAGAAGCAACAGAAGTTAGTGCAAATGCTGACAGTGAAGCCAAGGAAATAACTGAAGTTGTCGGTGAAGCCACTTAAGTTACGTTATCAATAAACAGTTATGTAAAAAACGTAAGTTACGCAAAAAGACAAAAAGCATTAATGTCGCTTGATTACGTGGATCTAGCTGAGTCTGGGCTATAATGTGTCCATTTCACAACATTAAATAGAGGTAATTCTTGTCATTTTTAGAATAACTGACAAATTACCTTTTTCATCTTTTAAGCATGAGGCCGTGTTGGAAATTAGCCGTCTATATGCACTTTTGTCATTATAACTGTAATTACTTTCACACATGTGTGGAGCGCTCACTTGTAATGACATTTCACTGGGTGGCATTAACTGCAGGACATTTTTATTATCTAAAGGTATTAAAGATTGGAAACTTCCCGGGGAAGTGGTGAATCACATGTGGCAGTATCATGGATGATTAAGCGAACGTGTAGATTGGGAACAGGTGCAGGTAGCTTTCACTCTGAGGATGGATACACAGAAGGTCAGGCGTTTGGGTCATTCCCCCTGGTTGCCTCGGGTCTGGACAGAAAACTGCGTTGACTTATTGACCATGGGGCTGGCTGGCGGACCTTTTCAACCTTTTGCAATCAGACTCTGTGCTGCAGGACGCTGTCTGGGGAACAATGGGGAGTATTTCACATGCAGCCTAAAGGACTGTCTCACTGGTTTTGGCCTATCGCTAAGTTCTGTGCAGCTTCCTTATATTGCTATTGATAGCATACAGAGGTCTAAACCTTCAGCCCCAAAATATGCATGGAGTTTTTAAAGGGCAAGATATTTCCTGTCTACAGTATAAATCAATATAAAAATAAAGCCTTTCTCAATATTTGGCATATGTAACTACAATTTTAGTCAGTTTTTATCATTTCCTAAAGCTATTTTTCTTTTGCATTCCCACATAATACTTTTAATATTCCCTCTGATTCATGTTTCAGTCAATAACATTTGCTTGCAGCACCCAGCAATACACCATAACAAAGAATAAAACTTATTGAATTTACTCATGACTTTGAAGTAGGATAAAGCTATACCGGGAAATGTGTAAAGAGAAACAGTCTCAGAAAATAGAAAAGTTTGGGATTCATCAAAACCGAGAACGATGTGAGGGAATACAAAGAGATTTCATGAAATTCAAAACTGTTGCAAGTGAATACTGATTTATTGCTGAAAGAGATCTACCCACGTCTGCCTTTTAGAGGCTCGACAATTTACAGTCCAGTGTGACATACATTTAAAACATTTTCCTCTCCATTACTTCCTCTATAGCCTGGCTGAAGTATACAAATGGGCTTGATTCGCTTCCTCTTGATTTTGTGTGGGGTGTGTGATTGCATTACAGTATACATTTACAAAACCACTTTTAGTTGGAAAGCCACTTAGAAGGAAGATGGATTAGAATTTGGGTTTGTTAGACATTGTAAATGTGAACGAGAATAATGTCTTCTGGGCGTCGCAGTTAATATGGTGCACGGGTGCGTGATGGCGTGTGAATGCAGTCAATGCACCGTCTGTACTTGTGAATTGTTTCTTCCTGTGTATGTGTGCATTTACTCATAACTTTTGCAGTAAAAAATATTTGTTTCATCAGATACGTCATTCTCCATAGGATTAACCACAAATATCCTCTTAAATAATTGCTTAGGGCCCTTTTTGTCCACACTGTTATTATACTGTACCATTGTGCTTGTTGTTCAGTGTGAAAAAATGAAGATAAAATCCCTCTCAGCACAAGGCAATATGTTCATAATTTATAATACACTGAACAGGGTCCCATTTGACCATTACTTTCCAAGAAAAGTGTTAAAACTCTCTATTCTCTGGGGATGCCTAATTTGCAAATATTCAAAGGACGGCTGTTTTCCTTTTCATTTCATCAGTCATTTGGGCAGCACTCCATGACTGTGAAAGATGTCCCTCTACTCCAGAGGGTCTTGTTATGTTGCCATCAACTTTTTGAGAGATCAATTGTAATTCTGGCAGATCCACTGCTGTTAGACTGCTCAGACAGACTGGTGAGCATGAAGCATTAAAATAAATTACAGGAAATAAAATAAAAAGTAAGCAAGTGTCCTTGTGTTAACCAGAGAGTTCACCCCTTTAATATTGATTCCCCTTGAGAAAAGCCTTGAGTTTAAGTTGAAGTAATGAGCTAGCATCATGACAATGTAGTGCGGACTGATGTTTGTTTGCCCTTGATGATGCTGAAAGATTCTCATGGTTAGCCAATAGAAAAATGATGTTGAGGTATTTGGAAGAGGAGGGTGTGTGTGTTGCTCTTTGCTGATGTGGTGGAAATGCTGATTGAGATGCACGATTTATTCATGGCAGCCAGGGGGATGTTTGCTAGGATGCTGCTCAACACAAAACACAAATCACTGACTGCTGTCAATTAAACAGAGTGCCTTTATTTAGTCGGAGTGTGTTTGCGCTGCACTATTTAGAATAGGACTGTGCACGCTCATTTATAAATGTATTCTCATTCAAATATACAAACAAAGCCTCTTTGCAGTAGTAATTTTTCTAACTGGGAAAAGCGCTCAGAGCAAAAATGTTGCTAATAGTGACATAGAATA
>JAOWBC010000711.1:13953796-13964749 GCA_028566105.1 Hypoplectrus providencianus
CTTTAAATCTGCAGGATGACATCCTCCAGAGGTTACTGTTCATCACAGTTCCTGATGAAATGTCAAGTCCAGTATGCCAAGTGGTATAAAATAAAGCGTGGAGTTAGCCAACATCTGGTTCGCCAATCTGAATCCCTCCCTCCCCACCAACACCACCACACAAACACCCACAGCTCCCTGGGTACCGTGATGTGCAAATAACAAGTGTCTTTATAAGGATGGGTTGAATGAAGAGGCTGAATTTTCACATAAACTTCTATTCTGAAGCCATGCCTCTTTATCCTTTATTATGGAGCTGATAAAGCCCATATTTGCACAAATGGGCAGGCGAAAGGGCGGCTATTTAATTGGCTAACGCTAGTGCTAACAGCTGACTCCTTAGTGTCTTTGAGTGTAACTTAATGCCTAACAAGACACGTTTAGACGACCAAAATGATAGAATCATTTTCATGAAGTGGAAACACACTGTGAAAGGATTAGAGTTCTAGGATGAAAACACACAGTGTGTCATGGTGGTGACTTGTCAATCACAAGCTAAGCCCTAAATCACAGCCTGCATTCTGTTTGTATGGATGGAACCATGATTTACATTATGGAAATGATGCTTAGTTGAAGAACGCTTAAAGCTAATGATTGTGACCATAAATTAGGGTATATTGAGACATTGAATGAAGTTACAATTTGGGTAATTTTCTCATAGACTTCTATACATTTAGACAGTCAGTGTAGTTGCCCCCTGCTGGCCATTAGAAAGAATGCAGGATCAAGGTACTTCCACATTGGCTTCACTTTTGAGACCTTGAAGTTTCTACTTGGTATCAAATCTAGGTTTAAGACACAATCATCCAACAGGAAGTAACTGATAATGTTAAACCTTTGGGGGAAGTGCAATACTGATGTTTGTAATTGGCAAGGCAAACAGTTTTTTGTTTTTTGTACTCAGTGGGATCATCATAAAAAACAATTTTCAGTGCAGCTATAAGCAGATTTTAAATAAACCCACACACAGTTACAGTTACTAAGCCAGATGGACGCGACCCTAGTTAGATATCTGCTTAACCAAACAGCTGTGTTTGGCTTCTTTACATTGCAGTCTGTAAGCAGATGAAATCTTGTGCTTTTGAAGTCAGTAGGAGGGGAGAACACTGGGTGAAAGCGCGTGATCAGAGCTCAGTGATCAGAGAAACAGGAAGCAGGGTGAGTCAGAGTAATGCCAGCAGAACCGACGCCAGAGACGAGGATAAAGGCTGCTGAATTCCTCCACAGCCTGCAGGCAAAGGAGCATACAGTAATGTAGGAGGGACACTTCATTTCAAGAGGAAAGCGCTGATCTAAAGATGTTCTATATGTCATAAGTGTCCTTAAGAGGAAGGGCATGAAGTGTGTGTGATACGTGTCACGATGCATAGTGTGTGTCAGGAACATTTCTACGAGGACTGGATGTTCTCTTGGGGTCATGGGTGGCAGTATCCCTGAGTGTTCATACACTTCAATGCAACGCACATTCCCCTGATCACCGCTGATGTCCGACCTCCAGGAATGGAGCGTAGATTACATTTCTCTTCGACTAAAAGTTATTTTCCTTGGTTTTTATGTGAGTAAAGAAGCAGCCATAGACTGGCCACCTGCTTAATACTGCTACTATAATGGTGTTCCCTAAAGAAATGTAATGTAATTGAGCCAATGAGGGATCCTTGATTTGCAATTAGAGCAGCCCAGATTATTATTGGATAGATTCAAATGGAGGAACATTTATTCTGTGAACTACTCTGCAGCATGGTATATAACAAAAACCCTACATATGTATTTGTACCAGTGTCTCCCTGTAGATTTAACCACAAACTAGACTTTTTTATGTTTATTTTTGGTGATCATTGGTATAGGTCCAATGCATGTTGTACTTTACAACTGTAAAAAATGTGTAGCTCATAAACAGCATTAATCATTAAAAAATATTTTAGTTGACTAAAATGTATAAATGTAAAAAAAAAAAAAAAAAAAAAAAGAAAGTAGTGTATTGAGTTTCCTTTTCCAGTCAAAATCTGAGATATTTCTATGATGTCAGGCCTCATTTGCACTTGGGTAATTGGACAAAATCATATTAATAATTGCTCATTATGACTAATTTTGCACCATAAGGCTCAACGTATGGTTTGCAGCGCCATCCCTCCGTTTTTCTTTCTTAAACCTTAAACCTATTTGGACAAATGGTTTTCATGCCTAAAAACAACAAACTCTTTATGCTTTTTTCAGGGCTGGAGGTATGAGATTCCTTGATATCTTTCATGGTTTTCCCAAATGACTGTAAGGCAGTCTGTTATCAAATGGCTCGACTAACAGTCTCTCTCTCTCTCTCTCTGTCTCTCTCTCAGTCACGATCAGATTTGGGCTGAGCCTTGAATGTTTACAAAGTCTGTCCCCACCCCTGCTGCACTGAGGCCAGCAGTGAAGCAAAGTGGCTAACTGATGCTTTATAATCTGATCAGACAGAGGAGACAGAGCTATGGATGGATGTTGGACAGTATTTGAAACAGGCTCCATTAAATAAGAATAAAAGTCGGGGTGGCTTTTTCTGCAGTGTTTTTCTAACCCGTGTTGTCAGGTCCTCTTTTCTCACAGTAAACAGATTAAACACAGAAGTCTATTTGCCTGCTCTCAGTATGGGTTCACTTCAGACATCATATCCACCCGGAGAGGAATTCCAAATCACCCACTTCCTGAGGAAATAGACACATACATATCCCTCAGATATGACCACCGAAGACCTCGGAAGAAAAACATGCATTCACTGCAGGATCCAATGAAAGGTGATGACTCTTTTTTTCTTTCTCCTCAGCCGACGAAAACCTACGCGATGATGAGTGGTGGAAGCACCGGCCCATCACATCTATTATTCAGAAAAGCATGTGTGAGCAGCTGTTTCCAGCCTCATTAGACAGAGATCACACCGAGACTGATGATACAATGATTGATGTGCTCTCACCCATACATGCTTTCTGTGAGGATCAAGGCAATCACTTGATAACATATATCAGAGACAGAGAACTGATGATTAAAAACACAGATGGGGTATGATTTAGATGGTTACATTTCATGCAAGACTACAGGTACAAACCGGAAAAATTATTTCACTCCTAAACTTAATAGCATATTAAAATGATGCATTAAATGTTAGATAAAAAGGAAATTTTTCCCCTCCAAATTTGAGTTAAAAACCACCAAACAAATATCTAATTCCCGCTGAAGGATAGATGCAAAGATACACATGGTGGTGAAATGTTCTGGAAGCTATCCTTGTGAATCCAGGAGTGGGAGAGAGATGTGAGCTTCACTGCTCCCATCCCCTTCGCATCTTCCCCTGATGCAAGTGTAAGCAGATGAGTAATTGAGAGAAAAGCCTCTACCCCCACCCCAACTAGTCAATCCCATAATGCCCCGCCCTGCCATTTGCTTGGATCTAGTTGCTAATTAAGGGAGTGCTATGGCAGGGTTAGCCAGTTCATGCACGGGACACGTAAATCAAATTTGTTTCTCTTTTGAGCTGCAGAATCATCAGTGCAACTGTAAAGCAGCTTTCGGGTCAGTGCATGGTGTCTCGTAGGCATGTGTGGGCCTTGAAGTGTGCTGGACATTACGCACTGTTGTGCTTCAGTGTGTTTCATTTAAGTGTGCTCCGTGTGCATGCATGGATATGGCTATTGTGCGTCTGTTTGTTCCTGTTGGTCCGCATTTGTGCGTCTTAGCGGGCCTCGTTCTGCTCAGCCGCACAAGGGCTCGGCCCATTAACTAGATTAATTTGGGAGAATGGATGAAGATGGGAGGATGGTGGAAGGGGCAGTGCGGGGCAGGGAAAAAAAGCATGTGATAAACAGAGAAAGTGAGAAAAAAGCGTATAGGGAGGAGAAATAAAAAAGGGAAGAGGAGACAATGATGGGACTTTACGGGAGCATGGTGGGAAGAGTAATAGCTCCCCTCCCGTCTATTGTTAACTTAAGGCCACAGAAGTGACTGTGGGAAAATGTGTATCAGGGTCTGTGCAGCTTAGGCAATTTCATGGAGCTGAAGTAGATGATGGTAATCCAGTTAAATTGAAAAATGGGAATGTCTATGCATCCTCGTTCATATTCTTATTAATCCTTTGTTACATTCATGCAGCCAGATAGTTTATATGATTAGCACTGAGTGGGGATAATAACTTGCTCTGTGCTGCAATGTTGAAATACCCTCTTCTGCCACGGAGATGTTGACTAAGTACGCTCATGATGTGGTTTTGGGGGAAAAAATTGCTCATAGCAGGTTTTAACTGAGCCTCAGAGATGCTCGGTTATGAATAAATCAGCAGGTTTTGCAGGCCCACTTGTGTTTAATGGAACAGTTAAATGTAGTGTCATCAGGAGAGGACAGAAGATGAACTCTGGTTATACATCCATGTTCATGCTCTCTCATTCCTGCATGTGTACATGTCTGCGTGGGCTCCGATCGGCCGTCCTACGCGAACACTGACCATAGCTGTAGCAATTACGAGATATGGATGCCTGGAATGGATATTTGAAGGAAATGCAGTGCCATAAAACATCTGAAAGGCACAACTGTAAATTTTCCTGTCCACCTAGCTGTCACAATAAAGTCCATTCTTTCTTGTACTCCAGGTTCAGTTCAGGGTTAATGAAAATGGAGGTATTTTATTGCTGCTGAAGGCACTGAATCTGTACCCAATCGTTACACTGTGGAGGTAGTGATGGTTGGTTTGTTTCTATTTGAGCTTCTCGCAGCCTTGCATGTGTGTGTACGTGTGTTTGTGAGAAAGGCTGTAATAAATCATCACTCTCGCAAATGTTTTTACACAGCTCTGTCCTAAAAAATCATTATGATTTAGAAGTGTGTCTGATCAGTAGTGACAGTTTTATATCACTCACTAGTTGAGAGCAGGCGAGGAGATGTTTTCCCCCTCACCTCCCTTGCTGTAAGACATCGCCAGAATGAAATGTGCTGGATTCTGATGAATGACGAATGTGCAGGATTCTGTGTTGCTGATGTTTTTCAGTACATTCATACACAGCGGATCCTGAAATAGGATGCATGGGAACGGGAGGGAAAAGACCTGGGACAGGGACTAATTCTCCTGAGTGGCACAAATATATTAAGAAGTCAAGACGATGGGAAATGCTATTATCTAATTATTTTTGTAAAGGCAACAACTTCCAAATGAAAAGTTGAATTAATCTACTACGTAAGGCACACCAAGTGTCAACACAATAATTTGCACATTTTACAATGGCACATTCACTTTTTCTTTTGCCGATACAGTTTTTTTTTTTTTTCACTTTGCATGCACTGCTGCTCCTGACATTTCAGCTGCATTTCTGATCTGAACTGATGCCCTACTGACAGCTCTATGCTTCCCAGTTCAATATTCTGATAAAGCATTAATCCACCCGTTGTGTAAGGGTCAAATCTGAAACACTTCAATTTAAAATATTTCATTAACATTACCTAACAGTCTCCTAATATTGTCCTATTAAGAAAAAGCAAAAGACAGCCACTATTAATTTCTCTACCCTGAAATATTATCACTCCCTCTCATATGCTGTTTGCTCTCTTTTAATTAGTTGACTAATTCTTAGGCTTTTTTTTTTTTTTTTTTTTAATCTAGGGCTGACATTTCGTTGAAAGTAGCTCCCACTCAAAAAGAGTAACTGTATTTCAAATGAGACCTGTAACAGTGCAATATCATGACTCTCAGACACACACTTATAGGTAACAGGCATAATCTTAACTCATACTATGGGAATGTATAGTGCTATTAAACTTAAAAAAAAACTTAATGAATTTGAGTTATAAATAAAATATCTATATATAACAATTACGCACCTCTGTTGTATTATTTAACTTGAAAGCGTTTATTTTATTTTGAAAAGCATGTATAAAGGAGGCACATGACATATCACAAATAAAGTGCCATGAAGCTGTGTGATGGTTAATTGTTTGGTTGTCTTTGAGTGGTTTCATGGGCTTGCAGGTGAGCCAGTTGGTGAACTTTATGAGTCTGTGAGTCGACCAATCAGCTCTTCACCTGTTGTAACACGAGTACATGGAGTCCCATGAAAACAGGCGAGCCGTGCCTGAAGCTGCTGTAATTTTAGAGCTAAGGCTGTGATTTCAACTTCAATGGGCAGGTTTTGGTAAAGGGCTGAAAAGCAGCAGAGAGCGCCAGGTCTGCTCCACAGAGTAATACAGATCCATGGACTCCAGACGCCCTCTTATCCCAGAGATTCAGAGATTCAAGTGATACCAGATTTCATGGATTCCCAGTCCAGCTGCCTGGGTGGCGAGCCAGCTTGTCATTGCAACTTTGACTTTAGACAGATTTACACTTCCTCAATCACTGTGCTGTAGGACAAACACTGCCACTACTTCATAAAGGCCCCAAAGTTGAAAAAAAACAAACAACAACAAAAAACTGTGCACTTTGTTACACATGCCTGTTTATTATATGTATGTATGAATCATACTTTGGTTATTGAATGAATCAGTTCAGACTTTCATTCTGGTGTGGGAATATTCTTTATTGATTTTCAATTCTCTGGCCTTTAACAACCTTATTTCTTCCGATATTGGTCCACATTCACATTGTTTACAAAGCATAAGACAATATTCCATTACTGCAGATTTTAATTTAAACCGTAGCAAGGCATTTACATAAAACTAATGTGAATAATTATAAAAGGAACGCGAGACGAAAGGTTAAATTCATTCAGACTTGTGTAGAAATAAACAGAGTTCAACTAAGATTACAGTCTGCATTAGAGCAGTCACTTACTTAAATGTGAGACAAGTTTAGCCTGCCCCACGCTGTTTCACTGACAGAAGAATTTGTCTGGAGGATTTAGAAGAGATTTAACTGTAACGGGGTGTATTTATACAAAAAATTATATAAATATAGCACAGCAGGTCAACACAACTGTCAAAACGGTGAAAAGCATTACTTTGTGTCTAGAAACTCGAGAACACAGAGGGGTCAATGTCACGGCTTTGTTATTGCTTTGCTATCTTTTGCCACTTGTGTCTTATTTGGGTCAGAAATTGTGTATTCCCAGCCCTGCTTTGTCAAAGCCAGATTAAATGCAGACTTCTCCTGCCAAGGGAAACCCAGCAGGGCCATCATGCCTGCCAGTCAGAATGAAGCTCAGACAGGTTGCGACCCTGCTCTTTGTTGAATGTGGAGAGGCTGGCGTGTAATATCAGAGCAAGCAGGAGACCACTGCCGCTCTGCTGCGGCTGGCAGAGAAAGAAGGCTAATCATGGAGAGGAGGAAACGCTGTTATGAAGAGATTGATCTAGGAAACATAGTTGGTGTCTCGCTTACACCATGTGGCGGGAGAGAAAAAAGGCTGTGTAATTACAGTATGTGAGATGCAGGTCACAGGAACACAGAGTAAAAATGCCACCAATTAAGAGCCGTTTGTCTCCCGCCAGTCTGAGTATGAGCAGAATTAGACCCACTGTGAAGGGAAGCCACTTTGTCCTTCATTGATCCTGATTATCAAGGCACTTCACTTTTTTGCCACTCAGGTTGTTTTTACACGTGCGTTTTTTCATTCTGATTCAATTGGACTGCAGTTTGTTTTCCCCCTTGGTGAGGTATGTTTGGGCAGGTGTGAACACAGGCCAAAACAACCTGCTCAGTCCAGAATAAACAGTTTTTGGTGGGAATGTGATCTGACCCCAATCTGACTCAACTTTCTGCTGTAGCCTGCAAGTCTGAGTGAAATGGCTCCGTTGGTCAGGTGTGCTTTAGCATTTTTAAATGTCTTATTTTGTTGGCATTTGGCTGTACATGCCAAGTATGAGCACCGTGTTCTACTCATTCATATAAAGGCCTTTCTCCTTTTCAAGAGAACACGCAGTTTCTAGAAGTTTCCGTGGAGTACATCGGGAAATCCTGCTGGCACAGTTTAACCTGGTATATTACCAAGATGCACACTATAGTCATAAATAAATGCAAACCCTGCCACTGCTCCATGTTGAATTCCATTGAAACAATTTAGTTTGGTTACAATTTGGTGGCTGTGGCTCAGTTGGTAAGGCGGCAGAATGATAGATCCCTGACCATGCAGGCTAGATGTTGAAGTACCCTTGGGCAAGATACTGAACTTAAATTGCTTCTGATGTTGTGTTAATCAGAGTATGAAAAATTAATGATGGTGGCAGGCGGCAACATGTCAACTCTCTTACATATTACATGTTGATATTTTACCTTTCTGCGATCCACAGACATGTTGAATCTGTGCTTTGCAGAAGCATCATGATATTTATGTTAATAAGGTGTTGAAAAAACCCCACATGGAGGCATTATGTCACAGTTTTGCACACATTGTGAAATAGTTTGTGGTTTATAAAAATGATAATAATAATAAAAAATTTAAGTACCAAGAGCACAATTTTAAAATATTATGTCATGATTTTTATGTCTCACTGGTATGAACTCTCAACATGGATGTTCTCGTGATATGTTTTTAATTTAGTTTTGATGTGCATTTTTTTTCTCTGCCAATACTGGAATACTGCAATTTCCCTTTGAGGCAATAAAGTTCATAACATGCATCTGCAATGTATTCCAAATCATTGAAGCATGTGGGTTTTTAAAGAGAAAGGAACTTCCAGTGAAATATGGCTATTGTCAAAGTGCAAAGTGCACATACAATGCTAAATTTATCCCATCCAAACGCTTCTGAGAGAAATACAATACAAACTCCCAGGCTTCAGGCTTGGTGGCCCATGGTCAGGCATTCAGCCTCACTCATTAGAGGTCTTTCCAATTACAGTGGAGCTGTCTGCATTTCTAATGGAACACTTATTCAGGGGCCATTGTTAAGAGGGCTCTGCCCACGTTCCACAGTTTGGAGCCTTAGAGGATGAATGTGAAGGAGTTATGTTTGCGGGGAGTGTTGGCTGCTTTACTCTGCATGGTGCCCAGAAAAGAAGGGCTTTTTGTCTGCCAGAACAGGCAAAGACTGCAGCAAGCACCAGCAGAGAAAAGACAGGATAGATGGGGGGTAAAAGAGGGACACCACTGCCACTGCGGCCGCTGCTGCTGTCCACTGACTCAGGCAAAAGATCCACTGTCCCCCTCCCTGCGTTCTGTCACAGTCTGATTGGCCAATTGGCATTCCTGTATGCACCACGGAGCATCCAGCTGAGACCTTAAGGGAAAATGCTCTTCTAGACAAACACTTCAGCCATCCGGTGCACATACAGTACAATTGCCAGTCAGACTGAAATGATTACTCTCCCTCTATGTGTGACTAAGTCACTGCGTACATTCTGTGATTTTCTATTTTTCCCTATCTGTCTCCCTGCATTCACTACTCTTTATCTGTCCAATCTATTGTGTTTTTTTCTCCTCAAAGGGGAAATTCTCATTACGACAAACAACCAGAAATGGGGAAAAAATAAATGCAGGGGAACAAGTTGTGACTAAAAAATAGACAGATGGGAAGACAAAGAGTGAGATGGGAAGCAAAGACTGGGGACAAGATAAGATGATGAGTGCGATCAAGACAAATACTCAATATAAGAGCTGTGGCAACATTACATGAATGTGATAGGCTGTAATGAATGGCCAAGTTCTACACTGTGTGTGTGCAGAGAGTGCCAGTTAGCAGCTCCACTAAAAGGACTGAAGCATGCACTTGAAGGCACTCAGTTATTTTCCAAATGCATAACACTTAAGAGAATGACTAGAAGTACAAATAAATGTTAATTAACACAAATGCGTACCATTGTACCCTTATCTGCGTGCCCCCCTATTCTACCAGGTCAGGTACCATCCTGCTTAGCAGTTTAGGTATTCAGGAAAGAGCCACATACAACTAGCAAAAGAATATTAACAATTAGAATAAGTGAACATCGTTACACTTCAAAGTCCCTAGAGGGAGAAGATGTTTCGCTTCAGGATTTCCATTAACATTTCTACTTGCGAGTCGTGGATTTTTCACAACCTTTTGGGAACTAAGACCCACCTTGAGTCAACATAATGTCAAGACCTGAAAGCGTAAATCACAGAGTCTGGGGTCAAACAGCCAACCAATTAACAGTTACATATAATTCAATTCATTGTAATTTTCCTTCTGGTCATAAATTCATATTATTCAGGTTGAAAAAGCAATTAAAGCCAGATAGTTCAAAGTCTAAAGTTGCAGTGTGCAGCAACTGGTAGTGATGTTGGAAGACATCACATTCATTGTGACTGAAGGTAATTCAAAGCAAACTCAGAAATAGATCGCATTCTTGTGGTAGAGGTGTTCAATCAATACTTAGCGTGAATGCAGAACATTCATCTTTAGGGTGGCCCAATAATACTGTGGTTGAATTGAACAGCTTTTAGGTGTGGATATGGAGAATTATGTAGCCTTCTAGTTTATAATACAGCTAAGACAAGACAATCACACAAATTACAGGCTGCATATTGTATATCACTTCAGCACTGGTAGCCTGACAGTGTAGCACAAAAAATGGCAACGTTCACTGAGCTTTTATGAATTAAGCAAATTAGATATTGCATGCAAAATTTTAGATACTGTTAATAGGAACATTTTTTAAATTATTGTCAGAGCCAAGGTAGCGGTTTAACTCAAGCTAAACTAAATGCTTTACGCATAGATAAGGAAGGGCTATATAGTAAATAGGCTTATTTTCCAGAATTAAAAAGAAAAATCATCCTAAACCAAAAAACAAACCAGAACCATAAAAATACTTCAAAGTTAGTGGTAAATCTTTTGTTGACCTGTTTTGATCTTTATGGGAAGTAGGTATCCATAATGACACTACAGGAGATGGGTCCCCATAATATCCCATGCACACACACACAGACACACACACAGACACAGACACACACACAGACACACACACACACACACACACACACACACACACACACACACACACACACAC
>JAOWBC010000711.1:13977844-13988089 GCA_028566105.1 Hypoplectrus providencianus
CCGCATCAGCCAATCACACACCTGCCCCGCGTCAGCCAATCACACGCCTGAGCCTGATCAGTAATCACTCACCTGCCCAGCATCAGTGATCACTCCACAGATATATAAGCTCCAGTCAGACTCACACACCTTCTCAGATTGTTACTTGTGTCATGCAGTACTCTCCAGCAGCACCCTACAGACTGTCTCCTGGTTTTTGACCCCCTGCCTGTTTCTCTGTCTCCCCGTCTATCTGTTGCCCTCGGTCTGACATGCCTCCAGTTTCACACTGCCCCTGTGATATTTTAACACAACCACAGGAGTGTTTCCTAATTTAAAGGCTCTATTGCAAGCCAATACATTCTTATATTCCACCATAACTTTCACAGGTTAAGTATACTGATAATGTTGTCAGGTTTGTTTGTTTTTTGTTTTTTTTTAACAAATGTACCTATGTTTAGAAACAGTTTGCATACTGTTGGATTTGAGTTAGATTCAATAGTTGTGGAGGTGATGAAAAAACATGACCTAAATTGAATATATCTACACAGAAATCCCCTTACATGTGCAATTTAAAATATAATTTATTTTGGATTCACTGGGGACACAAAGAGAAGTTTCCGAGGCAAGTGGACCTAGTTGTTCTTCATACTCAGTTTCCTGCCTTCGCGGCCATCACTGGCCACCAGAGGACACCTAACAATGATTATGTGCCATGATAAGCAGCTGTGTAACTTCCACATGGGCTTTTTTTTTTTTTTTTTACACCGAGAACAGTCTCCTCTCACCACAGACCATTGGGAAAACATATGGTGTCCAAATTATTCATCAAAACTGAGTTGCATAATAATTCAGTTGAAACTTTATTCATTATTTAAGTATCATCCGCCAAAAATGAAAGAAAATGTGTTTTAGATGTGTGTTGTCTGTGTTGTACATGAATCCATCTCATTGCAGTAAAAAAATGATGGGCTGATGAAACTGTATTTGTTTTAAATGTTATGTGATGTTTAAAAATCCCATAATAATCTATGGATTGCAACTGGAGCAGCACGGTACATGCAGGTGTTGCAATGTCAAGCCTGACTTTCAGCACAGAGGACGAGATTTAGTCATGAAACCGAGAGAACGAGGGGAACTTGCTCACAGATGATTTGCATATTTTAGTAATTTGTATTCGAGTTTCGTTGTTGTTAGTTTCTGGTGGCACAAGTGATAGAACTTAATATCACATTAGTCCCTGTATGCAAGTGGTCAGAGCCCTTTTGTGCATGTCGTCCCCTCTGTCTACCACTTTCACTCTGTATATCTAAAAAGTTTGAGATGTCATGGGAGGAAAAGCTTATGTGTAAGTAATCAAATAAGTCACACATGAGTTCAACTCAGCTGCACTTCCGGGGTCCTGATATTGCACATGCAGGATCTGTAACACTTTCATGGTTTAGAAGGACACCTGCTGATGTAATAAGTAGGCTTAACACCTGTGCTTTTCCGTCGATGAAAAATGAAAATGTCGCAGTGACAAAGGTCTGTTGTTTGTTTAATCCCATTAACCTATGCAGAAAATGCCAGTGGCTTCATTAATGTTATAAATTCTACTTACTTGGTTTGTGACGTGGATCGTGCATCGTCTCTCTCTGCTCACGGATCGTCTGTACGAGGAGGAGACGGAGGACTGCAACCTGTTAAGTGATGGGATGACATATCAACTTTGCTAGCAGAAAAGTGCAGAGTTAGACACACTTTGTGGGAGTTTCAGCAGCTTATAAACCACAGAGGGACACACAGGAGCTAATAAGTAATTACACACAGCTGCAGCAGTGAGCGGGGAGACACCAACATGTGGGAAGACATCTGGTGGGCAGGTAGGAAAACAAAAGAAAAAGAAAAAGCAAGTCTAAAAGAACGTATAGAAAATATAAGTGTCTTCAAATGTCTTTAATTGCTCATACAATTTGCTTAAACTTGCCAATGTTGTGTTTATTTATAAAGTTGTGAAAAAAATGATTTTTCAGGATACATTGGCCTAATTTTTCAGGTGTGTAAGAACACTTGTTGTTACATCGTGTCAGAAGTGACAGAAAGGATGATCAAGACCTGGACTGATGTGAGCTGATATTAAAATCTTTTTAAATTTGTCCAGCAGAGTGAAAAAAAAATAGCCACACTCATTTAACCTTTGCTAATAAGGAGGGAGAAGAAATGACAGGCTGACAGACAGAGAGGATGATCAGTGAATAGAGATGGGAGGATGGAAGATAAAAACGGCAAGGACGGAAAGAGAGAGAGAGAGAGAAAAGGAGAGCGATGGGCTGAACAAAGGCAGAAAGCACTTCATTAAGGGCGGTCAAAGGAAATATGAAGGCAGAATGAACAAGAGACCAAAAATTTAAAAAAAGATGTCAGCCCCCTCCTTCGATCTTCTTAATTTCAGCCTACTTCACATACTGTAAGTGTTTTAAACCCGCTAGTTAAATGATGCCATCTGTAGAATTTACTCAAAGGGTCATCAGCATGCCACCATAAAGTAGGCATAATTATAGCACACTGATAATGACAAATTGGCTTTCCAAGAGGAAATGAATGTGAGTGGAAACTGAGGGTATAGCGAGTGAGATAACCCACAGATGGCAGAATTAAAATGAAGCTGTTAAAGTGCTTCCATTTGTGCACATTCACAGTTTAGACCTGAGTCATTAAGATTTGATTCCCATCTGAATTCCAACTCTTTCTGTTCGCTCAGAAATCTCAAGCGTTTGGGGGTTTCTCCTTTTTATGAGCCATCCACTACGCTCTAATTTGGAATGCTATTAAAGATAAAAGATACAATCTTTAATGAGCGCTTCATCAGTTTAGCAGTGCACTTGTTGAGCATAAAAAGGAGCCATATGCCATTAATTCCTTGTCAAAACTTTGGGCCTACATCTCCCACAATTGAACTCAACTCTGTTATGCTAGTGGCTGTAGCATACACTGCTAGCCCAAAGGCAACAAGATTTCCACTTTTAATGACTGAATTGACTGGTTGTCTAGACAACCCATAAAGACACATTTTAGTTTTTGTCAAAAGTGAAGAGAAGCACACATCTTTATATGTACATGAACAGTTTGTATTTGTAAAAAAAAAAAAAAAAAGCTGCAGTTTCTGTGCATTTATGCTACAAAACCATCAATCTAGGTTTAGGGGCAAAAAAAACCTCCTGGTAACCTGGTAAGGTGTTAGAAAACACAATTTAAAAAGTAAATAAATCTAAGAAAATGACAAACCATGAAGAAAATTCAAAACCATTCTAGGAAAAGGAGGTTGACATTGACCTTTTGTAAGTTATGTAAAAAATGCCACAAAATGTGTGAAACAATAGTTCCACTAAAAAAATGCAGGTTTCATCAAAAGTTGTTACATCACTTTTGCTTTCACACAGGTGACAAACCCTCTTCTCCCAGGTGAAAGCCTGTCATTCTTCCGAACACTAAAATAAGTCTAAAATTTATCTAAGAAATACTTTAGACTAGACTACTTTAGAAATGCATTTAAAGTGAATTTAGAGCAAAGCTGATTGATGCTTTACCAGGCAATTCAAGTTCTCCTCCAGGTTCTCCTATGCGATGGCTGGGATGACGTCCATATTGCTTTATATCTAATGGAAGCCAAACAGAAGCATTTGCCAGTTACTGCTGAGAAACACCCAGGAGGGTTAAGATGCCAACCACAAATCCCTGGTTTCATTCCAACTAGGGACATTTGTTGCATTTTCCTCTCCCCTGATTCCTGCCATCTCTCTGCTGTTCAAACACAAAGTATATTCATCTTTAAAGCAACACCTCACACTGTTTACCCCAAGAAGAAATCCATTTGGAATCACATTTTAAATTCTCACTTGTGCCAAGCTGATGTAAATGAAGTAATACCTGTACTACTTACCGATTTTAATCACGTCTCCTATTCATTTTATATTACTGCTCCCTGTAAAACCAAGACAATTAAGGTCTGACATAAAATCCCAGAGGATAAATGATCTACTAAAAGAACATTATATGCCCCATTATATGTCTCTGATCTAATAACTACCATGAGTCACAAACCAAGGCTCCTATCCACTTTCCTACTAATGCTGCTTGTGCCACCCCATCCTTACTGTGAGAAAATCCCACGCTGCTCCTGACAAAACTGAAACTAGTCGACAGATTTGTTACTCCTAATTGATGACTTACTGTGCTCAGTCCCATTATAAGACCTGGCAGACATGCTGTAATGTCAAGGATGAACCCCCAGTCTGCCCATTAGGCCTGGACTTGCTGGTTTAAGCAGCTCATTCTACTACCTGTGTTACAAAAAGGCATAGAATGACCTCCAAGTCTTTCCCTTTATTTCCTTCAAAATAAGACACATAAATGAGCTACATATTGGGTTCTGAAATATCTACATTACAGCAGAGCCAAAACCTTTTTTTCAATTTCCCGATTGTTAAAAACATTCAATTCAATTTGAAACTAATAATGATTTAGGGCCTTTTTTTTCAGATTATACAAATAGACCTTGAAAAGCAGTGAAAAATTATTTATTTGCAGAAATAATTTGCTGCAGGAAAATGAACATTTATGCATCCCTTTTCAACAAGATAATTCAATTCTAGACTTGAAGGATGAAAAAAAGGCCTTTAGTCAGGTTATATATTGGCAAGAATTTAGTAAAAAAAAAAAATTGTTTAGAAAAAAAAGTGTCTCTTTTTTTCCTCAAACATTTAAACTGTTACTACCATACATATAAAACATTTTATTCTTTATTAAAAAACATGAAACTGAATTTACTGGCAATAAATTGGCAATTGACATTTTGCTGGATGAAACAAAACACAGTACAGCTTACAAAGTCTAAGAATAATAAAGACGGATTAGTCAAATATCAATATTTTCAAAGCAAGACAAAAGCAAATACAAATAGTTGACAGAGTATGAGTTTATATATATATATATATATATATATATATATATATATGTTACATTTAAACATTTCTGCCCCACACCAGCTGTCAATAAGACTCTTCAGTGTGTAGGAAATGTGTAACGTGACACATGATTCTCACCCAGCACTGTGGCAGAGTACCAGCTGTTGTGTGTGCCAAGCTGTCTGCTTCGTTTGAGCTCCAGAGGAGAAGTTACTCGTGCCACTCCACTGCACACAGTAATCAAATACTGTAGAAACTTAAATCTGACCTCTTCAGATTCATTATGTAACCGTATCCCAATTATTGCTTCGAGGAGAAAGTCAGACTGTCAAACTGGCTGCAAGATATATATGATTGTTCCACCAACAGAGAGAGGAGTATTAAATGTTCATCTAGCTTGGAGAGTGAGCCACACATTTGTATTATTAATATGTATTTATTTTGACTCTTGTATTGATTTGGTTTTATCAGCACTGAAAGCCTTCCAGTAATTAAACTACTCCTTTAGCATTCAGTAAGATATAAATGTGTACTGTAAAACAGCTGATATAAAATCTGCAATGAAATTGGTGTCATTAAAATTATTATTTAAAAGAATAGCTATAGAAAAGTGCCTCCGGAATATATATTAATTATTTTTCCCTCTCCTTCCTGCAGAGAAAGAAAAAAACCATACTCAGCTTTTGCTAATGAAAAAGAAATGGTGTAGGTTATCCAGCACAACGCAGCCTTCAGGCTTCATGCTTAGTTTTAACTGTCTATTCCTAAGTGGCTTTAATTGCCCGAGTGTACTACTGTCTGCTCAAATTAGATTAGTGCACCGCTGGATACACATAAGAATGAAAAACTAACCCTGCATTTGCTGTCTGCCTGCAACTGAGGCTGATGACTGAGGCCAATTTTGGTTTTATCAGCTGTAAGTTAAAAAAAAAAAAGTTAGATAATTAGCATTGAAGCACTTTAGCCAGGGGCGCTTTAAGGGATTTAAACCGCCATACATGTATATACAGGAGAAAGAGAGGCACAGCAAAATGAGAGATCTGCAACCAGCATTTTAAAGCAACATTAAAAGGAAATATTTGGTTCCAACTTTATTTCAGGAGTCTCATGGCTGGAGTTTTACAGTAAAGAGATACAAGATTAGAATTCATAAAAGTTTGTAGCTGATTTAAAATACAGGGCAGGAACACTTTTTTTATTATTATTATTTTTGAAGGTCTGCACTTAGCAAGTGCCCTGTTTTATTCAAACTGATATTTTTTTAAGAAGTGCAATAAACAGTGTGTGGAACAGGGACAGGGACAGCCAGGACATGGTACAAATGTGATTTTGGCATGGACATATAAGACCCACACAAAGAAGCTGAGCTGGCGAGAGGCGGGTACACCCTGGACGGGTCACCAGACTATCACAGGGGTGACACATAGAGACAGACAGCCCATCCTTATGCACCTCCATGGTTACCTTACACATCTCCTCCAACATCACCCCCTTACCCGACACTAGGACCAAGCACCACACTGTTGGTTACGGAGCCTTTTCCACTGATGCCCCAACCCTGTGGAACTCCACCAGATTATTTCCTGTTAAACAACCATTCACACTCAGTTTCACTCCTACAGGTCATTCAAAGTCACTAATTAAACCCAAGCCTCACGCTAATACAGGGAGAACATGCAAACTCCACACAGAAGAACTGCCAAGTCGGATTAAAACTACGGACCTTCTTGCTTTAAGATAAAAGTGCAAACCACTGTAGCCCCAGTATTTACAATGTGTTACTTCATTTGACTAATCTAATGGAATATGTGAAACATTTGAAGGCATGTGCTCAGTAATCTGTTGTGGACTCTAAAAATTGACCTCTCACTGCTCATGGATTTTCATAATAACTTCCTAAAACGAAATGATGTAACTGTAAATTCTCATGAAGGTTCCTGCAGAGGGTCATTGGTTATGGTACTAATTATAGGGAAGACGGAAACAGTGTTCAATTGGTACGCTTTCAGTAAATTAATTCCAATTAAATGCTAGTGTAACCAAGACAGACGGTGCAAAAGAGGTCAGCTGAACATGCAAAAAATGTCCATTTTGTGGTTGTAAATTGGAGACAAGATTTAATGGGAATATGTGTGCAGCTCAGCATCCCATGTCCGAGTTTGAGACAAGGTCAGGGATGGCACTCCAGCCTACTGCTGCTGAGCAGGCAGACAGAGGGATGGGGGGATGACAGATCCTTCGCTGATCCTCTTCATCAATAACCATACTGCTGCAGCTGAACAGTGAGACAGAGGCAGTAGAGAAGGAGGACAATGAGAAGAAGACTAGACCTCCAACTCATGGAGGTAGTGATGAGTGTCCAAGTATGATAAAGGAGCTGCATCATATGAAAAGCTTTATTCTGCCCTCATGGACGGCCTTGGTCCGTACTCCTCGTTAAAACTCCATGACTAGCTTGTTCAAGTGGCTTGTGTAAATGTTGGAGCCAGGAGCTATTTTTGGTGTGTCATTTCAGTCAACTTGGCTCACTGATGGCGCCATGTGACAGGTTACTGAGTCATCAATTACAAATGTTCCTTGAGTCATTAATTAGATGTCTTGGTTCTTAATTTAGCGTGAGATCCCTTGGATTCAATATGCTTTATAAGTCCTTATATAATTCCAAGTGAGAAAAAAAAGGAAGAAAGAATCAGAAGTCTTTAAGAGAAAGACTGTTGTGTTGAGGAGGACATTTTAAAATGGGCACAGATGTGTGGAGAGAAAAGTAAAGTAGCACATGTCCTGAATTAACAAAAGGTTTGTCCTGATTGTACTTTGGACATTAACACTTAGGCTCAAACGAAGGAGCCAGCAAAAGCCCAGTTCAAGTGAACACTCTGACATTAAAGTGAAGATGAGCATTAGAGAGAAATAAGTGAGCAACCCTGAAGAATTTAGTGTTAATGTGTGTGAAGTCCTTTATGCAGAAGAATTAAGGGGCATTGGAGGATTCCACAGGGCAGAATTTACAGCTAGTCTGAAATCAATGTGTAGGTATAAATCAAGGGTGTGGGTGTTGGGGTGGTAGATGGGCATTGCACTTTAAAAGACCTGAGTTGGTATCCTGTCCCACTGGAACGATTATTGTTGCCCTTTTTAGCCATGCCAACAACAATAACCACTCAATCTACCACTTTGGTCCAGAGTGAAATGTCTTGACAACTTTTTGACAGATTGCCATAAAATATTCAACCAGAAGTGGAATTCTTGTGATTTTTCTCGACAGCCACCATGACACTTAGATGTCTAAACTACTGGAGGGTCTGTCATGACCAGCTCAGGAAGCATTCTAAAAATTTTGGTCAGCCTTCTGTTTCTACATACAAACATCTAAAGGTCATTATGTTATGTGTTCAGCTCTTTGGCTTATCACAACAAACTGGAAATAATGTGTTTATTGCTCATCATGATTTTGATTCATTTAAAAAATATGAACGCAATTACTACATTTTGTGTTCCTTCTTCTTCCGTTGTGGGATGGATGACGCCACATACCGGAATATCCACCAACGCCTCCTATGACCCGTAGTCCTGCTTTCACTATCGGGACATTGTTCAAAAAAAGATACCGGCTTTGGCTCCAGCCAAAGTGAATACACATGTATGTTTCAGGAATTGGCTGAGTGTGAAGAAAGACTAAGTCATATTTTCTGTGAGAAGAAAGCAGCAGAGGTTTTCCTTTTCCCCCCTTTTTTCTAGAACACCTTTAGTCTTGCACTTTCCCGGGAATATGTGAAAGAATGTCTAAATTGTTTCCTGGCCAGTTGGCACGTTATGATTTTCTTTTTGAAACTGCATTGTTGGGTTTGCCCAATTGTTAAAGTACAAGGGTGTGCAAAATACACATTTTTTGTTCACTATGGTTACAACTACTGTTCGGTAGCTAAATGTTGTTGCTTTTTTCTTTTCTCATACATGTTATTATAGGGCCACATGGCCCTTTTGAACCTGCATCTGTTCATTATATGTACTATGAAACAGATGTCATGAATATAAAACCTTTTTTTCTCCTCATCATTTTGCAGTTTATTTTGTATTTAAGATTCCCTTTAAGAAACTTTAGAGTTTAAGGGGGAATTATTTTTAATCTAGAATAATTAAAATTTAACTCATTTCATAATGTATGATTAAGGCCTGTGTTAAAAAACATATTAATTGACAACCCTAGTCGAAATCTATTTAGTATGCATGTGTATTATATTAAAATTCTAGTGCACTGCTATTGGTAAGTAAGTACAAACAGTAAAAGAGTACAACCTGGCATCAGCATGACAATATTGTCATTGTGAGCATTTATTATTGATATTTGCACACAGCTACATGTACTTGCAGTCTCACAGATGTCTAGGACTTGTAGCTGTTCCAGTTAAGATTGTCGTACACCTCCAGGAAATATATATCCACATCAAGACAATGTTCCACACGTGACAAAAATATGTGAATGTTTCTGGGATTTAATGAGGACACATTCTCATATAATGACTGAAACTGTCCCGGTTCATCTTAGAGAAGAGAAGAAGTTCTCTATTTTTATATCCTCGCTCTCCATCCTCTATTTTCATCATCATCGTCATCACTCCACATTTCTGCAAAGACTTAGGATCAAGCCAGGACAGAGCAATAAAAGAAGAGAGAGAGGAGGGGATAAGGATGGAAAACAAATAAGAACTATGAAATAAAGTAACAAATTAAAGAGGAAAGAAGCAGAGTAGGCATAGAAGGTAAGGGAAGGGGAAAAAAAGTAGAGAAATAAAAACAAAGCTTCCCAGCACAAGATTAAGTGTCCAGGAAAATGCAGAGATAAGGGGATGGTGCTACCTTTCTGGGTGTGTACTATCTAGTTTTTGGATTGAGGGGGAGATAATAAAACAAAAGGAAGGGAGAGTCAGGGCAGAAATTAGGACTGACGTCTTTAAAGTTTGTCCAAAACCAAAGATGTATCCTGTGTCTGAAGCCTGTTCTGTCATGATAGAGAAGTAGAAGTTTGAATTGAAGAGACAGGAGAGAGACAAAATATATACCACCGTCTTAATTTAAGGTTGTCACCATTTCTAGTTTTTATTCAACCGGTACATCGCCAGAACAGACCGGGAGCTGGAATGATGCTAATGCTAGCTTAGATAGCAGGGGAAAATCTAAAACGACTGGCTCCTTAGACATTTCTAAGCTATCAAACTGTTACACATTACTTTGAAGAAGAGAAAAAAGTTTGAAGTTGAAATCACAGTGCAAGGAAGTAGCACAAAATCATAAGGTAGCAACAACCTTGAGAATACACTGC
>JAOWBC010000711.1:14011966-14029769 GCA_028566105.1 Hypoplectrus providencianus
TGCAGGCAATGGGGAAAAAATAAATAAATAAATAAATTACTTATTTAAAATTTGTAATTGCAGTCAATAACAAAAAGTTGTAAAGACAAGTGATAGTTTAGATGGATATGAATGCATGTCAATAAGCCATTAAAATGTAAAATTACACATTTCTGCCTAATTGCTCCCATTGTTATACTTGTATACAATAATAAACAAAATATAATACTTCTCTGATGCAACATCTCAATGTTTCCCTTCTGGCAGCACTGGGAATACACTCAACAGTATGCCAGGTGCGATCAATCACAGTGCATGGTTGTTCATCGTCACAAAATTTAACCACACCCATGTTCATTTATTAAAAAAAATGTTTTGTTAATTTGCCTTGCATCAACACCTTAATGCACAACACTGAGAATAAGGTCATAATCATTAGCTGCTGACCATTTAAAGTGACCTATAGGTTAGAAAAAGTAATTTATTAGCATTGACATAAATAAGGTATGGCTAAATTTCGGTGGTTATAGGAAATTAGCATGTTTAAATCATCTGAGTAATACAATAAAACATATATTCTGTCAATAACAGGAAGCATAAAGCAGATAGAGATTACAGTTCTTATATAAAGCACACTCTTTCTGAAACAGGTTAAATACAGTGTTAACACTTCCTGCTTTTGCATGCTGAACACACACTGGCAGCAGAATGGAGGTTGGGAATGAAGGCACTTGATTGATGTCGTTGCGAAACATGGATGGAGACACAGTACAGAGCACGCACAGCTCAGTGTAGGAGGACGGCTAGAAGCACCATACTGTACAGTTCTTAGTGTACTTTAGAGAGTGGGATGTATTGACGAGCATATGGAAGGGAGAATCCTTTGTTTGAGAACAAAAAGCGAACAGGTCAGTTTATTTTCAGTTATGTCATACAGAAAAAAACCCCCACAGAGGATGCCTTAATGTATGCAACACTGGTGAGCTAAATGAAAATTTGAGTTATTAGTGTCATCAAAAGTGGAGCTGATGTGATATTAAAACATTAGTCATTTTCTTGTTTGATTGTTTGTTCTTCTATAATAATAAAATGGAGATCAGAAAGCAAGTCATAATTTCCCACTTTATTTTTTTTCCCCTGAGGTGCTGGTGCAGAGATTAGGATTTATCGACACATGCTGAAACCCTTTCCATTGTTCACATAGGTGGCATGAAGACAGACGGGAGAAAAAGGGTTGAAGGAGGAAAGAAATTCCAAGCAGGAGAGAAACACATATGGATAGACATTTAAACAGCCCAAAGCATGATATAATGCATGCCCTATCTTTGTTTTTGTGTTTGTTGATAATGTTGATGTAATGTAATACTTCAGCTGGATGGAGTTTGGTTTGAGTGGGATCAAGCAGGAAAGGTTTTTACCCTAAACGCTTAGTCCATCAACCGCTGCACCCTTACCTTCAGGAACCAGTCTCCTACGTTCCTGTAACTACAGATCCTTCAGCAAGAGAAATGAGCTTTCAGTACTTCTCTTTGAAAACATATTGTTCTTTTCTACCTCTTAAGAAGACATATAAAAGGGTCTTCACTTTCTGCTAACCAGGGCCCGAATTTAAGAAAAATCGAGAAAAACAAAAGCATTTATAAAATTTGGTAGAGAAAATTAGCAGTATCGGTGTCTATCAGCCACATTAAAGCAGCTGGGTTGTCCACGTCTAATTTAAAGGCAGCAATTGTTTCCCCTCTAACAAATCACAGGTCAGTAAACATCCTCCACAGCTGTCTCGGGGATGAATAGACGGCAGTAATGAGAACGTAAACACTCATGGATCAGCAGGCGCTAATGGCCATTACTTTATTTAAGCAATCGTTTCAGCAGGCTGCGTTCAGCATTAATTGGCACACATTGTTGGAATCCTAAAAACTTTTTATCGGTGGATGTGACTGGAAGTCACAAGCTAGGCAGTGTTTTAAGTGTCTTCGACGTTTCTGTCAACTACTGAAGCAATTACAGGACATTTATATTTAAGTTTGTATTATGCCACTTTCTCCAGAGACACTTGTAATTATACAATACGGTGAGAGGATATTCACTCAACTAGTGTGGGCTTATAAATGTTTAAATAGTGTAATGGGGCTATGCTATTACTGTAGTTCTAAAGCCCACAGCCAGACACAAAAACATTTAACTGAAGTGTTGAATTGTGCTGTGATATTTATGGATATTTTATTCTGCCGCAAGTATTCAACCCTATCTTCAAGTCTTAATTGAACACCATGCCAGTGTTTGCAAAATGCACAAATATGCCGTTCTACCTTGGATTGGATTACGTCCGTTCACATATTTCTTAAACAAGCAATACTTGCCTTAACAAGCATCTTTAAGATTGAGGTTTTACCGTAAACATTAGTGGATCAAATTAAGGAACAAAAAGTAGGACTGCCACTGACGACAATAAAGGAGATAATAAACATCAAATATCTTACTGCTGCACAGTGCTGAACAATTCACAAGTCAGAGATGGTGGTGAGCACTCAGCAAAGCTGTCTGCTGGAAATTACCTCCCCATATTACCAAAGGTGACGAAAATGGCATCAGAAATGATCCCGAGCAAATGGAAAAGCAAGCCCCTCTGCAACAGTTGAGACCAGAGGCAAGTGTGACAAATTTGATGGGCTGATTGATTGATTGATGGATATAAATATTATTTTCAGAGGCAGAGTGTACTCATTGGATATTCAGATATTAGAAAGAGTCGAATGCTGTCAAAATGTAAAAGACTTGTTTCCAAACTGAACTCAGCATGTCACAATTGGCGAAAAAAAAAAAGGGAACTTGAAGTGAGAAATACAGATATCATAGAAATCCTTGGGGCTATTACCAAACAAATGCATCAGAAACACAGCAATTAAAACCATCAGTAATACAATCAATCTTAGAACCACATGCAGACTGGGGCTGTTTCCAGACTCACACTCACAACAGTCTTGTATTGTTCCAGTAAGTCTCGTCAATTGTCCTCCCGCTGACTTCCACCCTGTCGCCCACACCCCCTGGGGAAATGTTTCCCTCCGAGGCTCCATCTCAGTCAGTTGGAGACAAAACATGCTGAAATCAGACTCCAAAACCCCACAGCCACTTGGGAATGTATCCACTAACAGAGCGTCTATGGAAGTCAGACTTTTCTCTACTTATCCAGAAGCAACAACAAGTCAAGCTTGTATCATCTTCGAGCCGAGGTTTTTTGAGTTGCAGAGACACCTGGGTGTCTACGATAAAACTGGGCCACGTTTGTGCAGTTTTTTTTCCCTAGAATTCTAGGTTACAACATGAATGATGTTTCAGTGGGTGGCATGTTGCTGGTGCAGAGGCATTATGTTGTCAGGTTGTCCGCCTACCCCTCTGTCCATCCATCAGCCACATTCTTGGGAGTGCAATACCTCAGGAATGCAGGGAGGATTTTTTTTTTTTTAAATTTGGCACAAACATCCACTTGGTCTCAATGATAAACTTTATAGATTTGGGGGGTTCAAGGGTCTAGGTCAACAAAGTCATGTGTCTATCCAAATGCCATGAGAGACGGAAAGGAAATTCTTCAAATGTGGTAATAGGTTCCACTTGGACTCAAGGACAGACAAACTAGATTTGGCAGTGGTGTTACGTCTAAGGTCTAACGTCTAAAATTTGTGAAGAAGAACACTTTGTTGGGCATACCATGCCTCCAATCTCATGCAAGGACAGATTGAGATCATACCATTATGAGAAACATGGATGGATGTTGACACATTTTAGGATGAAATTCTGTATTGACGGAATTTTGTATGACATTAATATCATTTAATATAAAAAGGCCAAAGGACAACTTCACTGTGGCATCATTATGTTCTACCAAAACAAATATCTGGCCTGTTTTTACAGACATAAGTCAGTACAGATGAGCAGAACTTTACCATATTTCACATTGGCCGGATAAAGAATTGATGACATTATATGTTTTAAGACTCAAAGACACAACTGCTCAGGTTTTGATCGGAAAGAACAAACATTTCTTTGAGATCTGTCCAAGTATCAACAGAAAAAATATATCAGCTTTCCATTGATGTAATGTATCTTAACAATTTGAGTTAGATAAAAAATAATGAGAGCTGAGCTTGGCTGCTACTTACTAATCAGAAAGCTTGAAAATTTTGCTCTTATAATGCCAATCTGTCGTCGTGCACATTAGAAGATAAACATTTATATTTCAGATGTTTTATAGACGCTTTATTTAGATTTCTACACAACACTAGGAAACCAGTGGCACAAAAAGATGTAACATCTTTGATGATAAGACATGCAGCTAAATCAGAAAACAGAAGGTTGGTTCTTTTAATTAGCATCATAAAAGCCCAGTAACACAGCAGTTTATTAAAGAGTTTTATCTCATTCTTTACTTATCAGAGCAATTAACACAGAGGGGATATTGTAATTGAAACCTAATATAATTATTTAGATGAAATGAGCACATTCTGAATGATATATTGAAATATAGCAAGGATACTAGAGATTTTAGGCCAGATTCCATAAAAATAAAAAGACAAATGAGAACTATTGTCAGAATTAGCTACACATATGGTGTAGTATGAGTCAGTCAGTAAAAAGAGACTGTTGTGTTTGATGAGGAGCGGTTTCTTTGGAAGGGAAACCCACAGTCTGGTACTAAAAAGAGCTCATTTTATTTCTGTAAGACTGCAGACTTCCATTCTCCCTGCTCTGTCAAAAATAAATGACTTTCCCGACAGGACAGGTGGGAGTCGTAATAGAATGTAGACACAGTAATGGAACGTAGTAATATGAAATGGTTCCATTTCATAACAATGGCGTCCAACCCCTGATGAATAAGTCTAAAGTGAAGAGGATAGAAGGCGAGGATTTCCAGTCTGAGCTGAGCAGATGAGCAGGCTTATTGAAAGTAATAACCGCGCAAGTTAAAGGTCCAATGAAAATCCAACTAAATTACTAATTTTATCGGCTCCTCCAGGTGAGAGCTTCTTTTTTTTTTTGGCAAATGGTCTGGGATAGAGGTAGCTGTCATCCCTTCTTCATCTGAATGGGATTCTGCAGATAACTATTACAGAAGCATGATACTGAAGAATGTATGCATGGAAAAGTGGCTCGCTTATTGATCGTAGAAACATTGTATTCCTGGAATCCTCCGTGTGGGTGTTAAAGCTTCAGATGGGTTGGCTTTCAACCCGTGACTGCCCTTGCTTGCCAATTTCAAAGAAACAGAGCAGCAATGACCTTCATTCATGATTTGCAGGGGCTGGGCTCAGGTAATGGCAGAGCTGAAGAAAGTCAAAGTGGGAGATGTCTGCCTTGTTATTTTTCATGATCATTTCAAACTGAGGCCCCTGCTGACACATAAAGTCTGACTGACCTCTACAATGGCACCGACCGTGGTGGTCGACAGCGGGAGAGAAGACTGGAATAAAAGCACTTTTTTCCCCTTTGAGATCCATTGAAATCTATAAGATGTTGGGTTGATTTTACAGCAGAGATGGACAAAATAGCAATGGTGGCTAAAATATCATGCATTTCAGTGAGTGAGTCCAGTTATTTTATTGAAGAACGCACAAATAATGTGATGGAACGTCTTATACCCAATGTTATTTTTTTAATATGATCTTTCATTATGAATGGCCACAAGATATCCATTCATAAATGTCCATTCTGTTTGCAGCATAGACCATTCTAATCTACTAGAAAGTTCTTGGACCCAGCAGTGTGGTTTCGTATGAACTGTTTTGACCCTATTCAGATTTACTTATAAGCAATTACCATCTGTCAGATCATTGCACAGTATTTGTGTTTGATATGTATTAGGCGGTAACAAGAGCTACCAAATAATGTATTCTTCACCTCTCTCACATGGACATGACAAAACGTATAAAGGTAGCTATAATTGCAAATCTGTTGGTGGTTCAGATACACACCATGTGTACATTTGGACTTAGAAAAAAAAAAAAAAACTCTCAGAGAGGAGCAGTGTGAGCAGATAGGCCCATTCATCAAATGGGAAAATGATTTCAGCTGAAAGTCCAAGGATGTTATTTACCTCTGATACAACTCAACAAGTTGGGCCAGATAGGTGTAAACAAACCACAGAACAAAGTCTCTAATGGCAACACCAAATCTCCACAAGGGAAAGAAGAATGAGTCCAAAAATAGAACTAATATCAGACCTCCAAGCCCCTATGGAGTTGGGTTAGAGAGAACAGAAATGGGAACGTGTTGCTTGAAATTTCCTTGGAGAAAGCAAAGCAATATTAGAGTTGACATACCACTGAAAGATAAAAAACACATGTACGGACCTACGTTCACATCATCTTTAGAAACGCAGTCACAGCCCTCCCTGCAGCCAGCATTACAATGAGTTTCACACTCACAGTATAGACATTAAACTGTGTTTATTATCATGACACTGAATACACATGGGATGGAAAGCTGTGCAAAAGAAAAGCTCAATGATTCATTATTCCTCTCCCTCGTGCTTCCAGTGATGAATCGTCGTCATTACCTGGAGAGAACAGAAAGTAATCTCTGAAAGAGCATATATTCCTCTTCAAGACTTCAAGCATAAATAATAGATAATGACCTCTCTGTACAGTTGCTCTGAGCTGCAGGTGTCCAACTTTAAACTGAATATTTCTGTGGTTTGGCTTCGAGATACACTGTATTAAGAGCCTTTCCACACAGGTAAATAATTTATTCATTACTCTAACTCACCCGAGAACATGTTCTCTTTTGAATTCATAGTATACATGAGATCCCAGCCCACAAACCTGTGTTAGCCTAACATTAGTGCTTCACTGGTGTAGGCAGGGATTCAAGTTTTTACTTTTTGACTGTAAGTTACACAGAGCTTCAAGATATCTTAAAATTAGTAAGTTACTGGATGATGAAAATTAAGTCTGACATTTAGTTACTGTCACTGCTATGCATATTTCTGTTCCCTTCTTTTTTCGATGAGCAAGCATAAAAAACAAATTTCCTATCAATCATAGATGATTGATGAGTCCAATAAAGTCTCAAACCTGATCATAAACAAGTTTAGTTAATTCCCAGCAATGCACTTTTGGGTCTGCAGAATGCATTTTTAAAGACACAATATGCATGAAATACTGTTTGTCTGTGAGCACTAAAACTTGGCTGCTCCTCCTAGAAAAGTAAAAGCAAACCCAAGGTCTGTCTGTTTTACCTGGTTATATTTTCTTCTATTTGTGAATAGCATTGCGCTATAATTTTTTATATGACCCACAAAATCATAAGCCAGGAGGCACAGCTTAATAAATACATTTATGGATCTTACAAATATTTGGCAGAAGCAAATAAGAAAGTGAATCAATGTTGTTCAGGAGAAATTATACAAGCAGAGGAGTTTTGGGTAGATGGTGCAGTCAAACAACCAGGACATTGATCTAGGAGACTGGTGTTCATGTCACAGAGGAAACCAAAAGTCAGTATTTTTACTTTAAATTCCACATCCAAGTTAACTCATAAAGTATGATTTAACTTGCCAATTGATCAATATTTGTAACTTTGTTTCATTAATGTCAAGACGGAAGGTAATGTCCAAGGTGGAAGAATAAAGAATGACAAGGTCCACTTTTCTGGCAGATGGAAGGTGGTGGATGGGTCAAAAAGTCTCTGTGTGAATATATGTTAACACATGTATTATTTAAGTAAATCCTGCATTGTATAGCATACCTCTAAACTTAAGAATTCCTTTATATCCAAGAAAGTATGAAATATGGTTATTTAAGGGTATAAATTAATTACAAGGAATATGCCATTGGTTCCTTATTTTTCTGGAGGGTTAGAGGCATTATCTCTCATAGGTACATTGGCTTTTTAAAGTTTAAAGCAACTTTATTTCACCTTTTCACCTCCTTATACTCATTAGAAGGAAAATCCGCAACACAAGCACATAATATGACAACATAATGCATAAGTGTGTGTATATATGTACCCAGTGGTGAGTGGACAAAAGCAGGTTTCAGCAGCAGCTCAGACTGCTTTGCAATTCATGGCTGGATCATGAAAATGTTTTGATTTTACAGCTGTGTGGCTTCATGTTACAGTGAGAAGTCATGCAATACCAAAGAACTAATCGCAACATTTTCTTCAACAGTCAAGATTGAGAATCTCCACCAGTGAAAGTGTTTGACATTAGGGAATACATGAAAAATTCATGAGCTCCCTCTCCCAGCTGAACCCTTGGCATTTTGTTGGCAATTCAATGCCCTCAAAAGTGAGATTAAATAAAGGTCTTCTCTGCTTTGTTGGTCTGGGTTTCACTGTAAATTAAAACACTGACATGTAAACAAATGGGACTGTCAAGATACAGTATCAATCATTTCCACCCAGTGTTCTTTGATTGATTGCACTATAAAAGTAAATGAAAGGAGGAAAGAAGATTCAATTGCTTCACAAAAATGATCATGTAATATTGAGATCATGTCTGTCTGCCAATCAACTTCATTGTAGGCTCTCAAATAACATCTAAGCTACTGAATTCTCCAAGTGCGTGTTTTTCTTAGCAGGACATGCTAATTTCAAACCATACATCTGCTACTATATCTGACTGGACTAGATGCTGGGGGAAAAGTAGGTTCAAGAGTCCCCTCAGAGGGGCTTTCTTCAAATTGGAACAAGCAGAGACCAGCACTTGACGGCCCTCCTCTTGGCGCCCTTGGAGGCATGCAGGAACCACCAGCCATCGATATGATTGAAATCCAGCTCCTGCAATTCCCAAATGTTTTCCTAAGACATGCTTATAAGTGGTTGAATGTAAATGTGGTTTCCATCAAGTGAACCAACACCATTTGGATGAAAGTCCTCTACAGCCGTATGGCCTTCTGCTGCAGTCCTTGGAGTCTCAGAATAACCAACAAAGAGGTCCATGCATTAATTATGCATGCTGGCATGTGTGAAACATTCCTTTTGCTAGTGCGGTTATATAGTTTAGTTGGGCGGCCTATTTATGTCAGATGAAGAACTTGTGCCGGTACCAGAGCTTGTAAAGCATGAATCTAGAAAGTCTTGAGCCACATTGCATCGTCTGCATCCTCTTTTTTTTTTTTTTTTTTTTTTTTGCTCAATTTGTTTTATTGTTCTCTTGCGCTTGCTTTGATTTTTCCTAGCTCTTCCTTATTTTATGTCATTGTTCCATAATTACTTGCCTCTACTGCTTGCACTGTCCTCTCTCAGCTTGTAAGGGATTATTTGCATGTTAATAGCACTGGTGCTAAATGTGTTCAGAGTAGCTTCTGCCATTCTGAACATCAGTATTAGATTGTTTTGTTTTTTTGTTTTTGTTTTTTAGAAAATCAGATTAAATGTTCTAATATCTCTGCTTAATAACTCTGCCAACCCTGGGCTGCACCAACATGGCATAAACAAAGTGGCTGAGTGGAGTAATAACAATGCACTTGAGACTGACGGAAGAAATTGCATTCGGTTTCCCATCTGACTCGCAAACAATTCCTACTGTTATCCATAATGACAAAGATCACTCATACATTGATACAAATACTTTGATGTAATGCTGCTGCATGGATAGACCACAATGGTTTGTCCTTTGACCCCTGTACAGACAGATTCAAAGAATTAACATTCTGCTTTAGGTCTTTGGGGGCAAGCTTTTTTTTTTTTTTTAAACTCCTGTGATTATTACAACAGGGATAAGCAATATGGCCAATATCATCTAAACTAACATAGGTTATTTTATGTCTTGATAATTATATATATTATGATGTAGCTATATAATGAATGTATAATATATGATGTAACTCTCCTATGTCTGAAATGCTCAGTATCAGCACCATTCTCTTTAAGCCCTCATCCAGAAAAAGTCCAGACTTCTCAGATTTGCTTGCTAGATCCCAATGGAAGTGCACATGGACTGAAAAGGTCAGATTTTCAAGTCACCTGAAAAACTAAATATATTTGGACATCCATACCAATTCTGCAATGGCATAATAATGGCATCTATTTACATGATAATCTGGTTTTGGCTGTGTAACAGTGCAGCACAGTAGTGCAGTTTATATGTGCTATGAAAGTTTGTATACTATAATTAGTGGGAGGGAGAATGAAGAGTTTCTACATATTCAGGCAAAGTTCTTTGGATTTTGCTAAACATGATTTTATCGTTATTGGTTTCAAGTTAGAGGCATGTTTTTTGATGCTATTGTCCAAATTCATTCTTATGTCCCTCCAGTTCAAATTGATCACACCTCCACGGTCTTAATTTTACACCACTGTTACTACTTTAGAAGGCAGTTCAGAGTCCCTCCATCACACCCCTGGTAGGTTCAAATTGCAGGCAAAAACGTTACAGAGGCGTCAAATATTGCTGCTTGAAACAGCAGTCAGAAAGGGGCTCTTAAGAGACTAAGTGATTTGGGTGAGTGAGTTTTGTCATAATATTACTGCCAACCAAGCTACACAAGGATGCTGTTATTCAAATTAGAATACCTGTGTCGAGTACAGTTTTGCTCAGCGTGTATTTGACTAAAAAAAATGCACAATACATTGATTTGATATAGGTGTCATAATAGTACCAAGAGTAAATCTTGATGAGCCATTTTGCCCACCCACACTGATAAATGGAGAATGATACATGCTTACAAATCAGGACAAAAAGGCCTCCCTCCAAACACCTTTTACACACTCTTCTTCTTTTGTATGCAGGTAACACTGCACCTGCCCTTGCGCCTCGTCTTGCTTGAGGGTGTAGTCAGTCAAGGGAATGAAATAAGTGAGCCAAAGACAGTGATAAGATTAAATGCATTTCTTCTGTAAGACAGAAAAGGTGAGTCTGGCCTGGAGGGGGGAAAAAAACTGCTTTTCTACATCTCCACATGTCTTCCCCGGTGGTCAGTTCAAGTCAGATGACAGAATACATAATGGACATACACTGACCCTGGCATGTACACAGGTACTGAATTAAGAGCTTGTGAGGATCCTGGCACACACTGTCTTCTTTTATCTACATATTTGTCTTTCATCCTACTCTCAGATAAAAACACTGGAAGGATAGAGGAGCATGCAGTGAATGTGATGAATTTAATTACTTATCTAATCTAATCGCAACAAAGGACTGTGAAGTGTTTGAAACAGAAGAATAAAAGAAGTCACTTTTATAATCAGTCTTATGTGTACAATTCTCTCAATGATTCTTTGGATACACCTTCAGGCAGCCAAAGTCTGTGCGTTTTTTGTTTTTGTCTTGCCACATTTGCTGCTTTTTATTTGGTTCGTCCATGAAACTTTCAGACTTACATATTTCTGTATATGCATATGAATTGCCCACTGCTTCAAATCAGAGATTGCAGATTAGGATTAACACAAAATCTGATTCCATTGTGACAAACTTTCACAATTCGGAGAATGTGTATTGAACTTCCAAACATCTGAGAGATCTTTTTAAAGATTAGGCTTCTGTGCCGGAAATCAGACTGAATCATTAATGTCTCATCCCTCCCGCTGTGTTCTGTAGTCCCAATTAAAAAACCCTAAATATCCAGCCCAGTTTTTTTCCTCTCCACAATCAGCTTGAAGGGCTTCAGGCTTTGCTGCGAGTCCCAACAGAGCGCTACCATCAAGAGCCTTTAAAATTAGCCCTCTAATTGTCTGCATATGCAACAGAAGATTCCAGCCAGAGGTCCTGAACACAATATCCTGTTTGATAACTCCATCACTGTATCGCGCTAAAGGGGAAATTATGCTTTAATGTAGTTTTAGCACAGTGAGGAGTAATAGTATTTGGTTTACGTACTAATTTTACAGATTTAAAATGATCAACCTGCAAAATACATGGTTCCTGCATGTCCTGGACAGAGAATAGTGGTGGCACATGCATTGTTTTTACTGAAACTGGACTATTCTTATAATGTTTGGGTAAGAGCCAGAAAAACTTAGAATGTATGGTAATGAAAGCTAGGTTTGAGTTCAGCCTTACAGATCCAGTCAGCTCCCAGAGCTAACAAAGCAATATAAACGTTCCTCTTTAAGACTAGCAGTGATGGGTGTAGTTGTCACCTGTAAAGAGCGGAGACAATTCATGAACCCTCCATAATTAAACAAGTAGAGATTCAACTTAAATCAAGCCCCATGAACAGCAACAGGCTTTTTGCAGTGACCAAATCCTGGAATTACAACATTACATGATGCCGCTGGAAGAGATATCCATCAGTCAGTGGGTACATTAATTCAGCATAAAAACCACCTTTTTTTCATGATAAGAATTTCTGATACAACATTTGTAAAATCTAGAAGCGTTGTTGGGTAAAATTATTTCATTCCCATTCATGTTAGCAGAGTGCTACACCAGAAGTTAGCTCTCAGATGCTAAAGAGCCAGGTCATTTCATACAAGAGGTTAGTTTAACATGCCACTGAACAACTTTCATAGGAATGAATAGGGGCTCTCTTGTACACTGTAACCAATTCTGTTCATACGTCCATGGGTAACATGATAATACTGATTGGCCTATGGTACATAATTTCACCAGTAGAAACTACTGATCTGCATTGTCATGTAAAACTCCAGGAAAAAGTTCTTCAAAGCCTGAAAATGTGACTGCGTGGCACAACATTAGCAAAGACACTAGACACAATTGGCTATGTATATTTAAATTCAATTAAAATTCTCTCCCTGGTTATATCCCACAGTAAGTTGGGAGGAATAAAACAATCAGCTGTTCGGGTTAAGGCAAGAGTTAAGGCACTAGACGGTGGCAAAATTGCAGAGAAACTTTGAATGCTGAAGTCCTTTCTTTGATCACAGTTAATACGTCTCTAAGAGGATTAAACTGTCATATTAGATAGATTTGCCTCTGAGGGGATAAATATAAATCCTCCCAGTCTCAGCAGTGAAATCTGTAACCTTTTGCATCCTGCCACACATAGCAGCATTACTGAAAAATGCAAACCCTCCGCATTAGGTTTGCCATTGCTTGTCATGTATTATACAGCATGTCAGAATTCACTGGTGACAAGAGAGTGAAGGATTTCTACAGTCCTGCCAAAAATATTTGGCATTAATATTTCATTTCTGCATAAAATTGTATGTACAAACATATCCAACCAGAATAAGGTTGTTCTATTGATACCTCCCAAGTGACTCACAGCACACAGCCAGTCTTTTTTTATTGCAAGATCAGACTAATCTGTTTTAATATCAGTGGTCACAGGGAAAATGGATTAAACAGGCTCACCTCGAGATACGACCTCAAATCGAAATGACCACACAGGTTGTTTGTTTTTACCCTCTCATAGGATTTTTGCATATAATGACATACATTACACACTTTCCATTTGGAGGACCAGCAACTAGAGGCAGATCGAACTACCGCCAACACTGCACCAAATGCCTGTGATATTTTTAGTAGTGCTTGGCAAAACCAAGGTACTACCAGGGAAACAGTTTTGCAGAGAAGGAGAATACAGCCTCCATTCGTCTGAGAGTGTCAACTAATGTTAACTTTGAGTAAAAGGGTTCATGTCTTCAGTTGTTGTTGCCAGACTATCAAAATGTTCTATGAAAAAAATCTGCATAAATAAATATGAAAAGACATTTATCTACACAGTTAAAAAAAAAAAAAGGTTCCAGTTGTTCAATACTACTTAAATTCCAAAGTCCAGGAAAGTACACTCTTGCACACAAAAGTTATCGTCGTCGTCACTCCTGTCAACATTCATCTGTCTCCCTGTGTGGTAGGAGGTTCGGAGGATGAGATTGTTTGTCATGAAGATCATGTTTACACCACGCAAAATCAACCAAGTTGTGGGATAACTCGCTTCTCTTCATTATGTATGGATCACATCCAATTGGAATTTTAATTTTCTGATGATACCTTGCCCAAACCTTTTATGGAGAATCTTAATTTCATGTGCCATAATAGGCTTGTGACCATCCATCCACACCTACCCTCTTCTTTTGAGGTCTTTGTCCCTCTCTATAAAAGAATAGACCTGGATGCACACACACAAAATGCAAAGGAGTCAACAGGTTGTGTTGGTAGATTCTGTGATAAATGGTACCCCTACATGGTGCAGTCAATAAACAGGCAGGCAACATAGGAAATGGGAATCCAAAAATACATCAGGAATGAATTTTATAAAATTGAATAGGCTTCTTCTTCTTGCCACAGAGAGAGATGACTCTCCAACTCTGAGAAAAGGGAACAAGAGTAAATACATAAGGAGAGGAGGATGCTAACAGGGGGCAGGTGACTGCTGGTGAAATCCATCAGGAAACATTCAACCTCAAAACTAGCGAATAAAAAGATAATCACAACCCACATTCAGACGAGCTGACCTGTGGAGTCTCATATAAAACGAAGGCAACATGTACCTGAAAGTGCTTAGAAAATAATTAAGGTCTGAATATCTATAACTTGCATCATGGATCTGCTGATGATAATGTCATCTGGTCAAAACACCAAAAGTGTTCCTTAATGACCCATGGAGCTGGGTTGGTTGATCATGTGCTCTCAACAGTCAGGATTATGCTGTAAGGAGGCCCTCCCCCCCAGCCTTAACCGTCTGATAATTTCTTCACACTACACTTATTGTTGCTTTCATGCTTTTTACAATGATGGTATTTTACGGCTCACACACCAAACTAGGAGGGAGGGTAATCATTGGTCATAAACTGCAGTGATGTTCAGGCTATGGTTGGGAAAAGCATATTATTTGACAAATGGGTCACAGCAGTAAGAGAGATTTATGATAAGCAGAGTGATGGTGGCAGCGCTGACACAAATTCTCCCTCTACTCTTTTGAATAGACTGTAGATTTAGATCAGAAAAAAAAGAATCCATAAGAGCATTTGGCTTGTTATTCTATATCAGTCCAATCAGATGAGCCCCTCTGGGAGTGGCAGGTCTGGCAAGCCGGGTGGCAACAAAGAGTGATGTCTTGGTGCTCCAGGTGCCACTATTATTCAGGAGTAGACAGTTCGGGTTGGAGAGTTCTTGGTCTGCGGGTGGATTTGCTGGATTAGTTGGAGGCTTAATGAACCTCCTGGGCTCTGATGATTATTTCACAAAGAGGCAGCCCCTTTTTTTTACCATCTCAGGTTAAACAATGTGTGAAATTAATTTATAAATATTAATGGCCTTCCTAATGAAACTCCACTAATCCACCTGGATTTTGTTTGCAGGGTTTGTGTGGATTAGATGCTTTGAGCTGGCTCCTTTGGGCGCTTTATCTCAGGTGTTCATAATGAGCAACTGATCAATGCATTGATGAAATCTCACTAAAGATATATTTAGCTTTCTATCTGCCCATTAACACTGCCATAGAGGCTTTAGGTTCTGTCTCCAGATGAAGTATAACTACATGCATGCAGGGAGAAAATGAGCCACAAATGCAGGAGAGGGTGACTAATAATCAAGGCACAGTCTACCACCAACCGGTCTTTGGCTAAAGGCTTGGCCGTAGGGGGCTGCTTTTTTTTTTTTCAGAGAATGGCTAATTGGTGTAGAAAAACTGATACACAAAATCAGAAATTAACCTTTAGAGCATGCATTCTCAGTTATTCCCTCTCTGTCTTGGACCAGTTAGTTTGAAGACGGACAATCACTCAACACAATAGCTAAATTCACACAATTACACACCTCCATGCAGCGACAAAAAGGCCAGAGAAAGAGATGTAAACTTTCATTTTGCTACCATCATCACAACCATTTAAAAGTAACCATTTTAATAATCAGCAATACATTCCCCCGACTATATCGACCTTTTCCTGTGGCCTTTTCCCGTGAAGAATTGAAATGCTGTGAGACAGCAGCTCTTAGCAGGATTAAATTGGTGCTGAGTAAAGCCCATTTTATCCTGACCACCGCCTCAGGACGTATAGATGCTACCATGAAGCCCAGACTTGGCATTTTACTCCCAGAGCTGCAGGTCCAAGATCTTTCATCACAGCAAATATTTGGGACCGCACGGATGAATAAGGTGTGTTTATCTCCGCATTTTAATGAGAGAGAAATGTGGTTATTTCCTCAAATGTCAAGCAATGATGTCCTGATAGATGCTTAGTGATTACAGTGCAGCGACTCTGTGGTTTTTATTTCCAGTGTTGGGCAGGTTGCTAATAATTACTTATTAATTAAAATTTCCAGTTCCTTCTGGTAGCGTGTTTTTTTTTTGTTTTTTTGTTTATTTTTTTTGCAAAGTCCTTCTTAGATGAGGATTATCAAGCTTTAATGTGGATAAAGTTTGTGCACCTTTACATATAAGACATCTCCCCAGTTTATTCTTACCCTTGATTTCAAAGAGGGGGCAAATAATTTCATACTTCTATTTCTGAGAGCAGATTAACACTGTCAGACACTGTGTAGACTAACATTACAGTATATTTGGTTTACTTGCACCTTGGCCCAGACCAACTAAGTTGTCTGTTCTCTACATGAAGGCTAAGGAGTAACAAAACTCATTTAATACATGTAACTGTTATGCTTTTACTGAATATCAGAAGGTAAATAACAGTATTCATAACAGGCAAAAGAAACAGGGTTAGTCACGGCATTACTCAGTAACTCGTCAGTCATTGATTTCATTATGCATTCATGCATGTTCCAATACCACATAAAAAAAAACATGAGAACGGAGACGGAAATGCAAACAGTTTAAAGAGACAATAGATACAGGACTCAGACAGGGACTGTAGGGATGTTAGTACTGTGGCAAATTTCTCATACAGTACACCTATGAGGATAATTTAGTCATTCATATTTTGCCTTGAACTTTTAGGACAGAACTAGACTTCATGGCATGATGACTTTTTCAGCAGTTGAACGTTGGTGAGCTGTGGTTGGACAAAGGATTTTAATTTGCATGAAATAATCTAATTGTGCAGATTAACACATTAGAGCATATAGCACAGGTCATTCAGAACATCCATTAGTTTAATCTGATGTTTGACACTAGCGTAGCATTGTCTGATTCACAGCTATCATCTCGAATAATAATCAATGAGCTCATTTTATTTGGCAGTTAAGAAATTAATTCCATTTGAACCAAATGAACTCCACAAAGAATTACTGGTAGTAAAGATTAGGTAGTAAAAGTTTTCAAAAAAGCGATCTTGTGAAAAGTTCAGAACTATTAGTCACCAGATGACATATTTCGACCAAGGCCAGCACAACCATATATTTTGATTATTCACACATTTAGACTTATCATATTTCACAGTCCATATTCAATAAGTAGGGATATGAAAATGCAATATTGCTTGAGAAATGGCACTGCTCTGACAGTCATACAGCACACACACACAGTGAGACAGACAGACACCAAACGGAGAGATTTTGGATGTGTGACATGATGGGGCCTGTCTTCAGAAAAATATCTTCCCAAGCAGCAAAACTGCATTCTAATTTATGATTAGAGGATTACATACTTTTTCTTGTCTATTCAGTCTGCAAAATGCAGTTAATATTGTAAATTTAAATAATGCTACGGCAATGAAAATAATTAGACATAGAAAATAGTTTGGGGTAAAATAAGTAAAAGTTTGCTTTTCTTCTTTACACAGGACATGATCAGCGATGCAACTCTAGACTGTCTTAAATATGTTTGTATTTTCATTAACAGGTTCATAGGGTGTCTTAGGGTGTCTTAGGCAAACTTAAGTAGTGTATACTTTGAAATGTGATTGGTGGCTTTTGATAGTTGTTTTCAACATGTTCATTCATTCATTCATTTTCCGAACCGCTTCATCCAGGTAATCCCGGGTCACGGGGAGGCTGTGCCTATCTCAGCTGGCTCTG
>JAOWBC010000711.1:14033545-14045849 GCA_028566105.1 Hypoplectrus providencianus
TTCCACTCTGGAACCAGTTTTACTTGCTATGAGCCGGGTCTCAAAAAGTGAGGCGCTGGATCGAGATAAGGCATCAGCTCCAAACCAGCGCTGGACCTGCGTCGGTCCAAAAGGGGCATATGTTCCCTCACTCCTATGCTCCCTAAGCCCTACATTCCCTCAGCCTCATGTTCCCTCTGCACTTTATGAAAGGGCCATTTCTGGTGCTGAGTGAACACCGGGGCAAATTTGGATGAAAAAAAGCCTCCAAATACTTCCCAAATATTGCGATAACACAAGCTGATCAAGCCTAATTTTCATTTTGGACATTCTCCAAGCACAAAGTGAAACGTCTCATTCTTGTTTGTCCACATCTATAGGCACTATTTTTGACACATTTGTGTTTGTCTTGCTTTGATAAACCATTTAGAGTGTGAAAATATGATAGAGCAGGCAAACAGTGGAAATACTGTAATCACTACTGCCCACAGGGAGTCAATCAGTCAGCAAATGCTGAGCCTAGCATAAGCAGCATTGGCGGAATTAATCACCTGGAATAAAGTAAGGTCTGCATTTTCCCGTTTTTCATTTGTCAAAATGACACAGAGAAAACAAGACCAGCTGTGATGATTAAGCACACGGTATCTGACACCTAATAAGTCTGAGATCTGATAGATGGTCTGGAGAAGGGCAGAAAGAGAAAGTGTTTCCGAACGTGTTTGGTACTCAACAAACAGCTGCTAGTCGGCAACAGGAGGATGATGCCAGAGGGCAGTGGAAGTCATGATCACAGTTACTAAAGTGTTAAATCGTGTCAACACATATAAAAACACGTGCCTGACATTCTACCCAATATTTCTCCTCTGCTGTCTATTCCTTCCTCCCAATTCCATCTGCCCTGTGGGTGCATGGCAGCTGCCCCTGTCCAAAGCTGATCGAGGACTTAATTTTGTTGCCACTGATGCATATTAAAAAGACACACCTCTTTATTATCGGAGCTGGAGAGCAGACATTTAATTGCTTTTGATTGCAGTGTAATTAAATCTATAAAATTGCAAACAGAAGTACTGAACACCATTACACACTGACTCTTCTGTAAATGTTTCTACCAACGTAGGAGGGCAATGAAGCTTCCACGAATTACAAAAAGAATAGTTGCAGTCCTAGCATCAGCCAAACGACAGCAACATCTATCACGAAACTTTAAAAAAAACAGCATGTGTGCTTTCTGTCTCATACACGCAAACATACATGCACAAAGACAATGCTCTCACTCACACATACAGACAATTTGGAGTCACCAATTAACCTAAGCTGCTTGTTTTTGGATGGTGGGAGGAAGCTGGAGGGCCAGCAGAGAACCCACGCCAACACGCACAACATTTGTCCTTTGACTCTGACATGACATACTGTCTACTCCAGGGGTGACCAAACTTTTTTTTTTCCCTAAGGGCTACATAAAGAAAAGCATATGAAGAACTGGGCCACTCACTCGACATTCAAATGCACTAATATAGATATAATCAACCAAATGCAATAATTGAAGATGTTTAAAAAAAAAAAAAAAAAAAAAAAAACACCTCTCCATTAGTGTATTTCCTTTATTTTTTTTTTTACTAAAAGGTTATTCATGTTGGCCAAACATTGAACTTTACTGTTCATTCAGCTTGATTAAATTTGCACAAAATAGAAGAATGTAATAGTATTACCACGAAACACGGGAGAAGAAGAGCACTTTAGGAAGTCAGACCACCACTGAGGCTCTGCCCTCCTAGATCTTACAACATTACAGATACATAACCATTTCAGAACAATTATTTGCCTAGATTTTTCCCTGACCACGTTACAACCCTGCAACCCAAGTTTCATGAAAATGAGGCCAGTTTTTTTCCTGCTGAAGTAAAAGGTCTTAAAAATACTTACATATTTTAAATATATACATACAATCAATGAGATTATCCAGCAGCAAAGGCCTTTCCAGAAATACAGAACACTGCAAATAGAAACAATTGAGTGAAAGTATTATGTGTGGGTCAGATTTTAGGCGACACGGCTGTCTACATGGAAAAACTACATACAGTAATCAGTACTTTGTTTAATCTTAAAGCAGTTTGTTGAATGTCCCCATTTGAGTCCTCCTCATGCATGTCTTGCATGGTGAATGAAACTATATTTCTCCTTCTCCGTGATTTGAAAAAAATCTAAAAAACTCTATCCCCAGGGGTTTATTCAAGCAAACAGGGGAACCTCCGGATCACAGCCGTGGCGCTATTGTCTATGGTGTTTTTGTTTTTTCCAAAATTTGTTACTTGGTTTTGGCTGTTCATATATATATATATAGTCAGTATCAAGTGTTACACATCATATGATTCAGGGAACTATGTTATTTCTTTCAGATGCAATAGAGTCAGTCCATTTAAACCGTGTCAGTGAGCTTAGACTCTCATGGTTCAGACACAATTTGAAACTTGCCTCAAGCATAAATGGCTCCAAAGTAATTTGATTTTTCGTATATATTAATGCTGCACTTTTCCTTGGAAGGGTTAAGTAGATCTTAACCTTTCAATGCCGAGAATGTTGTTAGTCTGACCTTTGTTGAAAACATTTCCCCATGATAGAAAAAAGCGTTTCACATGCTTGTTATGTTACAAGTATTTTAATGATATTGTGATGTGATTTGAAGCTTTACACAGCCGTGGCCCGCCCAAGCAGGTGTTCTCACTTAATTGCCTGATCAGACCTGCTCTCAGGACTGTGAGGGTGTGCTGCATTCATTTAGTTGTTTCTGTTAGGCCACGCAAACTTACACCTCTATCGCTGTTAATAGCTTGTACCGCTTTGTAATAGACTTTTTTGACAGCACGTTTGACACGTCGTTGCAGTAAAAGCACAGGTTTTACTGATATGACTGACAGCCGCTCATTCAATATAATGAGTCACTGTCACAGGTTACAAGGACACTTACATGTTATCAGTTTCACCTGCTGTGACAAGTCACAATGTCTGCTGTGAAAAATCCCTGCCGAGTTTTACCCAGCCTCAACCTGAGCACAGGTCATAATTACTGGAATAAGTGATAAGTGATGTGTGGGTGTGCAGGACTATTTAATTCAAAGCTTTCAACATGACTTTTCTATCCTCAGATCTCCAGTCAGGCTGAAAAATAGAAATGCAATGTTGTCTGAATGATAGTAACAATAAATGATGTTATGATGAAGGAAGGGCATCAGCCTCTAGGACTTCATCCAACAGAACTCCACAGTCTGTACCATGCTTTCACACCTGAGATGTGTGGCAGCTTGAAATGAACTCTGGTGGATTTTGTCAGTTAGTGCCTTTGATTTTTGCAGGTCTGAATGCTTGATCGAACTCTGAGCCGGACCAAAGAATCAAACTCTGCTAAAAAAATGCTTTCAAGTGCACCTGAGTTAAGGGTCTTACATACTCTGCAAGAACAGCTACCTCAAGACCTTTATCTTGAGGTAGCAAGAACAGGAATAAAGTGAGTTCTGGCCAGGATATTTCATACCTCATGTGAAACTAAAGTGCAGAACTCCTTGGAAGTCGTCATAGGGCCCTCCCATTGCAGCACACATCACAATTTCTGGCCAATCACACAATAGTTGTCAGACACCACACAAGTAAAAAGTTCTGCCCAGATGATGTGTCAAGAACAGAGAAATTAGTTCTCTCTCTCCCTGGGCTGCAAGACGAGAATGATATTATTCTTTTCTCGCAGCCCTGAGAGAGAGAACACATTTCTCTGTTCTTGCAGAGCATGTATTAGCCTTTAGGTGTGCTGCAGGTGAAAACTCAGACCTTACCAAAGAAAGGAAGCCAAAACAATTCTGGGTTGTAATTCGTAGGAAATCTGAGAATAGTAGCATAGTATTAGCAAGCTTGAAAAATGTCCATCATTATATGGTCACATGATGACATAAGTTGCTTGTGGCTATGCACAAAAACAACAGAATGCTAATCAATCGACTCAGACATGCAGTGGCTCAATGCCGAAAAACTACCAACAATTCATAATGTTCATGACTTTCTTTGAAAAAGTGTCAGTTCTTTTTTCTTACATATTATATCCAATAAAAGATGGACAGTGTCATTTGTTGCAAATGCTTGTTTGTGCTCATAAAGTGCAGTGTGAGAGCAAAACAAATGAAATGAAAAATTTAACAATGTTGCAACAAGTCTACTGGACTTCATATGTGAAAGCGACCTAAGTTAAAGCACCTGAGTTCTGGTGGGGCCTGTTTCACGGCAGGCATCTTGCCACCGGTGCTTCTTTTAGCATTAACGATGGCTCCATTCGATTCAAGTGTCCCCATAAACCATGACAATAAGCCACTGAGCGATACAGCCGTTGTTTGTTTGATTATTTACACCTGCGCCTCTTCTGCTGTGCCATGTCAAACTGCTTCTGTGAACAAGGCCTGTGCATGGGAAAATGCATGAAAGACCAAATGAATCATAGATTGGTTCAGACAATCCCTATACACAACATGCTATACAGAAAGCCATCAAAAGAACTGTAAAATATCACATTTTCAACCATGCTCTAATAAAAGTGTCCCTTTGGTTGCTTTTTGTTCCTGTGCTCCTTTATCTGGAATGCTAAAAGCATAGCGACAAACAACGGTAAAGCAGAATTAAACCGATATTGATGTTTTTGTCTTAAATGGTTAGTATTGATGCTTAATGTGAATTGGCAAAGGTTAAGTGTTTTATATTGCCAAGAAATGCAGCATCAACATTCCAGCATGGCTTCATACAATACAGGAGAAGAGAATACCTTTTATTACCACTGCACAATGTCAAACCAAATCCCAGCTCATTGAAGCATGTTAAATCTATCTAATATATATAGATATATGAATGTCAACACATTTTTAAAGGCGCATGCATTTTTTATGTTGAAGAATTAATCATTTAAATTGCATTACATTTCAGGTACTTGCTCTAACTCGTGGGAATCTCAGTGGTGTCACACCTGTCAAGCATAATCTAAAGTCGCCCGAATTGCTATCAACTAGCAGTTTAATAAGACATATTCTTTGGGAGGAAAAAATGTGAATTGGAATGTCTTTGTGTCGCAAGTATTTGGTAAAAGCCTAGAAAAGCAGTTTTATTTCAAAAGTTTTTGGGTTTTTTTCATCTAAAATAACAGAAGGATAAGTTAAGTTAAGTTACTGTCTGCAATTAACACAAATATGATCATCAGTATCTCTGTACAGTATGTTACAATATGTTGTATATCTTAGACAACATTGTCATAACTGATATTAGCCAGATATGATCATTTATCCACCTTTAATAATGTCCTGACAAACTCAATCCAGGCATCACCATACTATCCATTTAAAAGAGGTCAGATGGCTTGACTGAATAAGATCGTTTGACCCACTAAAGTATGAACATATACAGTATGTGAAGCCAGCTGACAGCATAGAGTAAGGTTATGTATGTAGGATTTAAAGAATACGGACGTCAGCCAGCTTTACAGTGCTGACATCTGACATCTGAGGATCAAATGCTGCAGCTGCAGCAGCATGAAACATACAGACCTGAAAAAGACATAAAACTGCTCCGTATCAGTTGGGAGTCAGATGAGAGGGGGGAAAGAAGCCTTTGCTTTCCGTTAAAGTTTTTCCTTTTTTTTTTTTTTCTAACAAACTGCGACTTTTTAAAAAGTTTCTTTAGGATCTACCCAACACTTTCTGTGTTGTTTTACTGCATGGCGATTGTTCATTCTACACTTTGTCTGTTGCTCGCTGTAATCATTCCTTTGCCTGTCTTGAAAGCAATTCCACTGTCACTGCACATGTGCTTGAGCAGTTGAAAACTCTGGGTTAGCTTGTATTTGATTTCACCCAGCTTTAAAATTCTCTCTCCTTGATCAGAGCATCTATCCTCATACCAAATAACAAGGAAAAAAGGAACTGAACAAGGGGGAAAAACATGCAGACAGGGATGATGGTTTGCTTGAAGGGGACTCAAGGTGGGGAGAATTGGGGGAAACAGGAAAAATAAGTGGAGCTGGTGAAATGTCGTACGTTTCTGCTGTGTAGCAGTGATTCAAAAAGGTGCCAGAAATGCTCCACGGGGGATCTTGGTTCACGTTGGTCTGATAGTATCACACGGTTCCCTACAGGAATCTCAGTGGTGCATTCATGCTGTGAAAATCCTGTTCCGCTTTATCCCAAACATGCTCTATCCAGTTGGAATCTGGACCCTGGGACTAATGTCCTTGTCATGTTCTTTGACTTTGCACAATGGCAGGGTTTATTATTCCTATGCAGGTATTTAACTGAGAAAAATATTCAACTGGCAAGGAATGTGAAAATATTTGATAAACTTGCTTTGAAATGATGCTTGGCTGTTAAAAAAAAAAAAAAAAAAAAAAGATGTGTGCCAAGAAATCACTGGCTTCACTATCAACCGCCAATTTCAGCCTGCACTGTTGACACTCTGCAGGATATGAGGCTGTGTGCATCAGATTGTACTGTTGCCAACAGCAGGCTGCAACAAAACCAAATCAGGAGGCCTTGCCTTAGTCATTCAGTTTTTGGATTCACTTCCTGTCGCAGTCCAGCCAATCCACACCAGGGTTCAATAGGGTCTCTGTCCTGAGATGCACTTTGATATATCTCTGTACTGTGAGCTATTGGAGTGGTTGTTAGAGACAACCGCAGGAGGCATTCTAGCTATGTATATATGCACACACACACACACACACACACACACACACACACACACACACACAAGCCTGTAAGTGTCTATCACTGTCATATCATGTCTCAGTGAACAGGAAGTATATTGAATCTGCATTCAGCCCCTTTTTTTTTTTTTTTTTTTTTTTTACAAGATAAAGCCATTCACAGACCCTACATTCAAAATACATATAATACAAAACAACAAGAAAGTTAAGTAGACTTTTAGTTTATGTCTGTGCCCAACCCCCCCAAACACACACACACACACACACACACACACACACCTCTTTTTTTTTTGTAAATGAGGCGCTTAAATGTTGTTTAGCCATCAATAACTTTAAATTAAATTCTCTTCCCCATAAACACCAGTTCACTGATGCCAAATAGCGTCTGACCTGTTTTCAACCCCAATCTGATCGACCATTGACGCAGGTTTAACCCACATCACCGTCGGTCTGGGAAGAGTGTTTTTCTGACTCTTTTTTTCTCTATGTTGTTTGCATCTCTTGATCTCCTAACCTCTCCCATTCTCTGTTGAGCTCATCTGCTTCTCTTTGTACTTTAGTACTCTTCTGAACATCTTAATGAGGCCTTAAGTCTGCAACTTATAAGTGTGGAGAAAACAATTGAGAACATGTATAAAAAAGACTCAAAGATCCACTTTTACTAAACATAGTTTTTGTCTCAATTGCTCCTGATAGATTTCAGTAAGGTGCTTCAGTTTGAAAACTGCCTCTCACATCTTCATTTCTGCATGTGATTAAAATGCATCACCTCCTGATGACACACTACTCAGAAAATTAAGTGGGACAGTCATAATTTCATAGCAGCATTTGTCAGTTTTCAGATTCCTCATCAGTCCACTCTCCTCTCTGGGATCCCTCAGGCAGGCCACTAATGGTTTTTCCTTGATAAACATTATTAATATACAGTAGTGACAACGTTGGCACAAGCATTAACATTCATAGTAACCCACTTTATCTCTGTCTTTCTCTGCCACTTACTGGGTTTAAATTAAATTTTCTTCAGATTGAGGGTTTAAAATCCAAAAAGACTGTGAGGACGCCATTGTGGAGATGTGTTGGTGGGGCTTTTACTTGTCTATGTACCATTGTTATTAAGGCTGTCCCAATACAGGATTGTTACTTCATGATGATTGACAATTCATACTATAATATTGTAACACTATCTATCTCTTCTGTTGACCAACGAATGCCAATAAACAAACAGTGGACCAGGAAAACAGTGTTCAGGTCCAGTGTGAAAACAAAAGGAAACAATTGTAACTTCCTTTTTTTTTTTTTTTCTTTTGTTAATTGTTATGTAAATTGCATAGACACATCACCCTCATAACTATTTCACTTTCAGGATTTAGATACATTCATACGTTGTAAACTGTATTTCATAATGCTTACTCAAGAAGTCTTTTGCCCCAAACATTTATCAGTGGTTTCATAGCTTAAATATGCTGAAACTGCCTTCTTTACAGTCGTGAACCGTACCTGTATATACAATAAAGTGTGTGCTATTTTTATGGTGGGTGGTATTGACAATTTATCTATAATGTTGTAAGGTTGGAGATCTTGTTGCTACAGTGCTTTGTTAAACCACATATTTATTTTCTATTTTATATCAACAGTGTCTTACTTATGGTACCTGAATGCATGACGTTGTGGGAGCTACAAACTCTTAAAAGAATAACGGGAAAGCACTTTGGTGGCAGATTTGACCTGTGGTCTATGAACTGGAAGACTGATGATGCAGTCCCAGCAGTCTACATGTCCAAGTGTCCTTGGACAAGAAGCTGAACATACACTGATAACAATGTGTGACTGTGTGTGAATGTTCTCTGATGAGCAGGTGGCTTCTTGCACGGTAGCCTCGGCATCAGTGTGTGAAGGGCTGAATGCTGGTTCGTGTTTTGTGTTGTGAAGTGCTTCGAGTGGTCAACAAGGATAAAAAGCTGGAGATAAATGCAGTCCATTTACCATTTATGTGGAAAGTCGGCTGTGATGCTGATGTTTCATACTGTACGTAGCTTCATCATTTCAGTGCTGGTATATGTCTGTTGGACAAAATATAAAGAAGTCCCTATTATGTCATTATAAGAGTTTCAAAATGCTGGTTAGTAATGTGCTTTTATACCTAAAAGGGAAAAAAAATCATTGCATCGTCTGATATTCTTTGGGGTCTTTAGAGTTGTAGACTTTACACAATGTTGCATCTTTTAGAAAACCCTCAAACACAACCCAATTTCAAACAACAAAAAATTACAGTTATTTTGGGGAGTCTTAAAGATTGAGAACACTGCTTTTAAAACACCCTCTTGAGCTGCACGAGCTGTTATAATAACACCTTTCAATAACACCTGATATTTCCAGGGTGTGTACCCTGGAAATGTCAGAAAACATACCTCAAGGCCCATTGACCACAGATTGGAGGAATCATGTTGTGTAACCCAGAAACTGTAGGACAGTGGTCTCAGGTGTACATAGGTAGGCGCTGATAAGAAAGAAACCTGTATCTCTGCTTGCCATGCTGATCTCTCTACATGGGTGACAGAGCACCACCTTCAGCTCAGCCTCTTAAAGACTAAGCTTCTTGTCATCCTGGCCCATCCCATTGACTGAGCAGGTCGATTCACTTCATACAACATTAGGAAGGCCCTACCAGTCAACAATACTCATGCACAAGCCCTCATAATATCACGTTTAGACTGTTGTAATTCTCTGCTGGCAGGTCTTCCTGCATGCACCTCCAAGCCTCAACAGATGGGTTGATCCCATTCATTATGTCTTCTTGAATTCTTGATTAAACCGCTTCATGTTTAAAGAACTACATCATCTACAGATGATCCATTTCTAGTCTTCAACCAGCCCAAAGAGAACATCACACCATGCTTTAACGCATCAAATTCACAACCTTGTCTCTTGCTTATAAAACAGCAACTGGAATTGCTCCTGCCTACCCTAACTGCTTTATTCAGGTTCAAAAACCCTCCAGCTCACTACACTCTTCCAGCCAAAGGCATCTGGCTCCTCCGCTGCTGCAGTTCCCTATGTCTCAAATGAGCCTCTTCTGCCCCGAAGTTCCCCAGTGGAGGAACAAACTTCACAACTCAGTCATATCGGTGAGTCCGTCTCAATCTAAGAGACCAAAGACCCAGCTCTTTACTGAAAACCTTCACACATAATATACACAGTTGATTAAAAAAAAGGTATTTGCACTATCCTTATGCACTGCCTGAAAGCACCTACATCCTATTAGACTCAGGCTTTCAAATGTATGTCACTTTGGATAAAAGCATCTGCTTAATGCCATTGTAGAGATGTACAATAAGGGACAGGTGTGCAGGTATTCATGATCCTACAGGTGGCTGAGGAACTGTGCACTTTTAGACACAACTACTGGATGGGATGAGTATGGCAGGATCTGGTATGACAAATAATGTTTCAACTGACAGGCTGAAAATAGGCATAAAAGCTAAGGCTGTCACCATGCCGGCAATATCTTTGAAATAGCACAAACATGAGGAACAGGCCAGCACTTTGTGACTTCATTGGCTTGACAGTATCCTTTGTCATAAAAGCGACCAGACCCAGACTCCTGAGACGCTGAGTCTGACAACCAAAATAAGAGTCCACAAACTTTCAACTTAAAGAATGGTGGTTGTTTAAGTTTGAAAGTGCTCCTGTTTTTTTTCTGTTTTTAAAAATGTGCCTGCAGTATGTTAAAAACTTCAACAGTATTAACGCTCACAGAGACAGAACCTTCAGTGATATGAATATGACTGGCTGTGACTTTAACGACAGGCATCAAAAGAATGAAGAGAAGAGAAAGGTATTTATTCATACCTATTAAATCTGAGCTCAGCTCTTCCATGCTGCACCGCTCCCAAACTGCTTGCTTGGGTTTTTCCCCCTGAAATACTACAGTAACTTCATCTTGTGGATGGGCAGACACAGAATGATGGATCACACAAGCTCTGTCTGTTTTGGGCGTTGAGGTAGACGTGGGTGAATGTTACGATGATGCAGACTCGTCCTGACTAAACAACATTGATTTGCCTATGTCTAACACTGGCTGTTCAATGTGTTATATTCAAACAAGGAATAACAGTTTGCTAGACACAGAACTTTCCAATGACGGTCAACTGTGTGTAACAAACATATTCCAAGTAAGATAACTTATAAAAAATAAGGTTTTAAACTTGTTGTTGTAGTCTTTTTAAATAAAAGTTGCTGTTTTGGCCTGACATGGAAGATAAATACATCTAATACAGTGCCCAAAGGCTTTAACGGTGGATGAAAACAAGATTCCTGTGTAATTAAAAAAAAAAAAAAAAAAAAAAGTTCTAAATCCTCCATGTATTAATTCATTCACATTCTGTATTCTGTTTGTTAGTTACTAATATCTTGATCAAACAAATTCAATCCAGATGGTGTGTACTGCTCCTTTTATATCATGCACAATGCTAATTTTGTCCCCTGGTGTTAGATTTCTGAGAGTGTATTTTGCCTCTGTTGTTAGTGTGTTTCATCTTGTGTTGGTATCAGCTTTTGACATCTCAGACACTGTATACTATCTTAATTGAAAATAAAAAAAAATGTGAGTCTAATTTATTCATAAAATGTTGTCTTAAAATGCAATATTCCAATTTATTATTGATAAAATAGTCAGAGAAGCTGTGACTTGAACCAGCGGAGAAATGTCAACTACAGTAACTATCTTAAAATAAATATACTCTGTATGCTTGTGAGAATTAAATTACATTTTAAACTGGTGGGGGGAAAGCGAGTGCACATGAAAAACAAACTAAGAGAACAACAGTGGAATCATAGATTAAGGCTGAGGTGGGAAAAGAGACGAGAAGACAAATTAAGATAGAGAGAGGAAAGGACTGAGGAATGCAAAGATATACGAGCATCGAATTTCCTGTTTTACCCCAGGGAGCAACTGAATAATTGATTAAGAAAGAGATTAATGAGGGGGGTAGATAATGTATATTTCCCCAGTTTATAATTTCCTAAATAAGATTAAAGTTTAAATTGTATGCCATTATTGCAGCATTCATTAAACAATAAACCAGTGGGAAAATATTTGCTTTCAAACAAAATGAGGTGGAAGAGAGCTACTTTTGTTTGTAGACCAAGTTTGCAATTTCCTTCCTGATTCATTTTGGTTCATAAACTGTTTATTATTAATCAACACTGAGCGTTTACAGACATGCTAGCTCCTTTGCAAGGCTGTACGCTAATTAGCAGAAATTGGAAGACTATGTTTCTCTGCAACAGGACAGGCTACTAGTCTGGTAAAAAAAAAAAAAAATGGTTTAAAGCACAATGCAAGCAGCTTGTTAGCTAGACAAGCATGTCTGGCTAGCATGTATGCTACTGACTAAAGCTAGTAACGTATATTTATATAAATCACCAAAGCTAGCTAAGTTAGCTCAATTAATTACACTACCGCTCCAAGATAGAAGGGACACAAGGCCTTGAACCTTACAGTGACTGTTGGCATTTCATCGCAAATCGTGTATTCTAACAGGTTAATTTATTAAATGTGTTTTGGGGCAGCGGTTAGCTTTAAAGATAAAATTATGCTCA
>JAOWBC010000711.1:14062046-14077932 GCA_028566105.1 Hypoplectrus providencianus
ATTTCTTTCCAAGTGAAGAGGCATTTCTCTAACCAAGTCCTAAAAGTGTCCTGGAAATGACGGTTTGTTATCTGGACACCTCAGTGCAACAGCAGTTATGGTAGCCTGTGAACCATGCTCAACACACACACATGCTCGCACACACTTCACATACCAGCATCGGTGAGAAGCACATGCACCGAGGCAGAAAATTGGCAGAAATGTGAGGAGTTTGTTCTGATATGATCTATGAGATGAAGCGGTGAAGCTTGTCACTCAATATAATCTAACATGACAGCCCCGTCTCTAACTATCTCTAATCCATTAATCACACCAAAACACTGTCACACAAACACACATTGTTGCACACCCAAACACGTAAACAGAGAGACACACAAAAATTCACTCAAGTGAGACATCAAATCAACAAAACTTTGGCAAGGCATTGATACAACTGTGGCTATGTGTTGAAAAATCTTTATCCGTAATTATTCACAATTATGGTTAAATTAGTTTGACCTTTTACTAGTTAATAACTGTCAAATGAAGTCTATTGTCCTACTCATTGGGCCGTAAGTAACCTAGTTGTGCCACAGTTTTCGGCTCACAGCTTAACTGTTATACACCTTTGTTCACAGGAAAATTATTCCATAATTAACCCAAGTCCTTCTACCAGCATAACCCTACAGTTGTACTAAGTTATGCAAATATCTAATTTCCAATTCCCAAAAGGCATTTGTATGCTAAAAGGAGCCACAGGAGTGCTCCAACTGAATGGGAGCCATATTTCAAAGGTATCCCGACAGCATACAAACTCACACAAAAAGACGTAGATTAACTCGAGGCGGTGGGAAGTGAGGCGAGATGTGTCCCCGTGAATCAGCTTGAACAATAAATGGGAACTTATCCCGAGCTGTATGACTCCACTTCATGAAATTAAGGGGCAAAATGGGATGAGTGGAGGTAGAAGTAGCCTCAAATAGCTCCGGTAGAAGGGAGCTAGCGCAGGCCACGTCTGAGGGGTTGATGGCTGTTTGCATCACTCGTCTAATAAATGTAAATCCGCTCCATAAGCCCTGTCTGGGGCCAGTGCACTATGGACATCACAACCAGCTTAAAAGATATCACTGCCATCTAAATGTCTCCTTTCAGCTTCCAGACTGAGAGGTGATGACCCTTGGATTCTTTGCTTTGGTGAAAAGGTGGAACTGTAACTAAGACTCTGTCTTTCAAACAGAGTGGCAAGAGACAATAGAGGTGAAAGTATAGAGGGGTAGAATTTCATTTTGCTGCAATAGTAGAACAGTGAGGGGCAAAATATACCACTGAAAGTAGTGGTGCTGTTAATTTACAGTGGTGTATATGTCCCTTGATTTGACATAAACATAGGTCCCCTGATTTGGTAACAAAGTAGAAAATAGATTTAGTGTAGGTGTTTTGCCACACGACAAAGCTTGACAGTCCACAAAGACCTGAATCCTGCAACCTCACCTACTGCTGGACAGCGCTGATCATCTTTGGAACATTGCATTTCTGTGGCCTATACATCAGATCAAACTCTTACCACATGATATGTGATATGTGTTGTGTGTTTTTCCTGTCCACCAACTGATGGATGGCCTGGTGATTTTACACACAATTTACCCGTATCAGGTTGGCGAGTGCATTGGCGGTGTCAGCGTGATGCGTGTGGGCATAGACTTAAGACCTTCCGCAGCTCACAGTTTGTGAATCAAACAAACTGGTGGGTGTGGCTTCCCTTTGTCTGTTTTTCCCTCTAGTTCACAGCCACCCCTGTGTCTCATCTGGCAATCACCTAGCAGCACCATAAGTAGCCTGGTCTTTCAACTACTCAGCGCCGGATTGTCACCCACAAATCTCCCGTATGTAATTCAAACACAGCTGACGCTCAAATGGGATACGGGTAGGGAGGTGGGCAGGGGGAACACTTTCACGTTCTCCTTTCTGAACTAAGATGACAGCTTCACCTTCAAAGACTTTTTTTTTCTTTCTGCAGCAGCTAGAAAAAAAGCAGGTTTCCAGGATAAGGATGCTGCATTTCTATAGAGCCGCTCACCTTTTCAATTACAGTGTGGTTTGGCAACTCCAGTGCTCAACAGAGGAAGCAGCTGGACAGAAATGTGCACTCAGCCTCAAAAAATCATGGGCCGTGAGCTGACTATCATCTCCGGCTCACATGAAACCTGCATTTAGCGTGACGGGAATTCAAAGATAGCGGCAGCCAAGTTGGTCGCCACTCATTCTCTTTCTCCCACAGAGGGAAAAGACTCCTGGCAATCCACACAAAACCTGATGATATCCAATAGCATTCACGAGACTGAAAACTAATTAACAACTCAATTAATACGCCACCAAAAAATTATGCAAATGGAAGTCAATAAACAAATATTTTACAATGCAAATTAGTAAAAGTCCTCATGTTAACACAGGGGTGTCAAACACCTACACACACTCACGATAGGCATATTTTCAATTAAAGTCATATGGAAGTTTTAAGCTAAACTATGAAATGATGCTTTAGAAAAATCTGAAATTAGGGACATCAACTGAGTAAATAAACAAAGCTGCATAAACATACTTCCACCAGAAGATGGCAGTGTGATATATTGCTGCACAGTAATCCATCAGTAAACAGTAGAAGAAGTAGGAATTGTGCTATAGAGACAAACAATAGAAGCAGCAGTGATTCTTAAAAAAAATTAAAAAGAGGCTGCTAATTCGACAACTTTGGCCATCAACTTGAGAAAACAGAGGGAAGGGATGTCTTTAGGAATTAAATTTAATTGGGCAACAATTAAATGTTCTTTAATTTCAGCTCATCTTGACCAGCACAGTGGAAACAGCTGGCTACGTAAAGTGTTCACAAAGCGTTTCCATCTCCTGAGCGACCATCAAAGACGTTGTGCACATTTTGGATTTTTTTTATTGAATTTGAGTATTTCCAAGGTTTTCTTAGGCGAGACTTCCAATTTGTTGATTGAAAAGTGATTATCATACATGCTTAAGTGTTTTCACACCGTTTATTTGTTGTTTTCTGGTGTGTTCTTCCTTGGTTTGAAGGAAGGTGCAGTTAATTTTGCAGTGTTTCTACTATTTTCATAGCATTGTATCCCAAGTATGAGGTTTCAAACACAACAAAGGACTTCTTGTACTTCTTGCATCACTAACAAATTAGGAATACAGAACTTTGGCTTCCAAAATAAAGAAGATTCAGGATAGTAATAATTCTTCATTGCTTCATTCGTATTTAATCTGGTTATCCCATTCATATAAACTGCCAAAGTGCAGGAACTTGGCCCTCTTGAATGAAAAAAATAGCTCCAAACAGCAACAGCTAAATCCAAATGTGCAAACTGTGTACTGACAGAGTGAACCCTTGTGAACTGTGGACCACTTTATGTATTCTGATGTTGACTGGAGGGCTCCGAGTGGCTACGTGAGTTTGAAAGGGTACAGTATGTGAGACTTATAAAAGAGATGAATGTGACAGCCTTTACAACAAAATTCTTACCTTGGCAAAAGCGGGCAGCAAACAGGTGCACAGTCACCACGAAAACATGAGCATATCTTATCATTCCGGTATGCGCTGAGTAATCAGTCACCATCATGCAAGGAAAGGGAATATGAAGAATTATTTAATACCTTCTGTCGTTAATCTATGGGAGTGACATCTCTGGCATTATAGAAGAAAACATTTTCCCATTTGCTGGTGCTGTGAAACTGGAAATCAGCTGATTTTCTCCATATGGGAGAACAGCAGAGTTGCATTCTCGGAGCTGTGAACTTTTCAAACTTACTTGGCATACAATGATCGGGACGGGCTTATCAGTAATTGTGGTCTGTCCTGTAAAATGTGGTCACGCAGATAGTGTCCTGTATACCAACCTTATCTCTGCGAACCCTGGAAGTGAGTCTGTCTGGGAGCTTCAGCCTAAATTTCCACCATGGTTTCTGCTGGACGAGTGGAAGCTTTTGAACATTTGGATTTGGGATGAAAGAAAAAGTCCAGTCAGGAACTGGAAGTACCCAGGAATCTGTCCAGTTTTAAACAGCTTTACACAAGTCCCATAATTCACAATCTGCTACTGTGTGTGCGTGTGTGTGTGTGTGTGTGTACTATACTTGCAACAAGTGACTGTGTGTGTGGCAGTTTGACTGTATGTGTAGTCACTCATCAAGAGCTTTAGTTTAATGAACATAAGCCATTTGTGCACAACCTGACTATGCACACCATGCCTGAAACTATAAAAACACACTATAGTTATGAGCTGATTGTAATGAAAAGCCAAACAAAATGAGTTATTGGATTCTTTATTTTACCGGGATAGTCATATTACATATTTGCTACATTATGAAATATATAAGCGTAGGGTTCAGATATTGCATTAATTAAATCAAGTTCAGTGGTTAAAATGTTTCATGAATGTGTAAGCAGCTAACCATTTACAGATTATTATTTACATTTTACGTTTGCAGAATCATCAGCATTCACTCTTAACTGTTGAATCAGCTTTTCTGATTCTGTTGCTTTTGCCTCATTCTTAGTCTGGCTGGTTCTCATTGGTTGATGGACCGACATGTGACATTAAATAAGGAGTTTGTTGTTGTGCTGGTTAAGCTGCCAAAGCATGGGATATAGTTTAGTGCTGCTGACTAAAGATATCGGTCTCAGTCCTGCTGTCTTATTTTATAGAGTGATCCAGCCACCATTAATTGAACCCTCACGTTGCACGAGTATTTGCATTAAGTTACAATTATTATTATACTATGGTATTGATTTCAACCAATTGCTCAGCCCTTCAACTATTTAAGCAGGATCGGGAGATCTGGGGGCTCAGTTGCTTTTAAAAGCGCTGTATCAGTCACACAAACATTTTTGTTTTATTAGTTATTGTTGCTTGTGTCTGTTATATGTTCCATTGCTTTGTATACTCAGCTCTGTCCTCTCTTGGTATTTCTCTGTATCCAATGATGGACTGGCCATCAGGACACTATCCCGGTACACAGATGCATTTTCTTTGTTTGGCCACAGAACTGGCCAACCGCCCCTTCATTAGCTGACTGGCCCATCAGCACATCTCATTGGTTTGTACAATTGTCCTTCACACATGGCTGTCAGTCATTCAGTAACAGGCTGGGCTGTGCTGGGCTCATGACTCTAAAGTCAGCTAGAGGTCTCTGACTTCTACTGAACATGTTTTTCTATGGAATATCCCAGTGTATGCATCCTAGTAATCTGGAAATTTGATTCTCTTTGTAGTGGTTTGGGGAAATGGTACAGTTAGTGTGCATGATACGAATGGTTTACTTGTAGGTGGTGCCCAAAAAAATGGTAGAGGTTGGAGTTTTTGCCCCTGTCCACCCCTGTCTGTGCCACACCCACCTTTCATTGGTTTCTCATCTATACCCTGACTGACATGTTAGCCAGACTTAAAGGTGCTGTGGGGATTGTCTATGCATCTCTCTCATTGTGAGCTCATAACATACAGACACTTGGTCAGAGCCCCTTGGTATCATTTTTTAGTGCACAGGGTAGTTTTTTAGTTCTAAAGTTGTGTTTAGACATTTGGTGATTTGGAATTGTGGGAGCACCTATAACCAAAACAAGCACTAGCATTACCTTGTAACTTTAAGTCCTCCTTTCTCTCCTTAAAATATGGTCAAGTAAAAATATAAAAATAAAACAAAATGCCATATAAGTGGCTTCAGATAGGTAGTGTACAAGCCAATGGGTGAGGTTATACAGTCTATGGTTTCAAACAAAGACAATTATTCGACTTTGCACTTCATACTGGACTAAGGAGGTGTGGGAACTGATGGTCTCCCATTGTGGTGCTGGGCAACATTGTGGTAGCTGTTTTTTGCGGCCTTTGCGGCGAGCAACGTCAGAACTGATTCACACATAAAGAGAATAAGAACTTCTAGATGTAACTAGACAAATAATGCAAAAGTCTCCAGATCCCTTCATGAGAGAAAACTGTGTGTACATACTGTGTGTGTTGGCAGGTGTCTCCGCTGTGATCCCCCGATTTGTTATAAATTGCTGGCACGTTACGAGTTACAAGGGAGGTGAAGGCTGTCTTTTATTGATTTCTCTTCAGCCCTCTGTGTCTGCTAACAGACCTCAGGCCTCATGCCTCCATTGACCAAAGAGTTCAACATCAGGCCAATAAAAAAAAAAGAGTCCTCTTTGTGTATTTACTCCAGTGATTTAAAGGCTCAGGGTTCTGAGAATTCTCCTCCTCAAATCTAAGAATCTAAGAAAGGTTCAACTCGAGGAGGAGAGCATACGTTTAGCTTCAACTGGAGGCAGCTTCACTTTAAACTCTGCTTCAGAAGTATGCTGGGTGTTCCTGCTTTCTAAGGCTATTGTTCTGACTGCTGTGTGACCATTCCTATCTGATTTTCTGCTCATGTCAACTGAGCATATATACACTTAAAAGAAGATGATGAATGATGAAGAAAGAGAACTTTTACGAAGACAAAGTGTAGAGAAAGAACAGAGAAATATGTCCATCACCATCTCCCAGAGCCCCTATAAACTAATTATTTTCACAGAACAAAAGTCGAAAGCCTGGCGATATTAGCAATACAATGCGATAGAACAGAGAAATTGTCTCATTTGACAAGCTGGAACCAACAAATGTTGGCACTTCTGACTTCTACTTTCGCCTCGAAGCAGGATTCTCCTGTATCCTGACAGAGTTTAAACAAAGCTTGTTGAAAACTCTGCAGCTGTAAGAAGTGGATTTCAGAAGCTGGTTATGTTTGTCATAATCACACTGTAAGCACCCAACACCTTCTGGTGCCATGAGGGGCTGGTAAGACGGAGAAGTCATTCCCTCTGAGCCTGGATTGGACCGGGCACACTTGACTCAACAGAGATGTACCGGCGAGCCGGAGAGGCTGCGACTGCTGTATTTGCAGCTATTTGGTTACATAATGTAGAATGAAGCTCAAAATCCCAAGCTAGAGGAAATGTCTAATTCTCCCTTTTAATATCTCAAGTGTGTCATACAATTTGAACAAGTTTGGGCTTGTTATTTTCTAATCAAGACTTCATTTCCACCTATTAGCAGATTTCTGGAGAGTTAAGAGGCTAAAGATATGCTTGTCAGGATCTATCCTCTTGAGTGATACGCTGGGTATGTGTGTGTGCGTGTGTGGGTGGATGTGCAGGCGGCTGTGACTGTACATGTGCATGTGTGTACTCAGGCATACTGTATAATCCTTTAATGAATGTTTGTGCGACTGACTGACGTCTCCCTCCAGTGCTCCAATAATAGCCTTTGCTTGTTTCTCTCCTTGTGTGACCCCTTCGTCTGTCTCACTCCGTTCAGGGGCCGCTGGTTGTTGGCAACAGTGTTGGTTCCTGTTTGATTTGCTCTGGGAGAATGTATGCACAATGGCTGGGCAAGCAGAACCACCTTGGCTTTCCGGAAGTATCACAGCAATCAGTGTATGTAACAACAAAGCACTATTGTCAATTTAGCCACCATTTATTGGCACTTCAGCCACCAACATCTTATCTTGCATAGAAGTAGGCTAAATTCAAAATGAACAGCTTAATACACATGAATGTCTTTTTTTAAACAATAAATTGGACCATAAAATCATAAAATAAACATCATTCCATATTGAATAAAACTTAAGTAGTGATAGCGACCGTGAATGTATTAGGAAAATGCTAACTGAGGTAAAAAATGAATTGAAAAGTAGGGTGATTTTCTCATAAACTCAACCTTTGTGCAACCAGTGGAGTCGCCCTCTGCTGGCCATTAGACATGATGCAGGTTTAAAGTACTTCAGCATCAGCTATTTTTGCAAAAAAAAAACAAAAACATTTTTTATCAAATTTGAATCTGGGATTGAATCTTTTTTATTAAATTTAAGTCCTTTCAAATGCATACAGAAAATATGTATCCTTGACAGTTTAGTCGTTAGTAATAAATGTATATTTTACTGCACCTCAGAGGTTAAGACGGACTCTGTTACATTCATTTGTGTGCTTGTGCCACATAGTTTGGGCTGTGGATTCACAAACTGCCTGGAAGCCTATTCGCCCAGAGACAGAGTTAACCTTTTCTTCCTTTACCATTTTTTTTTTAAATTTGAATTCAGCTGACACTTTCTCTGACTCAGAGAGAGACTACAGGCAAATTAGATTGTAAACATGAAAGTCCTGTCACTCTTCAGAGCAGGTTTGATCTGAAGTCAGTGAAGAGTCTCCCTGGCTTAAATTCTACTTTACTCCACCTCGCGCCCTGAATATTACAGGTTTGATGTTTAGCCTTTCCATCAAAAACAAAGTTTTCTCTTCCATCTTAAATTTAGTGTTTCTGCTCCCTAAAGCCCCCTATATGCAAAAAAGAACACAAGCAAAGTAACATTTGCATGGTAGCATGAGAATAAACATCACATCATTCTGAACTTCAATCAAAAGGTTTGGAGGTCAAATATAATTGCATTGAAATTAGAACATTTTGAATTACAAAATAAAAATCATTATGGATTTATTAAGCATTTCATCCTTTATCTTGCATGTTCTTTGTTATTTCAGCTCCCACCTCCATATATACAGCACCATAGATGTCACTCTTTGGTTGCAAATCAAAGATCCAGATCTATCAGTTTGAAATCTGATGACATTTGGCAAAGATAATTAAATCCTCCAACACCATACAAATACAGGTAATGTGTTGCACCTAAAAGTAGTAGGTGATCAAACAGTCACCATGGAAACTAGCTGACACATTGCTAAATCATGGCTAACATTGTGAAATGGTTTCAGTTTTGTTAGTTTTAGGCCAAAAGAAAAAAAAATCGTGGTAAAGGTTGGAAAAAGAGTACTTGTAGGATCCTGTTGTATTTAGTCAGCCTGGACTGATGGTATAATGACTTATTTTTTTGTTTTTCAGATGCTTAGCTAACATAAGATCTAGATGAAGAGTAACAGAATCCTATTTATTTATCATCACATTTCTGCTTTTGCTTGGTTTGCTTTTGCTTTTTTTTTTTTTTTTTACCCTTCCAGTGCCATCCATTTTGATATACTTTTAGGTTAAAAGGAATACAAAAATAAAAGCATGTTAAAACATCTAATAAACATGACCTTTACCCTGGGTCATTGCATCAGTGTTTGGGTTTAAATATGTCGTTTGATACATTGCCCTTTGGTTCAAATGGTAACAACCCATTAAACCCCCCAAACTTTTTGAACTTCTTTGGTCATTGCTGAAGAATTACGCCACAAGGTGTCGCTCTCTAACAATAAACGTAAATATGGGCCGTCATAAGCTCGTACAGTCAACCAATCAGGCTCTATTTCAAGGTGAGGACAGTTTTAAAATAATGAAATTACCTTTTTTTGTTTTAAATCTAAACTTCTAGATATCTTCCATCACCGTCTAAAATATTATGGTTTGATGGTTTATTTATTGTCAGTTATTCTCACAGTGTCTTCTGGGTAAAATAGATATTTCAACAATTTTCATGTATTACCACCAAATACACAATGAATAAAATGCAAAGATAAAAAGCATGTTTAATTCAGATGTTTATAAGAAATAACCATAGCCTACTCACTTTTAGGTAAGACTTGTTTTTATTTTGTTTTGCCTTCAGGCACATGTTCAGTTACAAAGATCCCTAAAAACAAACAGGAAATAACATTAACATGGTGATCTACAACACAAATGAATGCAAAGCTAAGTTAAAGCTTCTCTCTCCTGCATAGCAACGTTAATAGGATGATGGTATTGTTATGGATTAGAATGAAGCTAGCAGCCAAGGAGTCGCCATTCAAACTGTGCTTAGTGTTTTAATTTGGAATACGGTACATTACTTAATTGGTATCTTGTACACATTTCCCTTTTTCTCCCAGGCTTGTAAAGAGCTCCAGGCCATTAGCCATGGACAGTCGTATGGCTCTTTCTGTTAAGTGAGATGGACTGTTCAAGTTAGTCCTCAGCTATTGATTCTTCCAGTGGTTTAAAACTAAAGTTAACTCTCATAAATAAAAGAAATCTGCAGTGCCTAATATTTGTATTCTCGTGTTTACCTCGTGGGCTCTGTCCTGTTCCAAAGGCCTCAGAGGCTAACATTTTAAAAATGCTATTATTTGTCAAACTTGCCAAACTTTTCTCTGTAGTGTCAAGCAATGGCTCTAGTGTACTCCTTTACATACCAAAAGCAAGGTTTTTTTTTTTTTTTTCTAATTCTGTTTTCTATAAGAACTGCAATGGCTGAATAGAATACTAATGAGTGTTCTCCTGCTTTATCTCCACTTACCCTCCTTCCTGCCCTGAACACTTATCAAGAGGACATGTGTGGTGAAGAATGACAAACGCGGGACCACCGTGCGCACAGACCTGGGAGGTGTACACGCCGACACAAGTGGGTGGGAATATGATGAGACATTTCAGCGAGACTGTTCTGAACGTCCTCGCATCTTCGGCTATGTTGTTTTAAAGGGGATTCAGTACACTGCATCTTTCCCTGAATTACTTTCCCTTTCTCCCCTAAATGAATCCCCTTTGTCCATTTTCTGTTCCTCTCTGACTTTGCCTCTGTCATTTTGCTACAGGCAAAATGAATAAAAGATGGGGGGGACAGGTGAAAGGATGAGCAGAAATTATTAAACAGACAAGTGATAATGGAGCAGGAATAAGGGTTGATACTGAAGGAGAATAGATATGATCAACAGGGTCACTTGGGCATGGAGAGCAAAAGATTTTCTTTTTCTTTTAAAAGATATTGCATCACATTCAGACATTCCTGGGCAGATAAATCAGCCAAATTACTTTATTGCAGGTTTGTCCTTATCAGAGTCTAATGAGGAATTATACAGAAGTACAGAAATGCCAAAGATATACAGTATTTCAGGCCTTTTAAAAATAGAGTTGACATTATGACCAGAGAGTGTGAGAAGTTACTTTCTGTTGGTGGGTCCACCACTTTGCTCCTGACTGAAATATCTCAACCTCTATCTGATGGGTTAGCACAGCATTGTGACAGACATTACAGGTACCTTTAGGGATCTCTAATGCTTTACGAGTGGGAAATGTACTTTAGCATGCTAACATGCTAATGATTAGCACAAAGGGTTAACATGATCAATACTCAGACTGTTTTCATTCAGTGTTTATAGTGCTACCTACCAACAGTAATGCACTGTAGTGGCCATTAGTAATAATAGCAGGAGCAAAGAAGGACTGAAGTGATACAGAGTAGAAAAAGGGCCATGAAAGGACGATGCTGAGATGGATGTATCGATTTAAAGCGCTTAATGTCCCCTGTGACAGCAACATTCTACATTGTTATCTAAAATGAACTTGTTAATGAACCGCTGTATGAACATACGTGACGTTCTGTAACTGATCATCCAGTAGTTACATGTGGAAGCAGTTATTCTAACACAAACTATGAGACGTTTTCTTAACTCACCAAGTCATTTTCATGCCTAAACCTAACAAAGCATTTCATTTCATATTAAAAATAAATGGTCATAAATTGTAAGATATCATGAAAACCATTTATGAGGGTTTATTGAAATATAAAAACTTGCCATTAGCAGATTAGTTTATGATTACAGATGATGTTAGCATGCTGAGGTTAGGATTTGGTTAGGTACAGTCTCATAAGCATGGCTTTAAACTGGTCTTGGGCAAGCGTTAATGTCCCAATAAGTTAATATCATGGTCGCAATTGTCCAAAACAATGATGTAAAATTAATCTTTAATGATACAAAACTCACAGATATTGTTGTTAGCATTAGAAATCCAATACTGGTTGGGAACCATAATCTTTAATTTACCTCATGGATTGTAGGTGCTAAATGACTTAAATACTGTTGAAGTGCTCACAGCTGACTCATACAGACAAGCACAGAGCAACCTGCGATCGTGACTCGTACAGTCAGGGGACGTTATTTCATTTGAAAAGGTCCCAAGCGGGGGAAAAAAAGGGAAGCGGAGCTAGATATGGATTAGAATCATGAAGCAACATTACAGCGTAATCCTCGCCAAGAGGTGAAATCCCAGAGATGGATGAAAAACAGAATCTGCTCCTTATCCCTCCCAGGCCATCACAGTATCACTCGGGGTGTACTTTGGTGCCAAGGTTACTACCTGTGACAGAGAGCCAAGACGCAGCCAGCTCACCAGCCCTGCACTGAGACTTAAACTCATCCAGCTTGTTTAACATTCCACAGAAAGCTCTGGGAGTGATTCGGAGCCCGAAGACAATTAAAGCCTGATGGGGTTTCAAGGGGGAGGCAAACTCAGTTTCAATCAGCATCACATAACGAAAGTAAACAATTGCAATTACAGTAATTAGTGGTGGTTAAACTTGAGCTTTGCTACACTTGCTGGATGAAAATTGGAGACTCGTCACACAAGGCTGCCATCTAGAGTTCAAACCCCCTCTCCGCTGCTGTAATATCCTCCCATGCCTGTGAACAACTAGTCGATGCCAAACTAAGGCATACTCACTTTTATTAAAAAGTGTCTTTGTGTTCAAATAGAAATACTCACCCTGTTTTTTAAATGCCTCCATTTCCAATAGTTTTCTTTCCTGCTTTTCAGTGCTGTTATGGCCTGGATCAGTTATGCTTCCAGGAGTCGATGAGGTTCAGCTGCTACCTTGTCAATGTCATTCTTGAATATCAGAGGAGCCTTGAGCTGCAGTTCATGGCTTCCTCTAATCATTTGCCTCAGTTGAATACAACAAACTGTGCTTAAGGCAGGCGGTTTATCCTAGAGCAACTGAAAAAAAGGATCCGTCATGCTTTCTGACTAAGAATACACAGATCAGGGGCTGTCCATTTGGCAGAAATGTAGCAGCACCTGTGTGTCGTTGTAAATTATTACAGTATTTTGCAGCATGTTTCCCTAAAAACTGAGTCAGTGGAAGGAAAATGTATGCATGCAGTGTTGCTGCAAATGATGCGTGTTTGCTCTGCTATTATTTTGCCTTGTGATTTGAAATAATTCAAGGCGGTCTCATTTCCTTCACAATCATCCTCCTCCTAGTTCTGCCCTGCCGCTATCTGTCATTTGAAGCCTTTAACTAAAATCCATTTTGATCAATTATGCTAGCGATTCATGCTGAATTCAGATGCAAGGAAAAGCTATTCTGGAGTGTCCCTCTGTTGTCCCTCTGAAACTAAAATGAAAGCATAAAAATGTCTGCATTTTTTTTGCTAAAGATGAAATCATGATCCATTTACATAAATGGTGCTGGCAGCTTGTTATAAAAGGTAATGAAACGGTGGGGAGCCAGATTGCCTGAGAGAAAGCGTTTTCCGTAACAAAGCCAAAGGGAGCACACATGCATTTCTGTACTGATATGTGCAACCTCTAAAGTGGCAGCCAAAAACAATTTAAAACTGTTATTACATTAGGGATGATAGGAATAGAAGCAATGCTGCAGTAGCTCAGTATTAAAAGGGCAGTTCAGATTTTATGCAGTTGGTTTTTATGAGGGACGTTAGTGTAATTCCAGCTGATAGAGGTCAGCATTCCCGCAGTATGGGGGGAAAAGGCAGGAATATTGATGCACTAATTAAGCAATGTACTGCTGTGGAGAGGGGCAGCAAAACATATTTCACTTTATGTGTATGATATATTTGTAAACTATACTGCGGTGCTTCTGTGTGGAGTTTGCATGTTCTCCCCTTGTTGGTGTGTGTCCTCTCCGGCATCCTCCAACTGTCCAAACACATGCAGCTTAGGTTAACTGGTGACTCTAAATTGTTAGTTAGTTAGTGAAAGCATGAATGGTTGTAGTTGTCTGTCTCTATTTGTCTGACGTCCTGTCCAGGGTGTACCCTGCCTCCTGCCCAGTGTCAGCTGGGATTGGCTCCAGGCCCCCATGACCCGGGTTCAGATAAGACAATGAATGAATGAATATTTTGACTTCTTTTGCCTTGACCTGAGCTTTTGAAGCTGGGGGAGCTGAAGCCATTTTATGCTCTCGTCAAGGACCCCAGACTCCTTTGATAAAACTGTAATTTTACAGCATGATCGTGTGGTTTGTTTGTGATATTGTATTACTTTGGTGCTATCAATAGGAATGTTAGATTCATCAAGGTAAGGGAAGGTTATTTTAGACTCATCCCAAGATAAATATCTCATATATCCCCACATCAGAAAAGAAGCTATGCCTTTATATTCGGCCTGCAACTAACAGTAATTACTTCTGTCCTAAAGGTTTTGTATTGCTTGTTTAGTATATAAGAATTGCATGAATTGAGAACACTGGCCATTGTAATGAATAAAACAGGTGGAGATAGCAAATTAAATATAAAGTAGAGAGCCAATATAAGCCTCCATCTTTATCTGACAGATAAACATTTAAGCTTTTGATATCTGCCTGTGCCCTCCAGCATGGCTCCAGCGAACATAACATTTTACAGATTTTTTCATCCATACAGCATCACAGGCTGGATTTGATCATTTTTACAAGTGGCTGGACTCATTTGACATTCACATCACATTCAGATAGAGTGAATACAGAGACCTTGTGAAGTGGCCTTGCTTTTAATCCAGACTATATATCTCCTTTAAATGAGTAATGTCTGAACCCTAGCCTTCATTGTGCATATTTCTTGGGTTGCTGGTTTGTGCAGGAAGTTATTGTACATCAGAAACTTGAAGTGGGAGGAGTAGAAGTACAATCATATTTTAATTTCCCTTTTAAGCTGAGTAGGCTTTGCTGTCCCTGAATAAAACTGATCCAAAAATGTATCATGGTTGAACGAGCACAAGAGATTTATTTTACGCCGGAAGAGGTCTTCAGTAAAGGTGAGAGCAATCGTGAGAAAACTAGAAAATGTGCAAAGAGTAGTCTCAAAGTTGTTGGAAGCAATGTCTGTCTTTATAAGTGATGGAGCGTGCCTAAAGGAAGTTTAGAGTTTAAACGCAGTCGCTGTTACTTTAACTTTTCTTATGCGTCCGTATCAAAAAATCTCACACTCGCATGTACTGTGTGCGTCTGCTTGTGTGTCTATACAACCTCAATTTCCTGCGTGTCAGTGATTTCGTGCCCCGCCGTGCTCACAATTTAATCCACAAAACACACAATTACAAGAGTGACAGAGAAGTTAATGAACAGTGTTGTGCTCCACTGAAGGACTCCCAAGGGTAGATCTGTTAGGCATTAACAGCAATCAAAGAGTTTTGTTTAATATATTCCATCAAGTAATAATGGACGTGTGGTGAAATGTAGCATGCATATGATTGTCCAATATAGCATAAAATGGAGAATGGAGTTTCGATCAAACTTGTACTACCCTGCTATCAAACAACATTGAATTTGATGACAGGACATCAGTTGGGAGTTAAATTATCATATTATTAAATTATTATATATTAAATTATTATAAGTGCTGGCAGTAGCGCTTTACACTTAGCTAGCTTGCAAATGTAATGAATTTACAACTAAAATACTGTATGACCTAATTTTTGTGGGATTCTTGTTTAATTCAGGAATCGCATTTCTTTTTGTGGGAAAATGTTTTGAAGATGTTTGAAGTGTAACTCAACACTAAATTCATAGAATTTAAGGTAATATGTCCTGACAGGTAGGAGCAGTTTGTAAAAGTATGCAACATGGTCAAATTATGACAGTGGGCGTGGTTAAAGAAAAAGGGCGGGGCGTTATGAAATATTGTTCCATAAAACTATTCATAGCCAGACTCTAACGAAGCATGGGGAGTTTGGACCAGATCGCTGAAACTATGAGGAAGTTAGAACAATCTGATCTTTTTTTTTGGGAATCGCCATTCTTCGCCACCAAACCACGCCCACATAGTGTAACATCCTGCTATGCCTTTGATCACATAAGATCCCCAGGTCCTTATGACATTTTTTATTATTATTATTAT
>JAOWBC010000711.1:14097580-14108929 GCA_028566105.1 Hypoplectrus providencianus
CACACACACACACACATAGAGGAGAGGGAGAGCAGCCTTTCCTCCCACCACTCAGCCATGAGTAGCATCGGATATGACCCCTACTACTCCTCCTCGTCATACAGACGCTGGTATGTCGAGGCACCCCCCCGGGTCGTGGTGACCAGAGGGAGGACCCACTCCAGCTACTCCTCCCATGCTTCCCCACTGTCCTCTTCCCGTCTGCAGTATTCCTCTCCCGGACGGGTGCTGCTCTCCTCCTCCTCTCCAGCCTCCTCCCTGGAGCTGGAGCTCAGCCAGGCCGCCCAGATCAGCTCTGAATTCCGCGCCGTACGCACCCAGGAGCGCAGCCAGCTGCAGGACCTCAACGACCGCTTCGCTGGCTTCATTGAGCGGGTGCGTGAGCTCGAGCAGCAGAATCGTGCTCTGGAGGCAGAGCTGCTGCTGCTGAGGCAGAGGCACAATGAGCCGTCCCGTCTGAGAGCTCTGTATGAGCAGGAGGCCCGGGCCCTGAGAGCAGCTGTGGATGAGGCGAGGGCAGAACAACAGGCCGTGCTGGGACAGAGAGAGCGGCTGGAGCAAACCCTAAGCGCGCTGCAGGGTCGATATGAGGAGGAAGTGCTGGGGCGTGAAGAGGCCGAGGGCAGGCTGATGGACGCCCGCCGTGAGGCCGACCAGGCTGCCTTAGCTAAGGCTGAGCTGGAGAAGAGCGTCGAAACCCTGCTGGAGGAGCTGGCCTTCCTCAAGAGGATTCACGAGGGCGAGGTGGTCGAGCTCCAGGCCCAGGTGCAGATGGGTGTCCAGGTGGCAGTAGAGTCTGAGGCCGCAACTCCGGACCTCTCTGGTGCCCTCAGGGACATCCGGTCCCAGTATGAAAGGCTGGCAGCACGAAACATGCAGGCAGCAGAGGAGTGGTTCAGAGGGAAGGTGGGCTCCATGACTGAAACCGTTGCCCAGCACAGCGACGCCGTGAGAAGCTCCAAGGACGAGGCAGGAGAGTACCGACGCCAGCTCCAGGCCCGCCTGCTGGAGATCGATGCATGCAGAGGCCTCAATGAATCCCTGGAGAAGCAGCTGCATGAGATGGAGGACAAGCAGAGGGCTGAGATCGATGCTATGCATGTCAGTATTCTCTGCAGCTTCTACTTTACAGTATAATGATGTATTATTAATTATTTACAACTTTTAATTTGGGTGTATTTCCTCCTCAAACTAACACTCCAGGGTTTATTGTTATTAATTCATTAACTTAGTTACCTAATGTTATATGTTGTTTGTCTTGACTTTTATTTAGGACACGATTGCAGAGCTGGAGAGTGAGCTGAGAGGCACCAAACAGGAAATGGCAAGATATCTGAAAGAGTACCAGGACCTTCTGAATGTCAAGATGGCTCTGGACATCGAGATTGCTGCATACAGGTGAGAAGCAAACAGTGAGGCTGACAAATCATACTGGGTTTCTAAAAGACAATGGGAAAGAGATCACATTTCTTATAAGTGTTGTTAAAGCATGTTAGAGTGGGATATAAAAAAATAATTAGGGGAAGACACAAATTTCCAATCAAATCAGAGGTTATTCACAAGGGCATTTAAGGTGAAAGTATGTGTTGTCATTTTAAAAAGGCCTGCATGTCAGTTAAGAGTACAAATTTGAAGAAAACTATGGTCTTAGTTTGTATTTATTTAGATAGGTCTGCAGAATTTAAAGCAAATCTTACTTCACATTTGATTTATGTTGATATTTTGGGTGAAAGCCAAAAAGAGCACAATCCTTTTATTTAAGGAAACATATTCTAGAATAATCATAGTTTTATCATGATAAATTTTCACTTTACAAAAAAATAATATCAGACTGCTACAGAGTTCCCATCTACTAGCACTCATCCCTCGTCTTTTCACCAACCCCTACAGGAAGCTGCTGGAAGGGGAGGAGTCTCGCTTCAGCGTGGGAGTGGCTGGGGGTGTGTCCGCCATGTACAGCCACAATTTCTCAGCGCCCTCGTTCGCCCGGCCCGTCCTCTCCAGCATGAGCTCTGGCACCTCCTACCTGGTGACATCACGCCTGCTCAGCTCCAGCCTCAGCACCACCGAGGGGATCATCTCTGCCAGCCACGCCCAGCAGGCAGAGGCCAGCCCACCAGGGGAAGAGGAGGAGGAGGCGGAGGAGGCAGCAGAGGAGGAGGAGGTGAAGGAAGAAGAGGAGGAGGAGAAGGAAGAAGAGGGAGGAGAGGAGACAGAGGAGACAAAGGAGGAGGAGGAAAAGGAGGAGGAAGAGGGAGGAGAGGAGGATGTGGAAGAAGAGAAAGAAGAAGAGGAGGCTAAAGGAGACGAAGAGGCTGAGGGAGAAGATGCAGAGGCTAAGGAGGAGGAAGAGGGTTAGTGCACAGTATTTTAAGATTCACTTCTGTAATAAAACCGCAATGATTAAGGTCACAGTGAGATAATATTGTGTGATATTGACATCTGTTATTACAGGTGGTGATGAAGAGCAAAAGGAAGAGGTGACGGAGGCTGCTGAAGATGATGGGGAGAAAGAAGAAAAAGAAGAAGGAGAGGAGACTGAGGCTAAAGAGGAAGCACAAGAGGAGGTAAAAACAGAAGGAGGTGATGACAAAGAGGAGGATGTAAAGGAAGAAGAAAAAGAGGAGAAGGAAGAATCAAAGAAAAGTGAGGAAAAAGAAGACAAAGCTGATGCCAAGAAAGACGACAAAGCTGATGACAAAGCCGACGACAAAGCAGAGGACAAAGCCGACGACAAAGACGACAAACCTGCTCCGAAACCAGATGACAAAGCCGACGCCAAAAAGGAGAAGGAGGAAGTTAAAGCAGCCAAACCTGAAGCTGCAGAAGAAAAGAGCACAAAGGGTAAAAAGTAGGCCAATTACCTTCGCAAACTTCAGTCAAGACTGTCCATTTGCTCGATAACCAGTAGAGGCATCTATGCTATCCTCTCAAATCTGCTTGTTAACGTGGTGCTCAATAAAACAGTCCAATAGCCATTTACAGCAACAAATCAAGGTAAACTGCTTGCCAATATCCAGAGTAGAGCATAAAGGTCTGGTTGCACACTTCCTGATGAATGTTATATGTGTAATTGCTGAATACAAATGTGAGCGTGTGAGTTTTTGGTGGTTAAATAAACACCTCTTAAAGCCATGTGTGTCACTGATTTTGAAGTTGGTAAAGAATAAACAAGTCCAGATGATTAAACACCTGCCAAGTAGATTAATGAAACAGATTTACAGCAGTTACTCTGTAAATGTTGTTGTCTAATCACCTTGGCAGGCTTTGTTGAGAAATGTGTCATTCACGAATTCCACGTTTCCCAGTTGATGGGGTGACTATAAACAGTGATAGTGACTCATTATTTCCTAATTTCCCTGTATTTATTGTGTTGCAGAGGTCTGATACTGTGGGCTCCCCTTCAGATAAATGCAGCCTCCAGACAACTCTGCGCAACCTTTTAATTGTGGCATTCTTACACCCTAAACAAAAGTTAATAGAGTCACTCTTTTACTCACCTCAATAATTATTTTCTCTCAATTATTTCTCTCCTAATTTGGCTATAGAAATTCGTTTGGAATAAGCGCTCCCATAATGCTTTGCTGGATATAAACAGGAAGAGTCATGTTGTAACTCAAGTGAGAAGGTTGTGGGCTACAACTTAAGTCCCGTTGTTTAGCTTATGCAATATTTTTGTATATATATTTACGCAATTAAAAATATTAAGAATTGGCAGCTATCCGTTTTTTGTTTACAAGTATCAACGGATGTACGGAGAACTGGATTACTTTGTTACTGATGAAACAAAACGACAACGAGGATTATCAGGTGAGTTCTGAAGTAGCGTCTTTTTTTGTTTGTTTTTTTTTTTAAAAAGAGATTTTATAGGTGTTTGTGAGCATTTATTCTTAGTGGACACCTAAAATATGTGCAGCAAGTCTGTGTTCTGGTTTGACTGATTTATGACTGTGAAAGTGTTTTTTCACGTAAACCTTTATTGTCTGAACAGAAGCAGCTAGCTTAAATACAATAAATTAATTCCCACCTTTCTCATGTTGTTTCTTGAACAACTGGCTGTCCCTTTTTACACCACACACTCATTAACCAATAATACAAACACATGCAGTTTATTACACCAGATTTTTTCTGCTGCTAGGATAAAATACTTGTCTGATATGACTTGTAGTTTGTTTTCATTAACCTTTGTTGCCAACTGCTATGCAACTGCCTTTATGACTCATATTTACGTGTGAAACTGTGAAAATACACTAAACATTCCAATGGTCGTATAAGAAATATAAAAAGGAAATAAGGATACTTTTCCTCTTTAGGGGTTGTTGTTTCGTCGTCTTTCCACCTGATGACTTGCAGTTGACAGAGAGAATTTATGGCAATTATATTTGTATCCGTTTATTGCGGCTAATGGCCACAGTGGCCGCTGTTCATCAAGCATTTAGCATAAATGCTAAAAATAAAAGCTAGTTACCATTATTCTTAAGCTTAGCAAGGCTAGAAGTAGTAGACAAATTTTTGTACTGTGAAGGAGTGTTCAACTTCTTACTTGTAAAATAATTTTCTTTCTTTCAATAGTCACAGATTTTAATGTGTCAATGAGTCACAGTAGCTACAACCATGCCATTAGTTACAGTAGCCTAATTGCACAGTTTACTGACAAATAATCATAATAATGATTCCTCTGATGTGAAAGTGTGTTTTGTTGTATTACTCCAAATTGGCAATAATTGAGACAGATTAGACCTTGTTATGAGATGACCCCTAACCTTGTTTTTGTAGTTACCTTAAATGACTACGGTTAAAAACAGTCTGGTTGTAATAGTTTGCATTGTGTTTTCCAAGTACAACATTTATAATCTCCCCTAATGTGATGGAGCATTCGCACAAGCACACAATGATGCACATTATCGTTTGACACCTGGCATCACCAGCAGTTGCTCTGTTATTTTACTCCCCAGGGTGGACATTAAGTGGTAGGCAGTCTGCAGCACAGACTCTGCATTAAGCACAGTGTATACAGCCTTGTTGGTTTTTTTTTTTTTTTTTAACTGATTACATAAATTTTAAGTCACTGATGTAGTTTTATTTCTTTGCCTAGATAACTGCGATACCATCTGCCATTTATTTCGCTGTTGACAGAAAACAAAAAACATGTTTGAAAGTTCTCAGCAACCCAGCAGCACATCAATCTGATATATTCAGAAGAATATCTTCCTGCAATACATTAACCCTTAAGCCAAAATAATAAATCTGGCCCATCCTTTCAGCATGGTAAGCCAAACCTTATCTCACTCCAAAATTAAGTGTCTCATAAAAATGTCATGTAAATGATTAATGGCTTTAATTTGAAATCCAAAGCTTTTAAAATAGATGAGAAAGGAAACATCCTTGGTTGATAACTTTAATGAAAAAGTGCCAGTATTTAAGAGATGGTTTTGATTTGATTACAAAATTGTGTTATTAATATTAGATTAAAGAAAGATGTTACATGCATTTTTTTTTTTTAAATATTACTTTTTAAGATTTATGAATGGCATCCTCCACAGACTGGTATCAGTAAAATCAGTTGACAGCAGTTCTAATTTAATAATTTCACTTTTTTTAAGTGTGATGCCCATTTTGTATCATAATTCATAGTGTTTGTTATGGCGTGTTATGATATGCATATTTGGAAGAAGATAAAGACACTTGAGAGGACAAAAGTTTATCTTATTTAAATTAATCAGTTTACTTTAAATTAATTGATCACATTGAAGCATATGGTGTTATAAAACATTTATGACTTTTTAAACTTAAAGCCATTCATTTTATAATTTAACATGTAAAGTAATGTCTATGCAAAACTGTCATACTTGATGTAACTAATGAATTGTTGACATCTCTCCATACAACTGCAAAGCACACACTAAAATGACTGGACACACTTTTTTTTTTTTACTTCATTATGACATTTATTGAGCAAATGCTGCTGGGAAATCGTTCATGATGAGTAAAGTCATGGGATTGCAAACAGTAGCACCTCATTTATTTCTGTATTTAAATTCAAGTCCATCCTATGCATACAAGAATGCATGAATCTGCGCATTTACAGTGTTTTTTTTTCAGTTGCACTCAGGTAAACATAACAGACACTGATAAAAAGCATGTTTAAGGCTAGGAGTTTCTTCAGGTTTCGTTAAGCTTTTAACTGCTTCAGTTACTGGATGTATATGGTCGTGTGTTCATCATATCGCTGCCCGTCTCGTTCTTCTCTGTTCGTTGTGTAATTGTTAGTTTCTTTTTGGCTCAGTTGGTATCTTCACATGTCAAGTAAGGCGTCTTCAGTAGAGAACATGTCCGTGTAGAGGACCCTCCCACCTGCCTGTCCCCGCCCCCCTTTTATACTTAAACCCTAAAAACCTCTCAACTTTAAGAATATTTCTCTCACTCTCTCTCGCACCCACATCACATTGATTCCTTTTACATATTTACTCTTTTTACAGTGTATTTCTACCATACATACACATAAGAGAGGGAAGTACTCCCCCTCTCCTGAGCTAGCATGCAGAGACCCGCCCCTCCCTCCCTCCCTCCCTCACTCCCCTGTGAGCTCGCCCGTGAACTGCAGAAAGAAAGAAAAAGAGGATAAAATGTCCCAGTCGCTTGCTCCTGACCGCGTCTGCAGCGAAGCCCCCGTTTAAAGCTGTCACTCAACATGCAGTTTTTGAACTTTGTAGCATTTGGCTTCTCTCTATGTTTTGTTTTTGTACGTTTAAGAGTGGTTATCTTTAATTACATCGCTCTAGCTGTATGATTTTCTTTGTTATGTTAGTTCTGGGTTGATTGCTTGTCTTCGTGTCCTCTCCTCTGGTCCGCCGCCGCCGCCGCTGGATCAGCCGTCAGTCGGTCAGCTCATTCGGCCTCTGTCACCTGCTTGATGGACTGAGTGGAGTGCTTCTCCGTCTTCTTGGTGGAGACCAGCTTCTCCTGCATCACCTCCTCCACTTCCTCCTTCACGGTCTCGGTCACAGTGACAGATTTAGTGACATGCTTGGATCCGTCCTCTCCTGTGGTGATGGTCTCCACTGTCTTGGTGATGACCACTTTCTGGCTGCCGTCTTCCTTCACGGGGCTCTCGTCCACGCCGTTAGCGAGCCCGTCCACTTCCTTCTTGTCTTTCTCTTCTGGGCTGCTCTTGTCTATCTCTCCGTTCATGGCGACATCCTTCTTTTCTACCTTCTTGTCATCTGTTGATTCGCTTGTTTTCTCTGATTTCTCTTCAGCAGCTTTAGGGGCCTCAGGCTTGGCGGTCTCTTTCTTTGGGGATTCAGCTTTTGGAGATTCAGGCTTGGGGGATTCTGACTTGGGGGACTCAGCTTTAGGGGAGCTAGGTTTTGGGGATCCAGCTTTAGGTGAGCCTTCTTTAGGGGACTCAGACTTTGGAGATGAAGGCTTGGGAGACTCAGATTTAGGAGACTTAGGTTTAGGTGATTCAGACTTAGGGGATCCAGGCTTAGGTGATTCAGATTTAGGGGATCCAGGCTTAGGTGATTCAGACTTGGGAGAGTCAGGTTTTGATGCCTCGGTTTTGGCAGGCTCTTCCTTCTTGGCCTCGGGCTTTGCAGCTTCTGTTTTGGGAGCTTCTGTCTTAGCTACGGCTTCTTCAGATTTCTCTTCTGCTTTCTCATCTTTTACTTTCTTCTCATCTTTTTCACTATCTTCCTTTTTGTCTTTGTCTGCGTCCTCTTTCTCCTCTTTCTCATCTCCACTTTTGGATGCTTTGTCATCCTCATCCTGATCGCCTCCCTCCTCTTCAGCAGCAGCCTCCTCTTCTCCTCCGCTTCCCTCTTTGTCTCCGGCCTTCTCTTTGTCAGGAGAGGCTTTAGACTCTGGGGCTTTGGAGCACAGCACCGTCTCCTCTACCTCCTCCTCCGCCTCTTCTCCCTCTTCTCCTTCATCGCCTCCCTCTGCATCATCCCCCTTCTCTCCCTCATCCTCTCCCTCTCCCTCACCCTCACCTTCCTCTTCTTTCTCTCCATCTTCGCCACCCTCTCCCTCTCCCTCTTCTTCCTCATCACCGCCCTTTCCCTCCTCCTCTTCCTCCTCCTCCTCCTCTTTAGTGGGTGCGCTTGCGCTAACTTTGGCTTCGGTTGCGGCTACGACTTCCTCCTCCTCGCCCTCTGCTTCCTCACCCTCTCCCTCTTCCCCCTCGCCCTCTGCTTCCTCTCCCTCTCCTCCCTCTTCACCCTCGTCCTCCTCCGCTTCATCTCCTCCCCCTCCGAGTGTGGCAGACAGCTCTTGTGCTATCTCTGCCAGGGCCTCGTCAATGTCAGACTTGTCATCCTCCACCCTCGTCTCCTCGATGATCTCCTCCACAAACTTGTGCTGCACCTTAAGCTTGGTACTGTCTGATTTAGACTTTGAGATTTTGGTGGGGCTGACAGCGTGGCGATAAGGGAAAGTGCTGAAGTGGGTCTCTTCACCCTCAAGGAGTTTCCTGGAGACAACAAGTGTGTTCATTTAGCCATCACTTCATCACAGAAGGGCACAAATCTTGTGAAATGACTGAATGCTATATCCCTAATGCAAAACGCATGTCTGTTTGTACCTGTATGCAGCAATCTCGATGTCCAAGGCCATCTTGACATTGAGCAGGTCCTGGTATTCGCGCAGGTGACGAGCCATCTCCCACTTGGTGCTCTTGAGCTCATTATCCAGCTGATGAATTGTCTCCTGGGGGAAGCAGGCACAATGCAAGGTTAAATCAGCAAAAACAAAATTACACACACATTAAAGCTGCATTCATTTTTGCAGATTCATTCAATCTGTTCATAGATTTCAAACTCATGGTGGACTTCCAACAATTTTTTTTCCCTAGTTGACCCTGTTCATTTAGTCCTCCTTTCTTCTCTGTGTATGTTTGAATGAACTCCATTAAGTCTGTGCACAAAAGGCGGCTGCTTCAATATAAACTGACGCAGTATTCTAGTGATGTTTGAATGCCTCTTTTTCAAGGGCAGCCTCCAGCCCACTCTTGTCAATACGCCACCCCCCCTCCCCTTCACCCCACCCCCGCCTCAAAACCTCAGTGGGGTGATGTAAGGACAGAGCCAATGACGGCATCGACCCATGCCTCTGACTCAGCAGTACAGAGAGAGAGAGAGAGAGAGACTGCTGCAGTGTCTCCCTTTAACCACTTCCTGGCTTTTGGAGAGTGATTCTGAGGAAAAGTCGGCGCTTGTAACTTGAGAGCGCAGTGATTGCGCAATGATGCACTCGTTACGCAGCATCAAATGTTTCAACACAAGCCATGATGCAATGACAGAAAATACGTTTAACAGTTACTAAGAAAGTTTGATATCGTCCCTGAAATAAAAACTGCGTCACGATTGTATAAAAAATATAAAAGTAAAAAAAAAAAATCTATCATTCATTAAATATTATGAATCGCAGTAAGTCAAACTTGTTTAACTTTTAACACAGAACAACATAAAACTTCACCAAGAAAAAAACATCTGATAAGTAGTAAAAGTGTATTGAAGCAGTTGTGGCAGCTCTTTACGCACGGCTCTGCTCTGCGGCTGCTTCCTACCTGCAGGCTGGACAGATCGCTGTTGTGGCGGTCCTCGATGTCATTCAGCTGCCTCTCCAGCGAGTCTCTTGTCCCGCGGACAGACTCCAACTCCACCGTCTTGGACTGCAGCTGGCGGCGGTAGTCGGAGATCTCGTCGCGGGCGGACTTAATGGCGTCCTTGTTCTGCTCCGCAGCCTCGGTGAGCTTGGCGTAGCGGCACATGAACCAGTTCTCCACCTGCTGCAGGTTCTGGTTCGAGTGGCCCTCCAGCTCGCAGCGGATCTCCCGGAGAGCCTCGGTGATGTCCGTCTTCTGGAGGTCTTTCCTCTTCACGGTCACCTGAGACGCCTGGATCTGGGCGATGAGCTCGCTCACCTCTTCCTCGTGGTTGTTGCGGATGAAGGCGATCTCATCCTGCAGCGACTGAACTTTCTTATCCAACTCGGACTTCACCAACTCCGAGTCGGTCTTGTCCTTCTTCAGGACGCGGATGATGGCCTCTGTCTCCTCCCGGATACGCGCCTCTTCGTCAAAGCGGTCCCTGAGCCGCTGGATGTCCTCCTCGATGTGGTCGGTGTCAAGCTGGATCTGCGCCTTTTCATGGTGGATCTGCTCCAGCATGGAGCGCAGCTCCTGCAGCTCCTGGTCGTAGAGGTCGCCCAGCTGGGAGCGCGACACCTGCTTCTGCCGCAGTGCCTGGATCTCCGCCTCGATCTGCGTGTTCTGCTGCTCCAGGTAGTGCACCTTGTCAATGTAAACAACAAACCGGTCGTTGAGCCCTTGAAGTTGCTCTTTCTCATTAGATCGCTTGTAGTCTCCGTTCAGCATGGAGGTTTGACTATAATCAACGCTGTCGGCGGAGCTGAGCACCGTAGAGCTGTAAGCTCGGGACACCGGCATATTCACGCTCCTCTTGTAGGAAGTGGTCATGGTGGAGCCGGGGCTTGACCGGGACCAAGACTGAGAGCGAAAGCCGCTGGAAGGGGTGCTGCCGGAGCGGCTGTAGCCGTAGCTGGTGGTCCTAGTATCCATCATTCTCCTGAAGGGGCTCCCTACCGTGTCCACCGGGTAACTCATCCGGTCAGACCAACCGGAGATGTGCGCAGGAATGAAGGGGGGACGGTGCAGGAGGTGAAAGGCGTGGGGCGAGTGTGTATGTGGGTGTATGTGTGTTATGTGTGTGTGTGCAGGTGAGGGGTGTATGGCTCTCACAGCGACTGAGAGCTCCTCTGCCTGCTCCTTATATATCTGAGGCTCTGTCGCTAACTAGGCAAGTCCAAGCAGTTTTGTTTGGTCCATTGATGGGAGGGAGGGGAGGGCGCATCCCCCTCAGGCCGTCTGCTAATGGTCCGGGGTCCCGTTCAGTCTGAACCACGTGGGCTCGCGGGCGCGACGTGGGTGTCCTGCTGAAACTAACAGGTTGAAAAACATACACATACAAACATATATATATTGTAGTGGAAAGAAAATGACTCTCATTTAAAATAATTTAAAAAAAAAGAATGTATTAGTGTTTATTTTGACTCTTAAATGATCACAGTGAATCAGCTAATCAGGACGTGCCTTTTAACGTGGCTGAAACGGCTCTGTCATTCCAGCACCACGGACAGCGACCAGCACAGCAGCCGGTTGTACTTTCAGCTTTTTGGAATAAATGCCAGCATGTTGCACATCTTATTGAGTTGAACTATGAGTGCAGTCTTCTCCACAACATGAGTGTGTTGGTAGGTGTATGCATTATTGCATTTGAATAGTAGAAATATGTTATAACATATATTTCCCATTTGGGCTTTGACATT
>JAOWBC010000711.1:14122315-14142236 GCA_028566105.1 Hypoplectrus providencianus
GTGTTCAGACGGGTGGGTGTTTGTGTGTGTGTGTGTGTGTGTGTGTGTGTGTGTGTGTGTGTGTGCGTTTTGGGGATGCTAACTATCCATTCCAAACTCATTACGTAACTGTATCTGTTGCTGCAGCATGAATACAACATTGTTGCAGTGAAGGGTATCCATACTGCTGAGCTGTTGCACTCCATAAGTCCTCATATCTGAACAAAAACATTTGTCACAACCTCCTAAATGTCTTATTGCACCTTTTTCCAAACCTTTTTTTAAAATGTAAGTCTTTATTGGACAGATGACAGTGCAGGATTAGGTTTGAACCAGAGAGACATAACAGCCCCACTGCTGGATCCAAGATGATGCTGTTCAATAGCTGTAACCATTTCAGCTGCCAAAGCGTCCTCTAAGACTGTTTTCTGATCAGTAACCACCATGCTTAAAGCCTGGCTATATTTAGGCAATGAAAACAAGTGGAGGATCATGGCTATGGTTCAAAGCTGCAGTAACACTTGTGCCATGCCATTGCATGCACCGGAGGTAGTATAAGTGGTCTCAGTGATTTGCATGTTAAAAGAATATCATACTTAGCTTAAAATAAGGCTAATTGTATGTTATTAAGTGAAAGCTTTTTTCTGCATCCACATCGTGATCCGTGTTTTCCAACTTGCTATCATGTAGATGATATGGTATGGGTATGGGTATGGATATGGATATGGATATGGTTGATATGGTTAGCAAACAATGCCTTACTTGCGCATTGAGCAGCATTGGAGCCACATTAGCATTTATTTGAGTTTGTTACAACCTGTTGAATCCAGTATTCACTCTACTTTTATCTCTGTTTTGTTCTCCACCAGCCAAACCATATATTGGTATTCAGCCAACAAAAACATCACCACCATTCACCAGCTAGTTGCCGACTATTTCCATTAGCCGTTTAGTGCTTGGTAGGAATAGAGCCGTGGCTAGGGGTTAGGATTTTCAGAGCTCCAGAGTGAACCAGAACAGTAAAGTTGCAGGTTATAAAGCCAAAATAATAAATGCAAAGATGCTAAAACAGTCTGTAGAACGGAGGGAATCTGTCGAGTCATGGTAATTCTCATGAGTTATGTTACTATGAGTGACACCTTTCCAATTACTCCTCATTATTTCATCTGTTGTTGGTATAACTATGTTGCTTTGGGTTTTTCTTTTTCTTTTTAGAAATTATGTATTTGTATGTACAACATCCATGCATCCATTGTCTTCCGCTTATCCGGGACCGGGTCGCGGGGGCAGCTGACTCAGAGTTCATGACCGACATGACAACATGAGTACTAAAATCTATATGTGTATGTTATTTATACACATAGCCTAGATTGGAATAAGTCTTTTTCATAGTTTACTTGTCAAGTTATACATGAAGTGTTTCCTCCGTGTATTGGAAATGTTTGAGGGACACTGTACATTGTTGTGCTTCTCTGCAGTTTCCACACCCATCAAGACAATTTCACTGACATTTTTGGACTAAGGGATTAAAGCTGTGATTAAATTGTGATTCAGAGAATGGCTGGAGGTGATGGAGGGTACATTTATTTACAGACGGTAATAGGTTCAGGAAGACGGCACCATTGTGGGGTGCCTGTAGCCAATCCCGCTAAGTACTTCTTAGTATTCTGAGACAGTATGTAATCCCTCAAGTCACTGTGATTTCCTCCAGAGAAATGTGTGTGTTTGTGTGTGCCTGTGTGTCAGCTCTACAATTGCATGAGATACATATTCTCCAAGAGTATTAGAATTTCCCATATTGTGAATTTTTGGATGCGCACTAGCTTTGCTAATACCACCAGTGCAATGACATCACACTTTCCCATGACTTTTAGTCTCATATACTGAATACTGGGCATAACTTCTGTCTTCTGTGACTTCTGACTTTACAATAAGAGTAATAGGACGCAAGTTTGGTATTTTTACCATTGTTTAGGATTTCTGGAGCCAGGAATGATTATATCTTGGTTAGCATGGTGCATATACAGACCATGGTGTACTTTGATAATGCATATGGTCATGCTAATTTTCAAAAGTGACAAACAGGCTGAAATCCATTGAAACTAAATTTGCTTCTCTGAAAACCTAACATCCTAAACCTTAAAATGTATTTTAATGCAACCAAACACTTAAACAACAATTGCCTCACTTTTGTAGCCAGCCTCTAGTGGCCATTTGAGGAACTGTTTTGAACTTTTGGACACTTCCATGTTGGTTTAATTTTTCAGCAACTTTAGTTAACACTTTGTCAGACATGAGAGTAAGGACACTTTGCCCTCTTTCTCACCTTTAAAGGAGTGTTTATAGCTGAGACTTGGCTTTAATGTTAACGTTAATGGTAAAGGTTGAGTAAAGATAATTTATTATTTCACACGGTCCTTTCAAGTATGTATTCACCAGAATGTGTGGGTGTTTCTTTTCTTATGCCAGTGACTGACAGCTTTTCCCAAGGTGGCTGTGCTAAAAAGCAAGAGATGAAGGTTAAAGTAGAAAAGTTCCACTTACTCTCTCCTCCTTTGTCTCTATTATCTTATCTCTCTTATCCTCCTTTCTCCACTCCTCTCTTTTCATTTGTATCTAATTATTTTCCTGTATTTGCATAGAAATGAATGCAGTGTCCAGCCCATTAGTGATAACTGTACTTGTATAATAATAGCAGCAAAAAAAGAACATTAAAAGCTTTTATAGAGGTATTAGGTATTACATATATTTTATTAAATATGCAGTAGTTTGCAAGGAAATTAATTATACTGAGGGATGCTTGTCACATAAAATCTTTTTCTTTTTTATGGAGGGATTTTTTTCCTGATTTTATTTTTTTTATGCCTGCAGCCCTGCTGAGCAACATTCCTAGGTCTACCATTGAAACTATTTGTGACACTCCATTATATATAAATATATTTTTACTTATTAATGCAGCTACTGAGTCTTCACTGTCAGTCTAAGAAAAACTATCGTGCTTTGCAGAATGGAGACGAGACGCATTAAGGGAAAGGAGGGATGGTGGATGGATGGACGACGGCAGGGATAGAGGGAGGGTGCTTTCCTAATGGAGATGACTCATGGTTGTTGGAGCCTTACATCAGCTTTGTGCCTCAGCTCAGCTCTTACATGAAAATCCTTGAAGTTACTGCTTCCCATTTTTTATTTAGAATTAAAGAAACTTCTGCAGTCGCCCCCACCTTTACCCAATCATGCAACCACTTCCCTTTCCATTGTGCTATTCCACGGTGTGATTTGTTCAATTAAACTGCGTCTAGAAACTGCAGTTTTTATTGTAATTTATACTGCTCTGCAGCTTTATTGTTTGCAAGATTTCCCTTCAGGGACAACAAAGTCTAAATATGATTACAAACACTGTAGCCTTTTATAAGCCAAGCTTCTTATTGCACCAACACCCAAATTTATAATAACTGTAAATCTGAATCTAGGTGGATTAGTATCACTTGAGTGGATAATAGGCAGGTGTTTGTTTCTGCTAATCTCACTTCAAAGGATAGTTATCACTTGTTTTCACAAAGTAAGATTTTCAGATTGTGTACTTAAATTTCATGTTAATGGCTTGTTAGATACAGAGACATTAAAATACTTGGCAGATCTGTTAATGTGCGGCAACATAAAACCCTAACCACATGTTAATCATAGTAATTTACAGTATAGGTTAATGGGCTTCATTGGCACGGGCCATTATGGGCGGTTCCCTCAGAGGTAACCCATGCAGAAATGTCTGCCTTCACACAAAGTCATATTGGTGTCACTTAGAGAAATCCCAAAGCATGACTGTTGTTTTTGTATAATCCACTAACCTCTCTTTTCATACTACAAACTGCGCTGCAGGCAGTCGGGCTGAGTAGAGTAGTAATCACAGTTGAGTAAGCTGTCTCTTCAGTTTGGGTCATGAAGCTCAAAGTCACGCAACCCCTGGCTGTTGAATGGCAATGACTGAGCTCTACTCTGCATATTTCATGAGGGTGAAACAGGCTGTGGAAAGATCTGCAGCTCGTCGGAAAAGTGACTGTGTAAAGGAAAAGTGCACTCCATCCTGTTTATGAGACAAGTGGAACTACCTGGGGAAAAAATGTTTGAAAAGAGTCTAAAAAATATCAAACTTTAAATACCGCTTAAGCAAACTTTTTTCACACAAAAAACTGTAGTTCAGAATCATCATTTAGTTATTTTAAGCTACATAGATAATCACTTCATATTCTAAGTCATTACTATTTTCATAGAATCACAGATTATAATACAAATCATGATTTTTTTTTTCTCCAGAAACATTTTTTAGTTTGAAAGTCTTTGGTAAAAAAGCTATTCTGTTATTTTGTTATGAGGTCTTGTTGGTAGAAAGTACCATACCAAGAAAGTTAAATTCAGAACTCAGTCACGAACATTTCAGTTCAGCAGCATGCATTTGAGTTTTTCAGTCCACTTATGATCTGTTTATTTATTTACTTCCCACTTCTACCCACCACTTCATTTATTGACTTTTTTTTTTCATTTTGGGCTCATTGCAATGCAGTGACTAGCTTGATTTGATGTTTGATATCCGGAAATACTCTAAGAAGTAAAAACCGTCAGCACTCAGAGAGCAGATTGTTTGCAAAGAATTTAGAGGGTTTGCTAATTGCCGCTCTGTTAATTCAACTGGAAACACTTCAGAAACTGCATTCCAAGAAGTTCTTGCAAGCACAAAAAATAAGAAGCAGTGGCCTAAACTCTTTGAGAAAGCATTTGGATGCAGTATCAGAGACACAAAAGAGTTGGATGACCCTAACGGAGACACATCACAGATTTTTGAGAACATGAGGAAGAGCGAAGCAAGCACTGTTAAAACACCAAAGACTGACAGAGATGAAATATCACAGGCTCCCCCCCTCGGGGTGTCTGACTCACTCTGATGTCTCAGAAGTGCCAAAATTCTTCTTCTTTAGCCATGAGAGACCTGCAGCTTCATCAGCATATTTCATTTCCTCAGAAGAGGGAGAAGGGGGATGAGGGGGTGAGGTGTTTTGCATTTTGGGTGTGGCAAACGTTCCCCTGTGCAGGATGAGCATTAAGTTTCTTGGCTGCAGAGTCCCAAAACTCTCTCTTCTTTGTTGCAGCTTTGCTATTTTTGTCCCTCCAACACGTTGTTGTTCTCTCAGAATTAGCTCTTCAAAGTCAAAGAGGACTTACAACTAGAATAAAAATAATAAAGAGGAAAAATGAAATCCAGAAGTTTCCATGAGTCATAACTGAGTATATTTGAGCATGCAGGAAAGGAATAAAAATCAAAATAAAGTACACATTTTGAGCATATGTGTAACCTGCTCATGTACGTTGTGCATCTACAGTATAATGTGCAGTATAGGTTTGAGTACTAGGATTTAATATTTTCAGTAATATTCCAACCTGAGGCCACAGTGAGCCTGGGTTTAGCCCCGCAGATCTCATCAATATTTCAGAAGCTCATTCAGTGGTGTGCAGGTCTGACGCAGTCGCTGCTGTAAACCCTGAATTGTAATCGACTGCATCAACAACAGTTCACACAGAAAAAATATAAAAGAGGTTCTTTTTAGTCTTAGCTTGTGCTGAATTTTCAAATCTTGTTTCCCTCGCAGCAAGTTTGTCTGACAAATATAACTTTACCTTCATCCAAGGCGAGATTTATTTATAAAAAATAAAAAAAAAACAGCTGAGAGGTACAAGTGATCCAGTTTGCTTTGCCTTGTTTAACTGTAATATCAGAGGCAATATATCACATTTCCAGTGTTTGGTGACACAGCTGAGGGATGTCCACATTGTTTCTGGTTTGCTTTACACTGCTGAGTACCAGAGGCTGGAGCAGGTCGTTATTCTGCAGGTAACAAGTAGGTCTCAAGTCTTGGTAATCAATTCTATTGACTCTTAAATAATTCATGTACAATAAAATCAGACAAACTAAGATAAGATAAAATATGTATTTGAGTCCCACAACGGGGATATTTTCAGTGTTACTGCAGCAAAAATGTTGTAGAAGCAAAAGCAAGATGCAATAAAATAACAGTAATTATGTCTTCATCCTATGCAGATAAATTAGAAATTCAATTTACAAAAAAATTAAAAACATTTTAAAAACCGGTATTTAATCATGAAAAAGAGGTTGCTTTTAAGTTCAACTAAATGTATATATATTAACATAGGTCTAAGAAAATATCAGTATTATGATATAATGCATTGCACAGAAGTAATCGTAGTGATGTAAATATTTTTTTGTGCAAATTTGTGAAAGAATATCTAACATCATAAATTAAATTTAACTGCCTAACCACAGTTGTATGGAACTGGGGCTGGAGAAAGTATTGCTTGAATAATTAATCAAAAACTGCATTAATGCCCGTTCTTAGTCTAATCTATGTACCCTAATGAATTAACTCAGTTTAGTGTTACTAATTAATTGACATCTTATTGCAAAAGAAATTATTCCTTGAGAAAGAAAATAGCTGCAGCGTGCTGAAGAACACCAAAGTAAAAAAGTGCAATTAAACTGTTCAATCAGTGACCTCAGAGAGCAGCACACACACGGTGAATGTTTAAACTAACAGATGGCTGAGCCGTTTACATAACAGGCAGGTGATTAAGAAACATCTGACGTCAAGCCACCAGCAACTGAATTTGAAAAGTAACAGCAAAATGACACTTGTCTTCCTTTAACATTGCATTTCCTTGTTTGTTGCTGTTTTATCCGTCTCGCTGTCAGTCCCCTGTTTCTGTCTCGGTCTCATTTGTTTGAAAAGCAAACACAGCTCTCCTGATAGCAAAAGCAGCACCGTTATCAATTACTCCCCGTCTCTTGCACCAAATAGCCTCCCTGCAGACACAGCACATTTTCCTGGCCCGGACAGGGGAAGAGAGAGGTAGAAGGAAGGAAAGAAAGAGAAAAGGAGAAATGGATAAAGAAAGACAGAGAGGCTAGAAGCGAGAGCAACAGAAATAGAGAGGGACAGAGCAGGGCCGCAGAGGAGAGGAGAGGAGGGAAAGACAGGCCAGGGACTATATGAGAGGATAAAAAAGTGCTTACGGCAATAAACATTATATTGGCGTCTTAAGGTGGTTGGCTGATAAGGGAGCTGCTTGCACATTATGGCTTTATATATTACAACATGACAGCTGGACTGGACGGACCTGCGCTGTCCTCAGGATGCGTCCTCGTTTGACCTAGCAAAGATTATCAAGCATGCAAAGTGTCTAATAAGAGCAGGAATTATAGGATACAGTGGCAATGATCATTAGAAGTGATTTGTTGTTTAGAGAACACACAAATACAGCAGGTAGAGTTGAGCAATGACACAGCAGTACCTGGATTCAAGTCTTACTACTATTATAATGTCCACACCAGCGAATGAAATATTTTTTGCAATATTATTTAAGCAATTAATAATTTGGACATAGAACCTGGACTAAGTGACGCATAGATGTACCTGATGTGTGCAGAGACCCAAAAAAGAGCATGACTGATCATCTCAGTGACCCCACAAGGGAAGAAAAGAAGAATCCTGCACAGTAGTTTTGACCAAACAATATTCAGCTTATATGGATATGGGGATTGTATTTATTTAATGCATAAATATTTCGTCAACTTTAATTTCATAGTCAGATTTTGCTAATGCATCACTTAAACCAAACCACAACAACAGCTTTGGCTCAATACATTTGCAACATTATCTCTTAAGTTGTTTTTTTTCTCCTATGCTGTACATGAAATATATCCATCGCTTATACAATCTGTATCTGTGTATAAGTTGCATTGTTATATGATTCTGCAACATTGAATTTTTTCTACCCCACTGTAACCCTAACCCACTGGCTATGAATCCTTTAAATATAAGTAAAAGTACAAATACCAAAATGTTAAAGTACTCTGTTACCAGTAAAAGTCAGACATTTACAATTTATACCCATAGTAGCCCTTTTAATGGCTACCTTTTTAATGACAATTTCATTGTTATTTTTCATTTCATTTTTATGTTGCATTAAAGTTAAATTATTATTAAACTATTACTATAACTTTCATTACAATCACTATTATTGGTCAGATGTCGTGGTGTCACCTTCCACTGAAGTTACCAAATGTGCTTCTCTACCTGATACAGGCTTAAACTGTGTAAATACCTGAAAAGTGGATATGATCTGTTACACTTTTACAGCAATAATGGTTGAAGTTGTTCTCCCTCTAAATGTGGACTGTCCACCATTGGGACTAACATGTTTTCTGTTTGCTGGATAGAGGTTCACAGTTTTGTCCTGTATCGACAGCACCTTTTTTTTCTGCCCATGAATGGTACAAAAGTTTCCTCCAAAACCAAAAAAAAAAAACTTTATTGATTTTCGGTGCAGGCCCCTTCCCACTGCCCCATGTGTGATTAGGGCTGAGCCAGTGGCAGCAGGTTAAGCGCTGTAAAGTGGATATGACACCAGTGTATCTGTCCTTTCTCTCTATGATTTACTGGTTTGTCAGCCTGAGTCTTAAAACAGCAACAGACTGTTAAAAGTCATCTAGCTGTGCCGTAGGAATACTGGTGCCACCCTGAATGACCTCCTGCACCTGTATGAAGCGCCGCTCATCTCCATCCTTTCAGTGCCTCAGCATCATTTGCATATTGAGTTCCAGATGCTTCCATCAGGGCGCCACCCAGGGGTGCCACTAATAGATACACACTGTCTTTTGTTCCATCTGCTACCGATTTTTTATTACTCTAACCCTTAAATCTTGAACATTATCACCTAACTTATTCATACTAAATAACCTATTATTTGGTATTTGTGTTATTATAATTGCTCTTGCATAGTTTTTTTTTTCTGTAGAAGCATATGTTATTACCTGATTTTATGTTTAGGGCTGAAAGACCTCTTTTGCAGCTGTCAAATGTGCAGGGGAGGAAGAAATATTCAGATCCTCACTTAAGTTAAAGTACTACTGTGCAAAATGATTCTAATACAAATAAAAGTCCAGCATTTAAACCTCATCAGAAAAAAAGTAAAAGTAGCAAAAGATCAGCATCAAAATGTACTTAAAGTATCACAAGTATAAGTACTTGTCATGTAGAATTTCCCACCCTATTGCACACAATATATTCCAAATATGTAACATTATTGTTAATATTGAAAGTGATTTTTTTTTTAAGTACAAAGCTACATATATGGATATAGTCAAGTAAAGTTTCTCAAAATTGCACTTATGTACAGTACTTGAGTAGATGTACTTAATTACATTCCACCACTGCAAATGTGTACTCAAATTACTTTTACTTAATTACTTTCCTACAGTGTACTAACAGCCCAGGATGTAACTACTGCCTCACTTTCTCTAGTCCAGCCCTGAAGTAGAATTTCAAGTAAGTCTATCAACATGTTGGAGGATATTTTGTCTCTACAAAGACAGCAACATATTTCCTGTTTCCTCTCGTTCTAACATTCAGTGTTTACTCGTGTCTAATTCTGCTAACAGCTCATGCAACACACTCCCCTGCACCTCTCCTTCCGTTTCCTTCCCTCCGCTCTCCTTTCTGCCTCCTTCTGTGGGCTGAGCCAACGCCCAGTTGCTGCAGTGCAGCTTTACTTCCCCGTTTCCAAAAAACTCTGCCCCCTCCCTCTCCTGTTCCGAACACCCTTGCCTCTCTCTGCCTCTCTGCCTCTTTGCCTCTGTCTCTCTGCAGTGAGGCAGCGGCGGGGCAAAGGGACGGCGAAAAGAGAGTTTGCGGTGCCAGCTCAAATCCGTACTGCCCTAAAAACAGAAAAAAAGACTTTGGATCTAGTTTGTAGCAAATGCTCAGTCTATAAAAAAATGCTTTAGGAGGCATCCTGGCTCACCCTTTATACAAATTCATAAAATGCAAGATGATAAAGGACAAGAAGGGAGGTTATTTCTCAAAGAAACACAGCAGCAAACTTTATATAGCTCTCCCTCCTTCCCTGCCACTGTTAGAGAACCTAGTGACCCCAAACTCACTACTGCAGATCATCAAAATGTCTATAATTTAGTGAAAGTTCAGAGCGGTTTGCCGACTTTTTCTCTCAGACTTTAATGACTTTAATAACTTTAACGACTCTATTATAGTGTTTGCATCCCAGTAGAGGTGTTAATGTGGTTAAGCAGCGTTGTGTCAGTCAGTGGCGGGCCTGTGGGAGTAATTGAAGGCACGGAGACACGGGGCTTAGATTGCATCTTGTGAGAAAGATGAGGCCGTCACAGGGAGTGAGGAATAGTTTGGAAGATGTGGCTAGGATCAGTGATGAAAAACGAAGAGATATTCCTTCAAAGGACAGAAGGCCTTAATCTAAGTCTCATAAAGAAGATCCCCCAGATTGCTCCGACTATGTGCTTTGAAAGTGACTCGTGGTGAAACAAGAGATGAGAGGGTTTAGGGTTGTTTATGTGTGCTATATTGCCATAAGAGACCTCAGGTAGAGTTTGTATTTTTTCTTCAATCTAATTTCAAGGTCTTTTTTAGGACCATAATTCAGTTAAAAGGTGAAAATGCAGTTTCCAAGGTCCAGAATGAGCTGTCAACACTTTCTTGTTTTATTGTCTCCACCTTTAAATCACTAAACTTGTGATTTAAGAACACATTTTCTACTTTTTTGGAGCTTTTTTTTTATGAGCCATTGAACTTTCTGTTAAATATGTCAAGGAAGATTCACCAAGGAGAATGTAACTCAAGTACTTTACTTAAAATTCAATTACTTTACTTGATTACTCTGCTATGGCCCTCTAATGCACTGCTCTTTATTTGAAGGACAGCTTTAGTTACTTTTCACATCATCTTTAGATGTGTTGATTTTAAATGTTTGTGTAAACTGGAGGATGAAGTGTACCTTTATGTATTGAAGAAAGTCTCTTTCTTCTTTTGCTAAATAAACTCTCTAAATCCTCTCTAGGATCAGCTGGATAATGCATCATTGCAAAAAAAATAAAACGTCTGTTTCTCTGATCTGATGAAAAGTTGACTTTTTAGAGATACACGGTTCTCACAGGACAGCAACACTACAGACACACGGCGATCGGAAACATTTTTATTATTATGATATGCATTTTAATTCAGGATTTTTTTTACTTGTGGTAGATTGTTTTTAGAGTGTAGTTAATACTTTTTCCAAAGTAATTGAAGTGAATACTTGTACCACCACATGCAGCAAAGCACATGGATGGTGCCATATAGATGCCCGTCACAAGATTCAGCCTCTTGAACTGATCAGCATGTGTTGGCAGTCAGTCCTGTTACATAAAGTGTCACTGGGTTGTGCTTTTGTAAGCTCAGAGTGCACTACATTAGTTCTGCTAGATTCAGGGGCCCCATTGCTTTTGCAAGGCGCTCAAGATAAATGTAAAATGTAAGAGGATTATTTAGGAATGACTAAAAACAGAAAAATCATATAATTATGTTACACAAAATTCCTTTTCTCTAAGTTTTCCTGTTTTTCTCTTAAAAGATAAGAAAAAACCCCAAAGGCTGTTTATATAAAATCCTTTATGGGAAAAACAAAGTGTATACACCAAGTTAGGCGGCTGCACACAGAATTTAGAGCAAACTGATTGCCTGCACATGATGGTGGTGGCTTGGCCCCAGGGCTAGCAGCTAACTGTGCTAACGCCACTGAAAGGGATGGTCCTAAAAGCGGTAAATGTGGGGAGAGAGCAAAAAGTGTGACCTGAGGGGAGACACACAAAGCAAACGTCCGGCTTTGACCCAGGAGAACAGGGTTTATGTCCCGTATGAAATGAGAAGTAAACAATGTAATTGAAACATCACTGAACTCCTGTGCCTCACATTTTGTGCATCATGATGTAGATAACTATGTAAATACTTCACTTCAGACTAGAGGTGTGAAAAAATATCGATATGGCAATGTATTGTGATACTTTGACCTCCAATACAATATAATATTTTAACTCTTAACTATTGATTCTTTGTATTAAAAAAAGAAAACACAAACACACATATTTTTAAGTTTCATGAAGTTCTGTTCAGACTGAACGAAGGAAAAACAAAGTGAAATGAGAAGGTATTTTTCAATCAAACTGTTTTGACACAATTATTACATTCAATTTTGAGTAATATTGTGATTAACAGATTCATCATCTAGATTGTTCCTGAATAAACTATGTAAAAGTTTTGTGATAGATCACGATGATGGGATATATTGATATACAGCAATAATATCATATCATGACCCGTGTATCGCAATACTTATCGCATCGTGAGGTTCTTGCCAATACTCACCCGTACTTTGCTTTGACCTTTACGTACACTTATTCACTCTTCATACAGTTTTATATCTCCTAACCAGGAAGTTTTTTGCCTTAAACCAAGGTCAGGGGTTTCATAGCCTGTATTCACAGAAACTGCAGCTTTTCTGTCTACAACCTAGAACCATACAGGTATGCATAATGGCGTGCTATCTTATACAACGCTCTGCTCCGTACCTTGAGCTGTGAAACACACCTATGTGTTGTTATGGGTGCTATTGACCAATGACTGATACCATCATCTAGGTTGAGATCTATCTGATATCTTTACATAGTATATGGCAGTTAAATAATGTAATAATGTTCTGAATGTTTAAAGGGGTCCAAAAGGTTGGCAACCACTGGCTTAGTGGATATGGTTATGGGCCTGTGTCATGTGACCTCCATTTAGATCATGGCATACCCTGTCTTATACTGTCACATCCATCATGTCCCATTACTTCCCAGCACATTGCATTAGACCCTGTCCCTTCCCATCACGCACTGTCACGTTGCATCCTGCTGCAGCATGACATAAACCGAAGATAACAGGCGCGATAGGGAAAGGCACTTGCTATGTCATACTCGGGGCGGCCATTAGAGGAGGATCGGACCTCTACATCTCAGCTGCACCTCCTAATCTATGGAACAAGGTATTTGCTGTTGCAGTTTGCAAAACCACTGCAAAGCAAACACATTTACTGTAATGTAACTCTTGTAAAAAAAAAAGAGCTCAGTCGATGGGCATTGATCGGGAGCAGCGCGAGCCTTGTCCTCAAGTGCTCTTGAGCTGCTCTCTCAGGCCGTGTGAGGTAATCCAAGCCTCAGAGGTCGCAGGATTTCCCGGCAGGGTTGAGGGAGGCGATGCTGCAGCTCCAGGGTAGAAAGAGGCAAAGTAACATATTGCTGGATTGACCGGGGATTTGGAAAACTTAATCAATGTCCCTCATTTTTTTCTCACAAGCCAACAGTTACTTAGGCTAGTAGGTGTTAAGAGAAATCCAATAACTGTGTTTTAAAAGCTGATAAATATGCAAGCTGCACCATCATCAGCTGCATGCCGAAAGGGCTTTGACAATGAAAAAGGAGACCGTATTATAAGCAATGCAGAATTGCCGTGTGCGCTAGTCTCCTCATCAGCATTTCAGATGGAAAGAGAGAAAGTTTGCATTATTCTTCGCCTTGACAGGAAGCTGGTCTGCAGTATCGTGGCGTCTTGGCTTCCACAGGGGTGACTCGGAGATAATTTTTGATCGTCTGCCAAGGGCTTTTCACCCCCAAGCACTTTGATTCTCACAGAGTGGGTCTAGCATACCCAGCTCCAATGATCAATGGCTGCTAATGGAGGAGCGGTCATGCACAGCGTGAGATTTAAAAAGGACACAGAGATACTGAGCCTTTTTTCTGAAGCCGTTTGCTTTGTAGCAGCATAAATCAGTTGCTCCAATGTAATTATGATCCATTCAAATGTGCAGAAGAATATGTTGCATGGTTTTTAACTTTGACTGCAATTTAGTTTAAAGGAATAGTTTAATATTTCAGATTTGAGTCAGATGGAAAGTACCAGCTGACACATGGCAGAGGTCAGGACAGCCCTCCATGTTGAAAAAAAAAGATAATATGATAATATGCCCTCTAGGATGCCTTTCAAGAAGAAGAGATATTATAAGTGCATGTTTAAAATGTACTTTGATCTACTGTATAAAATTATAAAGTATCTTATAAATTGTAAATTATTGTTGGAATTGAAATTACAATCAAAGTCTTATATTTATTATGTAAGTTTTTTATTGCAACCTAGGGGCCTATATAACCTACTATAACCCATAACCTTCTACTGCACAAAGTACATTCACACTACAATCAAAAGCACATCTAATTAATAAATAATTAGTTGTGCTTGAAGATGTATCTGATTGCTTATGTGCTTATTTTGAGAACACCATTTCATTTTATTTACATTGTTTCCTCTAGGAAGCCCTTCCAGTGGAGAAAACATGATAAAGTGCACACAAGGATTCTCAGAAATGGAGAAAACATGATAAAATGTAGTCTAGGATGCCCATAAATGAGAAAACAGGATAAAAGCTCTCTCTAAGATGCCCAGAAATGGAGAAAATAAAGTGCCCTCTGGAGTTCCCTGCCAGCAGAGAAAATGTGATGAAGTGCTCTCTATGATGACCTTATATAGAGAAAAGCATAGAAAGTGTTCCCAACATGTCCTGAAATAGAGAAAACATGATAAAGTGCACATAAGGATTCTCAGAAATTGAGAAAAAATGATAAAATCCAGTCTAGGATTCCCATAAATGAGAAAATAGGATAAAAGCTCTCTATAAGATGCCCAGAAATGGAGAAAACAAAGTGCCCTCTGGAGTTCCCTGCCAGCAGAGAAAATGTGATGAAGTGCCCTCTAGGATGTCCTATAAACACACGATAAAGTGCAGCCAGGTGACATGGCTGTGTTGTTTTTCTAGAAATATACAAGAAGAAAAGTTTAGTCTGGTTGAAAAAGCTTCATACTTTAAAGAATGAGTTGCTTTTCAATCAGCCTGAACCTTCCTGGCCTCTCTCTCCTGACCTCTGGCTTCAACGAGGCCTTCTGGCCCAGAGAACTGACACTCATTGAATCCTCTCTCTTTCTCTGACCACTCACTGTAAACCCTAGAGATGGTTGTGCGTGAAAATCCCAGTTCATCAGCAGTTTCTAAAAATACTCCAACCGGCCCATCTGGCACCGACAACCACGTTCAAAGTCACTTAAACCACCTTTCTTCCCCATTCTGATACTCGCTTTGAACGTCAGCGGATCTCCTTCACCATGTCTACACGCACAAATGCACTGAGCTGCTGCTACGTAATTGGCTGATTAGTTATTTGCCTTAATAAGCAGTCAGGGTGTACCTAATAGGGCGGCTGGTGTGTATGTCAGAATGAAAAACACAGCTTCCCATTGTCCACTGGTGCAGTGGCTGAACTGCTGAGTAAACTCAAAAACCTTTTTTGTTTCACTATTTATCTGCATCGGTGCCCTTACAGAGCCATATATTATTTCTGCCCTGCAGAGTCTTGCTGGGAAAGAGCAAACAGAACAGTTCTTTAAAGGGTTACCACCAGGGCTAATATGCTGAGGTGGACTAATTAGATGTTGAGCTACACAAATGTCACAATATTTCTGCCTTGCTACATTGCAGTTTGAAGTGAGTGACACAAAAAGACAACGCCTCCCAACGGAATAGAAATTAGGAAAAGTAATAGGAGGAAAAACATCAGAACTAACATGTTTTTTTTTTCTTCAATTTTGAAAATGGTTTTAGTTTTGTAGAAAACTTTTCAAATTGTGCTCCTACAAAATATCTACTAAATGCTACATTGACTTTGTCCTGTGTGATGGATTCTTATGTTAAAACTTTGCTGACACCTACAGTTTCAAGTGTGTAAGTGTGTTTTGTTGCATGCCACTACTGGTGCTACAGCAGTGAGAGGAACAGTAGTAGTGACATTAGTGGCTTTGATAATTGCAGTAGTAGGAAAATAAATAAATAAATAAAAATTAAAGTTCCTACTTATGATTTATTACCACAGAAAATGCCAGCAAATAACATTTGAACCACTAGAGGGGGCACTGTTCAATGAAAGCGTATATAAGTATCATCTCTAATAATCTATTAATGTTTGAGTTGCAATGTTATTTTTTCTATACTTTTTAAGTGCAAGATTTAGGATCCTAAAATTACTCCAACCCACCACTACAGGAAGTACACACCTACACACAAAACATCATCTAATTAATAAATCATTTGTTTGCCTGTTCTGAGAATAACATTTCGGGAAGCTTCACATCAAGGTGAAGAGAAAGACACGTCCTCATTGTCACAACCTCTCTTCTTATTTCAGAGTTGGCTATGTGCTGTAGATTGGACACAGCAGTGCTGGCTGAGTCCCAGAATGTTTTCTTTTCCTTTTTTTCTTTTTTAGCTGAGGGAAGTGCAAGTCATCGTCAAGGGCAAAGACCAGTGGATACCGAGTGCTTTGGAGTTAGGCCAGATGGCATGTGACACAACTGGAAAGACACTGCAAAACGGCAGGGCATTTCAGGGGCATTTAAAGAGCATTTCCATCCATGGCATATATTGAAATTTGTGCAACAACAATAATAGTTGTGAAAATAGATAAATCAAGCAACTTTTTGAGTATAAGTGAGCCCTAAACAAGAATGATGATGAAAAATGGATCTAATCAGAAAAAAAAAAAAACAAGTGAAAAGAATGAAAGGAGTCAAAAATGTCATGTTTTCTTTTTCTTTTCTTTTTTTTTGTCATTTTCTTTTTCTTTTATTATTTATTTTTTTATATTGCATTTATTCAGTATACAAACAACTTTCTCTACATTTGGCAACTCTGGACATTAATTAGGTTATAAAATAATTATATCTTTTTATCATGCAGAGAATTTCACTTGATAAATTACTAATATTTAATACTACTAGTATAAAAAATCATCATTAAAAATAGATAAACCCTGAAACAAGTCATTTGGAAATAACACTAATAAATATACATATGCACTTTCTATTTGCACTCTCCTTGCTCTAGTCTTAACTTTCTAATACACTCTGTCATTCTGCAGTAAGGTTCATTAAAGTTGGGTGACAGTCATTGGTGGTCAGGAGAGAATAGCACTGCACTCTATACAAAGCCATTTGGCCAGACTACCCGGGTGTCTTTCATGTATTCTCAACTATAGCTCAATTTCACACTGCAGTGGGTCCCAAGACTATTGGGTCCTTGTAAATCATGAAGTTAATGCTTAGATTAGGAAATTGGCTCTTACTATGCTCCATGCAGGTGTTTAAATCTCACAAGCTCATAGAATTAGACAATTTCCTTTAATCAATTCAAATTGAGTGCCTTTAAGCAATGTGAATGTGTGACTTTCTTTGTATTTAAATTCCCTTTTATGTTGATCCCAATGTTCCCAGGTCCAAGGTCCCAACGTTTTATCATCATATGAGAAACATGTGAATAATTGTGTTGTTAAATCTGATGTAATTTCGGTATTAAAAAAAAAACTAATAAATAAAAAATACAAAAAATCTGAATAGGCAAAAATGACCTCAAAGGTATAATGGGACTAAAACCCCTTTAAGGAGAATAAGTGTCAACATAGCAGTCTCCCTTCCTGATACAGATGTAAAAACTCAAATATGTTTTCAAGTTAAACAGGGCATTACAGGCTCATTAACTCCCCATTATATTAATCAATTCATAGTTTAGTGAATGTCCATTAGTAGCATTGACAGCCAGCTACCACTCGAGGGTGCTATAACACAGTGGACATGAAATGGCCTGAGATGTTGCAATGCAGTTTGAGGCTTTAAATAGCAGTGATGTACTTATAAATCTCTGCACTGTAGAGTCATGAATCACCATCCGAGAGAAACAATTTAATCTACTCAGGAATATAGAGTGTGACATGTCGGCAGTAAATATCACACTTTCATTCTACACCATATGTTGATGATGAACCATTGATTTATCACTGCCCAGTTTCGGTTTCGATGTTTTTCTTTTCTTCTATATACAGTCATTTTACTATGTGTTGAATTGTTGAGTCATGGTCATGTAACATCCTTGGGCATCCTGAACAGCAAGCTAAATATTCCCAAAAGCACTCAGGAGAAAATTGGAAGGGCTTTTATCTATTTTGCTTATAAAATATGTAACAGCCTGCCCAAAGATATTAGAGTGGCTGACACAGCAGACGTTTTTAAAAACACCCAAAAATTATCCTTCTGACGAATTTCCCAGTTCCCAGCAGTCAGTGTTTAGCTCCTTTTACCTTATTGTCTGGTGATTGTTATGGAGTACTTGACTGACGTGAAGATAAACCTAATTTCAGTGTAAGGGGGCCTATTTTAGGGCCTTTTTTGAGATCAAGACTTTTCCTATTTCAGTACACAATCCCTTCAAATGATTTTGCTTCAGGTAACAGAAAATAAACATTTTGCAGCTTCATCATTTTCCATAATAAGCAGGGCACAGCCTGGCTGAGAAGCAGGTGGAATCAGTTCTGACCCAGAATCAGTATCATCATTTTCATCAATGATAGATTCCAGCACCATCTGCTCAAACTCATCATTTATATATTATATTATATTCTGTTTTTTCTATTCTTTTACTGTGAGGGATCTAAATGCATCACTGTCAGCATATTTATAGTGCCTTGCTGTTATAGTGATCAGTCACACTGCTGTTACAGTTTCAGTCACATTGTTGCTCCCAATTGTCAGGAAGGATCATGAAAATCAGTTGTTGTTGACTTTGTAGGGGAAAGTTACATGCAGTGAAATAAATAAAGTTAAAGATAAGTCATACTTAAATTCCCAATAGATTTAGTTTAACACGAGTATTTTGTGTTAAATTTTAAATCATTTTACAAATGAATAGGAATTCATGTTTAAAAGCTATATTTTGTACAGTAATTGCTCTAATGGGCATCAAAACATAGATCATTCTTTGTATTTCTGCATTTATCGTCTTTAGATTGTCTGTCCATTCTGCTGTTTACTCATCTGCTCCCGAATTGCAACATCAAACAGCCATGCATGACCTCCTGATGTGATGGAAAGAGGGAAAGTGGTGGAATGAAAGGGGAGGGAGAGGACATGCAGTTTTTATGAAGCATTCATGTTGTTGATGTTTTTTCCCCTGTCTGCCTTTGACACTAAAACATGAGGGAAGTAGGTTAGTGTAGATGCTAATGTATGTTTCCTCCCCACCATAATATCAACCCTTGACAGTGATAAAGTGACCAAGCTGTGCAAAAACAACTGCAGAACAACAAGCACCCAGATACTGTATATTAGAGAAAAGATCCATTTATATTTTACAAGCTTTCATCCCTCTCACTGCTGTTCTTTCTCTCCATCTGTTTCCAGGTGGGAGGTGCCATGGTCAGAGAGAGGGAAGATGTGCGAAAAAAAAAAAAAAAATCTTTTGAAGGCATTCCTGAGCTCTTGTCTTCTGTGCCTCACTTATGCAAGATGCAACAACGTTTTGTGTGAGAGAGCGGCGCTCAGCAGAGGAGAAAACTGGAGAAAGGAGGCTGAGTAGCGGGGAGAGGAGGACATTTGACAGATAAAAAGAGGGAGCTCTGCAGCAGCATCCCCATCGTGCCGAACACAGGACTGCGTGACTGGTCTGTGCAAGCAGAGGGAGGAGAGAGGAGAGAAGGGAGGAAGGTAGGAGAGAAAGAAGGGGGAGGGGAGGCATTTCAGCGCAGTGCAAGCTGACTGGATGAGTAGCAGCCGCGGCACAGGCAGCAGCATCAGCACCACTAGCCGTAGCATCTTTCTTTGTGGCTGCTGGAGGCTGTCTTGTGGCTGCCGTAGCATCAACATCCTCCACACACACCCATAAGTATCTGGACACAGACGTCCCCCGCTGCTCGCCTCATACACACACACATGTCGTGGTGGCCACCAGAGGAGAGGTAGTAAGTGACGGGGCTCGGGGGAACAGAGGGACACAGGAAGAGGAAGCGCGGACGACTGGTGTGAGGCTGGAGCGACACCGACGAGAGCAGCAGCAGCAGCAGCAGTAGCAGCGGCACCATGGCGCAAGCCGCCAAGCAGCTCCGTAAGACCAAGGACCTCGC
>JAOWBC010000711.1:14144324-14163185 GCA_028566105.1 Hypoplectrus providencianus
ATCCCGTGGTGGAATTGCAACAGCACGTCTAGTGGCTCCGTGTTGAGTGCAGTTCCAGCTCTCAGCTGCTTTCTGTTCCTTCTGCAATATTTCTGTGCGCACATATTGATGTGGAGTTGGTGGCAGCAGAGGAGAGACAGGTCTTTTAATATTCACTCTGTCAGAAGTGTGTGTGTGTGTGTGTGAGAGAACCAGAGAATGAGCGTTTGTTTAAAGGACAGGGACACAAAAGAAAAGAGCCGGTCCATGAAATGGAATCTGCAGAGAGGGCTGGGGGTGCTCATGTGTAATCGCTTCTCTGTATTTAATACTCTTTCAACATAAAGCAGATTACTCGTCCTCACCGCAAAAATTGTGTGGTTTGCAAAGGGTTTCCGAGGCCATACATTAGGCTTTTAGCAGCATGTTTTCCTGGTTGACTTTTCATCAAAGAAGCTGGCGAGCTACAGGGATGAAAACGTGGTGAAGTAATGAGGTTGTGTTACACTGGTGTTAGCTGGATATCTTCATCAAAACAGGCCCTGTTTAATATCTGTCATGTACTATCCACAGGCAGTTTTCTTCTTCTTCTTCAAAAAAAAATCTAATATTCTGTGTAAAATTATACTATTTTAATAGATTTTCAATATGGAACAATATGCATAATATTATGTAACTATCAAATCCTTGTTCTGTTGTAGTGGGAGTTTATGCAAAAACATTAAAAATCAATGGGAGGTCACCAATTATTTTCTCCATCATACACTGAATTAGAACATTAGACATACCATAAATGGATCCTGTTTTTCCTGTAAGGTTGCTTTATGGAAGTTGACTCCAGATTTGGTTCTGGAAATGAAAACTTTAAGTTCTTTTCAAATTAGGTTGAATTATTATTGTGATCAGGTAGTAAAAGTTGTTCTGGATGCAGGTGAGAGGAGCCAAGTAGTCATAAAGTTACATTACCTGAGTACAAAACATTTGCTATCAGTTTGTGAGATATGGACTTCACAAATGGCCAGATGATAGTTGGCCAGCATGAGGATATTGAAGATAATGTCTGGCAACAAAGATGTGTCAACTGGTAGAAATGTGGCTGTACTGTTTCCCTTTGTTCATTCCTGGCTGTGTTAGCCCAGTGTGGGCAGTGAACAGGGCTGTTTGGTGGCAATATTGGATTCTAATGTTAATGTCTGTCAAATATTTAACTCACCGTTGTGTCAGAAAAAGGCTTGATGAGACTGATCTCGATGGACTCCCCCTTAAAAAAACCTACTCACAATAAAATGGATAAATATAGTAAAACTAACTCCTGTTTAATTGATAATTCAGCTGTTTGGACATTTTAATCATCCTTACTGATAAAAATGAAAAAATGGGTTCATAAGCTGACAGCCACTAGAATACAAATAACATAACAAACATATATAATGCTTTACATCAGTAGATATGTGTGAAACAAGTAAAAGTCCTTAATTCGTTTTATTGCCATTAGATGGCCGTCCACTGATGTCATCAATGACCATCAAAATCAGCAAAAAAAACTTTTTTATTTGCATCATTGTCTTTCAAAATAAAAAAAAGGAGGCAACTTAAGTAGAGCATCAGTGTTATTGTATTGTTGTCGAGAGGATTTCACAGCTTGAGGCGTATTTCATGCAGCAGTAAGAGTTTGTAGCAAAACATGAAGCCTTCTTTGCTTCACTGCCTCTGAATGGCCTTTCCCCTCCCTCACACCTCAATCAGCCACGCCACTTTGTGTCTCTATGTATCTCTCCCTGAATCTGTCTTTCTTCTTCCAGTTGATTGTTGCTATGCACCCAGAAAGAGTGAGGAGGCCAGTCCAAGACGAGGCCCAGCCAGGTCTTAATGTTCTGGGGATGTTAATTAGCTCCATTCGATGTAAATCAAACTCGGCAGCATGGCTTCTCTCTTCCCTGCTCCTCCCCTTGCATAAAGGTCATCTACTACAGTGCCAACAGAGATCCTATCATAACTGTAGAGAGACTGGACATTAATGTAGTTAGGGGATCTGCAAAGAAAGTGCAGGGACATTGTGCTTGCTCTGCTGGTTAGGGTGCATGCCGTGCAGCTGCAGGGTTTTAGGTTTGGAAAAGTTCAACGACCTTTGTAATCTACTTCTGTCTCCACTTATCTTGCCTGTCTCTTCTTGCTCATATCTAAATAGTTGAAGAATAAAACAAAAAGAGGGGGAATATATCCTTTTGCATTGGGGTGAGTGGTGCCATGCTGTGAAAGAGAAGCTCTGTAATCAGACCTGATTGGAATTAACGAGATAACAGTAAATATATTTGCTTGCAAAAGTGTTGTTTTATTCCAGAAATATATTTTTTTCTCAGTCTGAACAAGATAATTAAGTACATTAATAAACAAAGCAATAAAGTCAAGAGGCAAAGTACAGCTCAATGTATTCTATGGATACTGATATTGGGAATTAATGATTAAAAGATTGTGCACCAATATGACTCTGCAAAGGTATTCAGACGGCCTCTGTCTTAAACAAATTAAAAAATAAAACTTTATTAAATTATGTTTAACATATGCATGCAATATATGACACCATCAACCAATTTGCAGAAATAAAAACTCAAACTGAAAATAAAATAAATAGCTTAATGAACATCAATACATGTTCAGTATGAATCAGTTACTAATGAATAAATAAAGAATTAATAAAAGTCAAATAAATAGCTATATGACCACCAATACATAGTTAGTATGTTAGTAAATATTGGAGAACATGTACATCGGTTGCAGTAAATACCATAATGGCCGTCTGTGACACGCTAATATCCACCAATAGAAAACTGCTGGCTGATAAATCAAGAGGTCTCTGGTGTGTCTTCTGTCAGATGAACTGTGAAGTTCAATATGCGACCGCATTGACTGTTTGCATTTTTTCTGTATGACTGTATCCCTATCACTATGGATCACTCTTCTGACTATCATTGATCACTGGTGTTGTTTACAAGTCACCAGTCACAACAGTCCAATGACTGTTATTGATTTATGCTGCTATGAATTAGGGACGTCCTGATCAAGTTTTATTGGCCCCGATCTTGAGTTAAGTTCATGTTGGATTCCTGCTGATACAGAAGCAGATCTGACAGATATATTTAACTAAATATCGATTAAAACATGACCTTAAAATAATTGCTGTGGGCTAATGCACACCCTGTTTATCCCTTGAATCTCCAGTCACATACTGGAGGTCTGGCTTTAAATTTACTAAACTGATTAACTTTATTTTTAAATAAAAAATGAAAATCTGCAGTTTGCAACTTCATATCTCCAGGTGACGGTGTTACATTCATATCAGAATTGCCATTCTCTTTAAAAAACACTAAAGGTTGCAGGATTTTGGAACAGAAGAAGCTTCTTTCCTCACAGATGATCTTTGGCTGAGCACAGACACCAGCTTGTGGACAGCACTTTAACCAGACAGCAGACAAATGTAATCTTGGCGTGTTATCAATCACAGAATTAACATCAATTAGTGAGAACTGAAATGACCCGACTGCAGCAACATTAGTCATTTAAATGGCTAAACTAATACTTGGCACTAAAAAGGGTAAGTTTCACCCTGAATGCCTGAAATTTTGATGGGATACAATATCATGAAAATGTCCAAATCCATGTGAAGATTTGGTCTTATGAATCACAGTAAACTGCATGTAAATTTGACACAAGTTTGGGTGTGGTGCATCCTAATAATGAATGTATTTTTAAGGCAAATAATACAAAGCAGTGATATAATTTCAAATGGAGATAATGTATGATTATAATGTGATCATTTGAGTGTAGTACATGGAAATGCTTGGTCATCTTCACATTTTTGTTGGGGTTCCTCTTCATCCCCCTGGGACCGATGGGAGAGAATAATCTGGGACGTGAAACCTTTTGTTGTATTACCTCAGCATGAGCTCCTTTGGCCCATGCATTTCCCTGTTTCCTCCGGCCTGCACTTATTACAATGGATCCAAAGATCTGCTAATGGATAGTGTGTGCTTTTCATGTATATGCGTGTGTGCTTGCTCGTGTTTTCAAAGGACCTGTGTGTGTGTGCATGCACGCACACACTGTTTGTGTGAGTGTGAGTGAAACAGCGAGGCTTCAGGGTATCTCATTCTTCTTTTATGTAACCTTATGGATACCCAACTCTAATTAGGCAGACCTTCTTCTCTCTCTGTCCCTCTGTTTTTGCCTCTGTGCCCACTTTTGTCCTCACAGAACAACACATGGGACAATGGCATCAGAAAGACTTTTCAGTAATGCCTAACTTTGGTAATTAAAAGTTCTTATATGTCGTACACAAAGGGGGAATAAATTGTTATTTGGCTATTTTAAGAGCTTTGGATGCAGATCATTCATGTAATCTGTGTCCTTGTAGTCTAATCCGTTCATTAAAAAACAGTCTAATCGGACTCTGAATCACAGTTTGGACTGAAGCATTACTGCTCTGACCTCAGTGAACTGAATCAACATTTAATTTGAATTGATTCACTTTATGTTGGGGTGGAAAACACATGAAACATATACTACTGTTCTCCTGAGTTCCAATACAGATACCTATGTATATTTACTTTCTGTGACAGAACTGATTGGCTGATCAGACTTTATCAGACGATGCTTACATGCACAAAATATTCAGACAAAATGTGACTAATGGAAGGCCAGGGGCTGTTGTGCCATTTGATTCTTTTTGATTTAACTGTTTATTTATTTATTTATTTATTTTAAGTTGCCCACAGATGGTTGACACTGTGCAAACACACTCTTTCACTTCTTGGACCAACTTGAAAAGTTTGGCACTGCGATACTTGCAAATATCCAAAAACCTGTTGTTATCCAAGTCTCCAAGTTGTAATCTTTAAAAAGTGTGAGTGTAGGTGTGTTTCTCTTTCTTAACCACAATTGTGGGCTTTTTTGTTTGACTAGCTGGTTTTGTGTACGACAATCATAGCAGCGTGCAGATCCGACCATAGCCAGGCAAGACGCCATGGGTCACAAACTGAGGTTAAAGCCTTAATTTAGGCACACATGCACAGTGTGCTGTTTGCAAGTCCAAATGATGTTCCTATAACATGAATTATATTATTTATTCCATCATTCTTATTTGGAATATGATACACTCAACAAAATTTGAGTTTACAAACACAATGTGATTTTGAATTGACTATAAAATTATGGAAAAGTGTTGTATTTTATTAAATAGCAGACTATTGGTATGCATCTAAGCTGTCTACTCAGCTGCTGTCTGTGACAGTTTGATGGGCAACTTATTTTATGTCATCTCATCTCATCTTATCTTGGTATTTGTTCAATGTGCTGCATCAAATAGCTACTACCTTTTTTCTGTGTCATTTGGTGCTGGACAGGTAGTGGACAATGGGTTTCATGGAGCTTATGTTCTGAAAATGTCTGCATACAGCAATAAGACTCAACTATAGAGCCAAATAACACGATGCCCTGCTTTCTCTTTAAAACAGGGTGCGTATCACGGTATCAATTTTAACATTCAGCGACGCTGTAGGTGTTTCTTAGGTGCAGTGTACGGTAAAAGCTTTTACATCAGATCAATTCTTGAAAACATTCCAGAGACATGTTTTTTGGCGGATGACAGTAATGGGTAGCGTAATAGCGTGGGCTGGTGCCTTTTCATCCCCTTCGAGGAAGGGGAGGGCAGGATGAGCCAAGGTCGAGCAGAGCAAAGCAGCACTCAGCCCAGCCCGAAGCAGCCACAGGCTATATTTACCTGCCAGCCTAGGATTACACTGCATCTGAGACCAGAGCTCCCCATCTATCCACACACCACTACTGTGTGCTTGCTGAGCACCTGCTCCGATACTGTATCTGATGTTGCCCCGGATCCGTACCTGCTCAAACAACACAGGAAGATTCCAGAATAGAAGCATGATGGCCGATATTTATCAGACCTCTCTGAGGGCTTATCTAGGACTCGACTGTCACATATTTTGATCCGGAGATCAGAGTGATTTTAGATAAGCACGCCTAGTCAGACACCTTTGATAGGTATCAGGAAAGTCATTTTGCTATCTTAATGCTAAAGTTTGGAACAAAGTCTGGAACATTTACTGTAATTCTTTAGTGAATGAACTGAAAGAAAGGCAAAGGTGTAATGCAATTCATTAATCCCTTGTGTAATCTAAAAATGCACTCATATGCAGTTTTTAGAGAAATGTCTACAGGTTAAGGCGTAAAATGAAAGAAAGCTTTAAATGATAATCTTCCAATTCAATTTGTAAACCCTTATAAGAAATTATTAAGGCTATTATTAAAAAACTGTTTACTGGAAGATTTCTAAGATCAGCTCTATTTCAGTGACCTAAAATGCAGTTTGCATGTGTATGAAAGGTAAAAATGCATAAAAAGAAAATCATAAAAAATGATCATACATTGTTTTTATGTAAATAACTGAATAAAAACATTTAAAGTCCAAACATTTACAACCTGATCCTAAAGAATCTGAGCTTTAGGGTGCGCTGTGGTTTTTGAGAGTCTCGTCCTATAATGGGTCAAACAAACCACATTGACTTTGACCAGCATTTGTGTTTATTGTGAAACCAAGCATTGTGAAATCAGTGTTGTTTTTTGGAATCAACCTGCCTGTGACTGCATTTGATAGTCAAGTGAGAAAGTAGTTGTTTTAAACCCAACCCTGTCCTTTTACCCAAACCCTAGTCAAGGGCTTTTGTTGCCTAAAACCAAAAGTTTATTTTGAAAAGACACTGGGGTAAGTGATATATCGTCCCCAACATGTCCAAAGCTGAAGCAAATGGGTTCTGTGTGCGTCAGTATCACATCAAGGGCCATTACAAAGCATTTTGAAGCATTTGGATGGACTGTGAACCTCATTTTCTTGTTGGTGTAAGTAGGAAGTAAGTACTTGAATGTGGAAAACACTTAAAATGCCCATCCCTGCCTGCAACAGTTGATGTAGTCAGAGAGTCACTGTGCCAATGGCCCATTAGATGAATGTGCAGTCGTTGAGTTCCTCAAGTGTCACAGCTCATCTGCCAGTCTGGACCTGTGACTCAGAGCATCCATCACCATTGTTAGCAAGGCCAACCAACGTGGAGCCCTGGCAAACGGACGAAGGGGTAACAGCTGTAAATCTTTAGCAAACTTTAATGTGACCCTGGGGTTGCTCAGCAGGCAGTCTGAGGTGACTGATGTTACGGTGCGAAACCACATGTGGCGGGATGATGAAGGGATGAGGAGATGGACGAGTGCATGCTTCGGTTGGCGATGAGACGTGTATTTTGTACGGATCGCCAGCTAGACAGGAAATGTTGGAGTGGAAATAGCTTGTTTAGCTGCACTCTCACACTGCTAAGCATGGTTCCAGATTTCTGTGGCTGCTGAGTTTAATTTCAAGTCACACTGTCTCTGATGAGACTACATCAACAAGAAAACATGAGTCAGACAGCAGTTCCACAGATTTGTTTTGCATCCCAAGAATCTCAATTTAACATCAAAGGGGACATGTAACACACAAAAGTTATAAAACACATCCCCTTTACATAATTGACCTACATGCAGAATATACGTAGTGCTAATGGTGCAGCTGACTTATCACAGGTCATTAGCAAAATCACTATCTGAGCACTGCTAATTCTTAGAATCATTAGACGAGTGAAAGTGATACCGACTGGCACTACGCCGCACACACTGATATGCCCACCAAGAGCACACACACCCACGCACACACACACACACACACACACACACGTAGAGCTGGAGCTGGGCATTATGTAATAGAATTAGTGCTCCTCAAGGTCTACATGGATCATGTGGCCTGCAGGAGCCCACTAATGCACTGGAGCAGCCGCTGTCAGGCACACCCTGACTCCATCACTTTCCTCTGCTGCCCTAAACACATTTTGCAATATGTGTGCTTATCTAATGGACACAATGCATGATCAAAAACCCAGAATTCCATCTAGGGATATAGTAGTGCTGTGAGATAAGGCTCAACAGTTTTTAATATGTTTCTGAATATTTATGTGCATGTTCATGGATGCCTGTAATTGTTATTTGGAAAAAAAATGCAAAATTCAGAGTAACACAAACTTCAACACAACTCAATCTTAGTTTACATGATGAGTGCTTGATAAATGAAACACTGCATTTTGTGGGGTGAACTAGAAGTTTCCATCAAACATTATTATATCTAACTTTTGATTACTGTGACTCTGTACAGTTTATAGCAAAACTTTCACTTTTCAATAAAAATTGGCTGCCGCGCCAGCAATGAGGACTTCAGATTTTGGTTACCGAAAAAGAAATTCTAGATTTTGATTGGCTCATAATTTTAGATATTATGAAGTTATACAGTTTGAAAATGAAAAAAATATAAAAAATGATATCAAAGATCACATTGTTTTTACAGGACTCAAACAAAATTCTTTGTACTTTATTTGAAATAAAGAGATTGTATTTAACCAATATTGTACCTCAGATAAAAAGCATCCCTTAATTTGATGAAGAACAGTCATCTTTTTTACTCATAATCTGTCATGAATGTCATTCTTTTAAAGACGTGTGAGGGAATCATTAAATGAACCCAGTATTGTGACTCGTAATGACCCATGAGCTATGGATATTGTTACGATACATCCCTTCCGTAGAGCCCTCTAAAGAGTGGATGCAACTGATTGCAACCAAAGGTCAGGAAATGCTATTTCATTAAACTCTTACTTTCCGGTAACATGAATTGATTTATGACATCACCCATCAAGTGAGGTATGACTGATTAAAGCTAATTACTTGAGGCACTGGAAGTAAGTGTTCCCTGCCGAGTGCTTTCACCTTTATTTCACCCATCGAAGCATGCATGTGTGTATGTGATTTAATTGCTTATGTGCGTGTGCGTGTGTGTGTGTGCAGGCATGAAAAAGGGTGTCATGTGTCACTGGGATTGCTGCCTGATGGCAGATGCAATGGCTCCTCCCTCTTCGGGCTCATCAGTCAGTAACCAATCTATGCTGGTGGACAGGGCACACACATCCTGATTAAGCCTCAGTGATTGGACGGAGGAGGGACACATGCTGTAAACAGTATTGGGTTTTCAAGTTGTGAGACTACTGGAAATAACAAAACCTAACATCAGCGCTTTTTCCGAATCTCCCTGCCAAAACCAGCTGCCATTCATTCACAGATATCGCTTCACACTCCGATCCGAGGGAGCTTGCATCAGCACTCATTGATGGCAGCCGGGCCGGGAACACAACAGCAAGGGGAGACAGCTAGAAGCAAAGCCCGGCTGAGTAGTTCTCCTCGGCTGACTCTAAATCCCTGTCATCTAGTGCGACTTTTCCCCCTCTCCCCTTATTATTCTATATCTCTCCTCCGCCCCATGGGTATGATCTGGAATTGGGTGTTTCTCTGGTTGTCACTTTGTCATTATGCCAAAATAATGTATGTAGAAATAAAAAAGAAACGGATCCCATCAACAATGCTGTATGTTCCCCGCTCTATCCTCCACTGCTGTCTACTGTACAGAAGCACTGGGTTGGAAAACGCACACTGCACTTGTATAAATACTTCATTGCTAATTCAATTTTAAACTCGAGATGGAAGGAGGGAAAGAGGAGCAACTGTTTGTTCTTTCACCAGCACTTTTCTCCATCAGCTATCTTTCTGTCTCTTTGCTTACCCCTGCTACTGCAGTGTCTGTCTCTCTGCTTCTTCCATCCTCCCCTTCACCTTTTCCTCTCCCCGCCTCTCTCTGCCTCTACCTCTTGGTCTTGCTACTTTATTCTGTGTCATTATTAATTTTGTGTGTTGCTGCCTCTTGTTGTGACCAAGATTTTCCACTATTTTTAATCATAGAGGCAGAGAAGCAACCATAAAAACTTGGTGTGCAATTTTGCACATGTATCAAATTTTTGTGTGTCCATCAAGCTTTTCTCATGCAAATCTTTAAAGGCAGTGGAAAAGAAATAACCAGGATTCCCTGAGTAGGCGTTGGAGGTGAAGAGGGCTTGTTAAATTGTGGCATGAATCACCTGTTAGTGACTGTAGCAATTTAGTTTTGTTATCTAGACATTTGCACAGCACACTGCTGTAGAATGGATGGATCTTGGAATAGATACTTATTTCAGGCACTAAATAAAGTGTTTTTTAGTGTGCTTTGGGTATGCTGATATATCCATACAAGTAGTTCAGCACACAAGCAGAGCACTAAAACCAACAGGCCTATGTAAAGAGTCCATACACAATCTCCTATAGTCTCCCTTCCAAAAGCCTGTCAGATATCTGCATTGAAAAACGATTCAAAGGTTTTCTCTCTGGAATCCCCGACATGCTGCTTCAGCCAAACTGACTCACTTTACATGTCGGTGCCACTGCCAACATCATTCAGGCCGCTAACGAATGTGTCAGCCCGGCCACTGTCAAATAAAAAGCCAGGAAATTAATATACGTGTCTATTTGCCCTCATTCTAGCTTCTGAAAGTCTATAATTAATGTCAAGCATCGACAAACACTCTCCCTCAAAAGTCTGAAAATGTGTATGAGTAAGAGTTAAATGGACGTGATTTTCAAATGTGGGCAGCAGTAGACCATGACCACCCTAAAACAATCAGCCTCACAAACCAGTGTGTGTGTGTGTGTGTGTGTGTGTGTGTTTTACCACGGTGCTGTTATTGACTTGTTGGCTGGTGATGTGTTGCTTGTGCACCACACCATACCAAATGATAATTTATTACTTGCTGTGCAGATTTTTCTCCCCCGAAAGCTCTTTTCCCTGTCTTCTGTGTTTGACCTCTTTGCTCTCATCCATCCCTCTGTCCCACCTCAAGCTTTTTCCCAATTCCTCTATAATATTGACTGCAGTTAATTGATCCAACATTGATGGCCTGTTTGTTAACAAGCAATGATTGGGAGATAGTAAGCAGGGCTTAGTAAAACTTTTCACAACACAGCAAAACAAATCACAGTGAGTTTTCTTATCCGCTCAATTTCCCCTGCCTGTTTTTCAGGGTCACAATCTATCAGCTGTTATGACTGGTTTTGTGTTTTATAGTGAATCCAGCAAATCAGATGGCACAAATCACTTAAAGGACAACCATCCATTAGCAGGCCTAACACAGAGTTAGAGGCTGGAGGAGTATGATGAATAAATGTTAACACTGTGTTTTGCCAGAACAGCCTGTGACTCATAAAATGTTTCATGCATTTAGATGATATCCAGTTAACAGGGACACAGGAGCAGATGGAAGTGTAATACAGCTCTGGAGGCGCCGAGTGGAGAATGTTCATTTCATCATGATTTCAACCCTCCAGTTGCCCTGGTTTCTCAACAAAATTGCCTAACTGAGGCAGGGCTTAATGACGGGAGTATAGGGGGGTCGTGAGAGTTTTCCGTCTTCCCTCGAGAATCAGCTTTGGCTGGCTTCCTCTCATGTGTTTTGTTTACTTCCTGCTTTAAAAGTCACAAGAGCATGGAGCCGAGCCAGAGAGGAGTTCTGTCATCATTCACTGCTGTACGATCCACCGCGTGATTAATTTACAGCAGCACTTCTGGTCGGCAAAAAGACTAATTCTAACCAACAGTGCAACAGCAGCATGATGAAACAGGGCTACTGCATCACTGAGTATCACACTTTGTGTTGCTGGGTGCCAGAAGGACACACATGGATCACTGAGGCGCCTGATTGATCCGATGTGTGTCCTGAATCCTCGCGTCCTCTCTCCCTCAAACACACACACTTGGCTCACGCAGGCTAAAATGTTTGTGGATCGCGGCCCGATTGTAATGACGCACAGATTCTGACTCAGCTGTTTTAAGCCGGGATGACCGACTGACAGGGTGACAGGGTGTGTTGCTGGCTCTGCACCAGCGGCCCCATGGGGAAGGCCAAGGTGAGAGGACGAAACACCCATTCTCAGATATGCACATCGCATACATATTTAAAAAAAAAACACCCCCTTAATCCTACAGCTTAGCGAGTCAAGTTATTTTCCTTCATTGGAATTCGAGTCACTGAGCTCACTGAACCATGCAAAAAGTCCAAAGTGATTGATTACACTATAATTTGCATCCCCCACAGGGAAAAGCGAGAAAACAAGTCTGGCATTGTAAATACAGCATGTAATCTTTATCTCAGTTTACAGCTCAGTCAGTGTTTCTGCACAGGTGAAAGTGACACTACAGACAGTGCACAACTTTACCTTAAAAGTACTAATATTTATTACAGGCCAAGAGGTCAATAGCTAGCCGCAACAGTATTCATTGCTTCTGTCAGTTTTAGATATTTTTTATTCTATTTTTGTTTAAAATTGAATCACTGTTTGTACATAATTCTGCAGCAGTGTTTTCGCTCATGTTTCACATCTCATGGTTGTAACATGGTTTGAGGGGCTTTTTCACTCCTCCATGAATTATTAATTAGAAAGAGAATGCTAAATACATTTTGTCCTCAATTCCAGGTACTTGTTTGTTCCAACATGAAAGGTCTATGTTTTTAAGCTATGATGTTTGCAACAGAAAAACATTGGGGGAAAATGTGGAAAATTACTAGATAGCAAATTTAATATGCAGGGATTTCATCTAAAATGTAATATCAGTATACATGTTCTTTTGCCTTTGCAAGTTAGTTCACATGTAGTCAGTGGTTGCAAAGGGTTGGTAAATTTCCCAAAGTTTCTCTGGAAGTCAGGCTTGGGATTTAGGGATTTCTGCAAAAATTCTAGTAAAATATAAGTATTTCATTAGTGAACTTATTTCCGTGTGAAATATGATATATTAATGCATGTTTCCCTGGAAAATTTGCCCATTCATTTTAATCATAACCATATACTCTCTAAAAAAAAAATCAATAATATTGCAACCCTCTGAATGCACACTGCCTTTTCTGGTCAAGTGTGGCCAACATTATTACTGCACTGTCTGAGCCAAAGGTCCACATGCTTTCAGGGAAGTTTTGATTATAATACTAGAGTGAAAATGTTTCTAAATTATATATCACTACATGTTGGTCAGAAGGCAAAAGCAGAGTATGCTAGTAGCTAGGGCTGGGCCAAAAGTCATATCCCAGTATATTTAGGCTGAATATAAATGTACAATATATATCCTGATATGATTGCAAAGTGAGAACAAATGTTTAGTCAGTCAAAACCAAATATGACCTGTCACAAATCTTCTATTGAAACCGTTTATTGAAGTAAACATTAATTCTTTTTTAAAACTAAAGCTTCATAAAGTGCACATTTAAATAATAATAATAAGAAATCTTAAATAAAAATAGCAGCTTTCCTGGAGCAGGAATCAAGTGCAAATTTTAACCTAAATTGATATATGCAATATGGTTTATTTCCATATCATATTATTTAGACAAAATGTTTTTTATTTCGATATAATGCCCAGCACTACTAGTTGCTAAAATGTGTATACTAATTTTAGGGGTTTTAAGTTAACCTATTTCCATTCATTGTTTCACTATTTCATAAATAAGTTGTTCACTTTGAAGCTAAGCTAACTGTTTTGAAGCTTTCCACACAAGCTAACATTCCTATAGTTAATTTGCTTGCTAACGTTAGCTAACTCACTCCATGGCACATTTCACATTGCATGTTTCCTACAAATTAATGATTTTATTTGGCATACCAACATTTTATGTCTGCTTATGATTTAGTTAAAGGTTTCTTCCTATCTGCATAAACGACACATATTGTCATTCCATTCTTTTTAATTCCATTACATTTGAATTAATTCCCATATTTAATGTTCATTTTTCCCACATTGAACATTCCTGGAATGTTGCAGCCCCCGGGCTCAACATTTCCACCATGCCAGTATACAAATGTCACGTGTTGGATACACAGCCCAGACAACAAGCATCAGCATCTCGTGAATGATGAGGATGATTGATGGTGTTCTGTACCAAGTGCAGCTTTCTGCAAATGCAGTGTGTCAGCTTGTCTAGCCCATATTTTTAGCTCTCCCTGGTGCATAAGGTTTATTATAGCATGGGCTTTGGAAAGAGCTCAGTGACTTCTCTTTGTGACATCATGTCATGGACATGCTGCTTCCCACTTTGCATTCTTGCAAAGCTTGTGTTTTGGACAAAGCCTGATAACGTATTTTGGTTCATTTATTGTGACTCAAAGTGAGGGTACATTATGTTCTCTGTTTTGAATTAGGATTCTTGCATCAGTGCAAGTAAAAACTGGTGTTTTAGAGATGCAGACAACCAGCTCTATGATGTATGTTTGCAGTATATGTGCTTTTTTACAGTGAAGCTGATTTCTTAAAAAAAAAGATATATATATATATATTCCCGACACTGGCTGATCCAATAGCCTCATTGTTTGTACCTGTGATTGACAATGGCCTACATCCCCTTTTTTAACATGTTATTGAGTTTATATCAGTTCTCTCATTTTCTCTCTCAGTGTCTCTGTCTGTGATGCTTCTCTAATCTAGACTATATGCAAAATAGTAGTTGGCTGGCCCCTTAGAGCCACTTGCTGCCACTTTAATTGACAGGCTATGTGTTAACCCCTCCAGGACCTTGAGGCCTGACCCTGGTATCAGGAGTTTGTCCCATTGATGTATAGCTCCTCGTAGGCTGTAACGGCCTCTGTGAACCTGCACAGAATGCTGAATCATAAGGAGTTGGCTCTATCGACCGGCTTCGGGGAGTGGTCACCATCCCGTGAAATCCAACAGACGGCCAATTTGTGGCTGGGGATAATACCATTATTCTCTTAAGGTGGCATGCTGAGGTGATTGGCCATTTTTTTGTGGTTCTGGTTTTATAAGTGGTGAATGTTTTTCCTTAATATCTTGTGTATTTTAATTCTGTGCCAGCTTCCATTTTCGAGTATAACCTTTAAAGAACCAGTGTATTCGATTTAATAAGCTGTTTTAAAATAACATTTCCCTCGTGAAAAATAGGCTCATTCTAAGTGCATTAAGTATAACAAGACAGGGGTGAGAATCTGCTAATACTACTGCTGTGTCATTGTTATTTTTAGAAGTGGTACTTAGACTGATAGTTGTGAACTCACAATAGTAGCTGGAGGTAGCCGTGCCCTCCTGTGATGTCGTCTTCTAGTTCATCTTGCGTTCGTCCTGTATGACTTTTCCTCCTTTATCCTGCATCAGCACCTCTCTGCCTCCATCCCTCTCTCAGCATGTGGCTCAGTGGTATGACTCTGCACCCACTGGGTGATTAGTGGCGACCCGCTGTCACTGACACAGACATCCCAGTGGGGCCGACACCACGGGCAGCTGCCACATATATGCACAGACACACAGATATGCAAACAAGGGCATGTAAACACAGTTATTTCATAATCTTGATATGAGTCTTTATTCTGCTCAAATGGTTTAATCAGCCGAATGTGTGGAGAACAAAACAGAGTCTAAAAATGACTCCTCTGCTTCCTTATTCATCTTAAAATGCCCTCTTATGTTCTTTTGTGGTGAGAAGCATTTTCACTGTAGGTTCTCTCTTCTCTCTGTTTTCATTTTTACCCCAAATTCAAAAAAGTGTGTTTATTCTGGAAGGCCAGATAAATATAATCAGTGCAGTAAGCTGCACTCCATGTGCATATAATTATAGTTAAAGCTTGTTTCAGGTTATACATTTTCTTGGATTTCTGCATGGGAAGAGACGTGATAAAGACACAAATTGGCAAATTATCTATGAAGTTACATTACATCATGACATATTTCCATATATTCAGCTTATTTTATACACTTTCTCTACATTAATGTTGTTTTTCCATTGGCACTTTTGGCCGTGCAGAGTCAAATCATGAGGCGCTTATTTGGCTTTGCCCAGTGATGGACCATCTCCAGAGTCAGGCTCTTGCTTGCCCAACTTGCCTCCAAGCGGGTTGGGCGTGTTTAACATCTCACCAAACACGGCAAAATATGGCGTCCCTTCTGTGAGGCCAGAGTCCCCTCATGTCTGCACGAGGCCCGAGAGAAAGATGTGTGTTCAGCTATCATGAATTTTGGAGCTTCTAACTGAATCTGGATTGTTTTAAATCTAGTTCCTCTTCAGCCTCCCTGTTAGTAATTTAACTATACATTCCTTATATTGCATGTGAACTATTAAGTAACACTTTTTAAACTGCGTACCTACATTGTGTACATATATTGAATACATTCACATATTTTTGTAGCTGTATGTAGGGTTCATGTTACGGTATTGCTGACAAAAATCTAACATTTCAACAGTTTGCTGCTTTTCTATAAAAGCTTTTAAACAACAAAATAACTAGAGATTTTTATAAAGGGGAATTTAAATCAATTGTGTTCAAATCGGTGAATTAGCAGAGCTTTATTCGTAGCTATTCTTCAATTAAAACAAATATACTGCTCTTACTTTGCTTGTAAGAAAAGTTAACACGGAATTCTATTTGGAAGAATTTCTAGGTAAATAAAACATGTTTATTCACCATTTTACAGCGGCTCCTTTAACCATTAGCTACAGCCTGCATCAGTGAAACACCTTAAAGGTAAAGGGAGAAAGATACCCTGTGTGAGGCCCGTGACCCTTTTGCCTTTAAGCATTCTTTGCTAAGAAAGAGAGAAAATGATATGCTGCTGGGAGATTAGCCTTTAGCTCCAGGTGGTGCGGTTTACATGTGGGATAATGTTGGTTTGCATTTGCCCTGAAGGGAAAACATGGAGAATGGACTGTGTGCGTAGAATGCACATGTCTGGACTGAACTTGACACCTTTTGACCACCGTTCTTGTGAAGACCCTGCGCCTTGATTTGCGTGTGTTTTCTGCACTGCATGCTGGGAGCGGCGAGCTGACACGTGCATCCTTGTGTTTGTTGGAGCCTGTTGATCCCGCGGTGAGGAGCATATGTCGGCTTCTGTGACCGCCTGTTGGCAGCGGGGCTGAAGGTGATGCAGCATGTTCCAGCGCGTGTCCAGGCTGACATGTCTGTGCATGATTAGAGCGCACAGCTCCGTCTATTATCTGGATTATTTTTTGGGGGCGCACGTGCATCCACACACAGGTTAGGAGAGTGTGTGTGTGCTTGTGTGCGTATTTGTCTTGTGCCTGTCGGTGCGCTTGTGTGAGTTAGTATGTGTCAGCTCCAGAGCCCTCTACAGTCCTGATTCATGACACGGGTGATTTGGTAGTCAGTCAGTCAACGTCACGATAGGGCAGCAGCTCTGGCTCCTCACACCAACCCCCCCCCCAGCCTCCACCCCCTACGCCTCTCAGCCCATCTATCTCCTTCTCCCTGGCCACGATCACAGATACTCTGACATCTAACATCCAACTGTGCCTTCAACTACTGAGTCACGCTGCAGTGACCTTATAGTGACTTCCCTGCTTTGTTCTGTGGTTAACTTACTTGCTGGTATCTCATGTAGTCATGGTTTTATATGTCATGGTGATGCTTGAGATGAAATTATTCCTTTATTTATCTTGTCAACATTTTTTTATGCTTTCTCTATCAAATCCTGCATTTCAATGCATGAAAACAAAACAATCTTTAATTGTGACTTAGTTCTGATTATAATAAAGGCCTAAATGTGCCTAAAAGGCTAGTTTGTATATTTTTACAATAACACAACTCGATACCTCTCTTGCAAGATGAAAAAAATACACGTGTCAATTCCACAATATTGATGAATTCATAGTGCAGCGCGGAGGAGGCTTGTGGTGGAAGACGTCTGGCTCTTCCAGAAACAAACAATTGAAGAAAGAAAAGTGCTGTAAGGCTGTGTTTCCTCACACATGCTTTACATACTCATATAGAGATACGCATATTTATGAATCAGTCAGATAGAGTGCACCCTCTCAAGAGTTTCGCATCGTAAGGTTTTCACATTCATGTTTGCTTCAAGCATTCTTTTTATTGTATTTAATACAGTTGGTACAGTAATGCAGGGACATGAATAATGAACGCTGTATCAAAAATTAAACACGGAAGTCTTCACTTCAAAGTTCACTGAGCTTTACAAATCTTGATTCTACACATCTCTGTTATTGTGCTATACACATTTATAGCTTGAATCTACAAAATTAAATGCTATAAGATGCTCACTAAAATGCATTGCCTTAAGCCTTTACAGGAATGAAACCACTGAAAAATAAGAGAGCAAGTCTAATGTGTGTCGGCGTTTGTCTTCGTACAATAAAATACCCTACGCCTGGATGCACCAAAGCCCAAAGGTAATGGCGTCGACCTTAGGTTTGGCCTGAGATCACCTCAAAATGAACAGATGACAGATGGGCGGGGGAGGATGAAGCAATAAACTGACAGCGAGAAACGAGAAGTGTTACAAGCCAGTGTCATCCACTGAGACAGCAGCACAGAGGTGCTTTTGTTTTTCATGTTTGTGTACTCAAGTGTGTGTGAATTTGTTCACACACAAAAACACATAGACTATATATACTACATACTATAAAAGTAAGAAAGAAAAAACTGTCATGTCCTGTCATGAGAATTTTATGACTGATGGCATGTTCTTTAATTACGGTCCGAACAGTCTCAGTCTATACAGATGAACAGTCTATAGACTATATGTCATGATTTATACATGGTCTCGTGATGAAGTTATCCCAGTGGTTAATAAGCTTTTGACAACAGGGGTGTTACTGATGATATCTGACATTTAAATAGAAAATCTATTCATCAGTGACAGCTTAAATCTGTAGAGCGCAAACTTTGTTCTTCCTGCCCCTGAGTGGTGTCGGTCAATTCTCCAGGTATGAGAGACAGATCTCTTTATCCTGCATAATTTAAAATGCATGGTTTTTCTTGCAGGGTTCACTCACCATTTCCCAAAACTATAGTTTGCTGTGGAATGCAAATCAGCAACAGAGGAATTTGATGACCATAGGCAACAAC